>LNGK01000025.1:0-11512 GCA_001510575.1 Knoxdaviesia capensis | reverse complement strand
TAATAATTAAACGCGAGAGCTATAAATACGCGTAAAGGGGTAGATATTAGTATACGACTAGAGATAAATATTAGTATAGATTCTATTAGTATAGGCTATAGTATATCGGTATACTATTAAATAAAATACTAAAGGGGTATAAATTCGCCTTTAATTACCGGTAGTATTTAAGATATCTAATACGTATATAGAATTATAGATTTATATAAGTAAGTCTAAATACGTATTAATTATATAATAACTATATAGTCTACCTTACTTAAGTAGTCGCTTTATAGCTAACTAATAGCTTTTTTATTATTTTTCTTATAATCTTCTCTATTACTAATATCCGATAGGAGTATTAGCTCTAGAAACATCGCTTAGAGGTATTAATACTACCTGATAGTATACTTATCGTTTATTAAAGGTATATTTTACTTTATTAGATTACCTTTAATAGCTAAATTCCTATTTACTAAATAAGGGCTTAGGAATCGTCTTTTAATAGTAAGTTATAATAGTAGTATAAAGCCGTTAATATTAATATCGGTAAACGGTTTATTATTAGGTCTTAGATATAGTTTCGCTTAAAATATTACTTTAGGGGTTATCGTTTATAAGGGTATTTACTAGAATAGTATAGGAAATATTAGAAATATACTACTATCGTATACTCCTTATCTATATATATAACCTTATTATCCTTTTAGAACTATACTACTTATACCTCTTAGTATTTATAATATAATATATAGTACTAAGGGCTAATTTCTCGTTAGTTAGACGTTAGTTATAAGTAATAACGGGTTATTAGCTATAGTTACGCTAGAAAGGGGGCTCTTTCTACCTAGGTTAGTAGGTAATAGTAGTCCTATTATCTACGGACTAGTTAATAATAGCGAGGGAGTAGGAAAAGAGGATAAGGTAGCTATAGCTATAGCCGGTAAGTTACTACGGCTTATAGCGTCTATTAGCTTTTCTAGAAGCTTTTCTATTATCGTACTAATAACGGTATTTATATTATCGGTACGCTCTTTCTCTCTCGCTTATCTATTAAAGTTAAACTTTATATAGTCTGTAAGTAACGCTTTTATTATTTACTTTAATTCCTCGATCGTAATAGACTTAATATATTAAGGTAATAGACTACTTACTAGCTATACTAGTAGAATATTTATCCCGTTATCTATAGCCTTTCTTTTCCCTTATCTTATTATTATCTAACGATTATACGTAATAGGGGTTACTTCCGTAAGGGGTTATAGCTCCTTAACTAGTAACTTACTAGTTTATAGGTTAATTATAGCGCTTACTTTACTTAAGGCTTTAAGGTTATAGGTTATACTTTTATCTCTTTTACGTAGAATACGTTATTCTTTATCTAATATTCGGCGTAAAAGCGGATATTAACGGTCTAAGCTTACTAGGAAATAGGGGGTTAGGGATATAAACTAATAGTAAGTAGGAGCGAAAGGGAATAAATAGGGAAAACTAGGGTATAATAGTTATAAATAGTTAGATAGTCTAGATTTATAGGGTTAATAATAAGGGGAAAGAGCGGTAGAAAGGATAATTATTAGAAAAGAAATAAAGCTAGTAAAATAAGAAATAAGACTATTAGTATATAAACGGGGTATAAAAGGGGTATAAAAGCGGGTTAGTCTTAGAATAAGAAGCGGATTAGTAATTAGAATTAAATAGAATAAGAGAGTAGGTAATAAAGGAAGTCCATAAACGGAGGTAGTAGAAAATAATCGAAAATAGTAGAAATATTAAGACGTTAGTTATCGGAATAGTAAGTAGGAGTCTTAGAAATAACTAGAAAAAGTTATAGAAATAAATAGGTAAAGTCGTAAAATAAATAGAAATATTATAAAAATAAAGGAAAAGTCGTAGAAATAAATATAAATAGAGGGATTAGCTATTAAATATTTAGTAATAGGACTCGAACCTATTAGTAGTATCCGATAGCTTAGGAGGTATAGGAAAGGTACGCGGGAGGCGTATAAAACGTTAGTAAAGGTAAGGTAATTCGGTATTTTACTAGAGTAATAGTAGTTAATTAGTTATTAGTTTAGTAAGGACGGAATTAAAAGAAAGAAAATAAAAGATATTTATTTAACGTACTTTCGTTACTAAAAGGAGGTTAAATAGAAAGGGTTTTTATAAAAGGAAGGTAATTCGTAGTTTACTACGGCGGAAAGTAATAAAGCTATTAGCGGAAGTAAATTCTAAATTAAAAGAAAGGAAAATCGAGATATTAGTTAATTACGTATCGATTAGGACTCGAACCTAGAGGAAAGGTAGTTAATTACGATAGTTAGGCTTTAAAGGAAGGTTAATAAGAGATTAATAGTATAAGTATTACGCTTATAAAAAATTAATTTTTTATAATTCCTAGATATATAGTCTAAAGGACTAATAAATAAGTTATAATTATAAGGTACGTATAGAGAAATATATATAAAGGGAAGCTTAAATTTTTTCTATCTTAAGATATTTCTTATAAAAGCGCGGTAAATATCTACCTTTTATAGGTCTTTTACTAGCTCTTTAAGGTATTTATATATATATAGATATATACCTAAATACTTACTACTAGGTAGTATCTACGTATATTAGTATACGTTTATACGTAATTATAATATACTCTAACCTATTAGGGATCTATAAATATTAGCGAAATAGTTATTATCTACGTTTAAGCCCGTAACTTCTAAGAGGGGAGATCCTTTAGGGGATAAGTCTTCTTTCTATATAAGGTATATACTATAAATAGCGGGTTTCTTATCCCTTCTCTTATTATTCCGCTATCCTTTATCTATTATTAGTCTATCTTTATTCCTAGAGGGGTAGGGAGTAGGGGAACGGTATATCTTTTAGTCCTAAGACGGTCTTCGTAAATAGTTATAGTTACGGGAGGTATTTTAAGAATAGTTACGAGGCTCGCGGGAATAACTACGATTATCTATCGTTCGGCCTCGGTTTATCGTGAAACGTATATTCTAACGCGTCTTTTAATATCGATCGTTATTCTCGGTACGTAGCTCTATATATTCGCGAACCTAATAACCTATCTTTCCGTATCGGAAATATATAGATTTATCTCTATCTTTATCTTACGTAATATAATTAAGTACCTCTTTATAGGTTCTAAATTATAGCGTTTCTCCTTCCTCCTTAGTCTTTAGCGTAGTATTTAGCTAAGTAACGTATAATTATTAAGTCTTTAATAAGTAGTAAGTAGTATTAATTATAATATAGATACTAGAATTAGGGGTTATATCCTATTATATCTTATACTATAAGTCCGTAATATTATAGCGTAGAATATCCTTTACTATATATTAAATATAATACGTTTTAAGTAAGTTATTAGTAGAATTCTATATTATCTTAGCTAAAAGTTTAATAGCTTTATATTTAGACTTATTCTAATAATTAAATATAAGAGCTATAAATACGTATAAAGGGGTAGATATTAGTATATAACTAGAGATAAATATTAATATAGATTCTATTAGTATAGGCTATAATATATTAGTATACCGTTAAATAAAATACTAAAGGGGTATAAATTCGCTTCTAATTACTAGTAATATTTAAGACGTTTAATATATATATAGAATTATAGATTTATATAAGTAGGTTTAAATACGTATTAATTATACTATAACTATATAGTCTACCTTACTTAAGTAATCGCTTTATAGCTAACTAATAGCTTTTTTACTATTTTTCTTATAATCTTCTCTATTACTAATATCTAATAAGAGTATTAGCTCTAGAAACGTCGCTTAGAGGTATTAGTACTACTTAATAACGTACTTATCGTTTATTAGGGGTATATTTTACTTTATTAAACTACCTTCGATAGCTAAATTCCTATTTACTAAACGAGGGCCTAGGAATCGTCTTTTAATAGTAAGCTATAATAGTAGTATAAAGCCGTTAATACTAATATCGGTAAATAGTTTACTATTAGGTCCTAGATATAGTTTCGCTTAAAATATTACTTTAGGGGTTATCGTTTATAAGGGTATTTACTAGAATAGTATAGGAAATATTAAAAATATACCGCTATCGTATACTCCTTATCTATATATATAACCTTATTATCCTTCTAGAACCGTACTACCTATACCTCTCGGTATTTATAATATAATATACTATTAGAAATATAAGAAAAGCGGTTAGAATTAGAAGCGTAACTTCATAGTTAATACTATTAATAAAGGTAGGGGGTAAAAAACAAGATAAGTAGTTAATAGCTATGAATACTAAGCTAGAATAGATAGGGGGAAAGCTTCCTTCTTATCCCCTATAGGATCTAGGCTTCCCCCTACCTAGATCCCAGATGCCTTCTAAGGCTCCCTTTCCTATACTAGGCTCTTTATAATTATATATTACTTCTATTAGCCTTCCCTAAGCTATTTATCGTAACTTTATTTTTTATTATAAACTTCCGACTATATAAAGGATAATATAATATAAATTAATCTAATATTTAATACCCCTTCTTAGTTAGAACGTTATATACTAGTAGTCCTACGTACCTCTTAAATAATACTCTCCCTAATAACTTAGTTAGTATATCCGCTAATTATTCTACTATAGGTACGTATTATACTCTAATATTAAGTTCTTATACTTAGTTAATAGTAGAGTAAAGAGGCGTGCTAACGTATTTTAGGTTTAGATAGTAAGTAGGTTTTATAATAGCGGTAATAGTAGCGGTATTATCCTCTTAGAGGATAATATTCCTAATATAAAAGTTAAGCTCGGTTAGTAAATATTAAAGCTATACTAAGTAGTATATAGTCTCTTATAGTACGTAGATCTTAGCTTTAATAAAAGAATTAATAATCCGCCTCTACCGTTTACTATACTAGCTAATAGGGTTATTATTAAGTATAATAACGTAACTAGTAATTAATTTAAATTTAGCGTCTTCGGTATTACCGTATAAGGTATTAGCTTAGGCGTTTAGTATCTAATCTTACGTTATAGGACTCTATTAGTAGGTAATCCCCTTCTAAGCGTATCTAGTAAGGTACCGTAGTATACGCTTTAGGCCTTTAGCGTATATAATTCGTAAGTCGTAAGAAAAGCGCGCGTACTAATATATAACGTAGGCTACGTTAGGTTAAGTCTTTCTTATAAGGTATAAGAGCTTTCTTATTATTCGATAATATAAGCCTTAATCGGTAGGTTATATATCTTTATACTTAGGTAGTAAAAAGGTAACTAGCTCTATTAATATAGTTACGGTTTAGTAATTTAAAAACTAAAACTCCTTTAGTATATCTCTAATATAAGTATCCTAGCTAATTAAGATACTATCGTTCTCGATCTTAATAGCTATTCCTAAGAGCTATTTAGGCTCTCCTTAATACTTAGAGATTAAGATACTTACTAGGTCTTTCTCGAATTAATTAGCTATAGATTTATTAAGGGAAAGGATTAGTAAGTTATTAACGTAAGAAGAGATAACTACTTAGGTCTAGGGGTTATAATAGGTTACGTTATTAGCTTATAAAGGCTTAAATCCGATTATTATAAGTACCTCTTAGAAGCGAATCTATTACTATCTTCCTAACTACTTTAGTTTATATAGTAGTTTTAATAGAATAAAATACTATTAAGCGCTTCCTAACTTCTATCTAACTTTTAGGGCCTCCTTAGGATATTTATCTAAGTACTTACGTATTATAGGCTTAGGGATAATATAGATTATTTCCTTAAGCTCTCCTTATAAGTAAGTAGAGACTATATCTATCTACCGTAAGGTAGCTCTTATTTTAACTATAAGGGCTAATAGGATCCTCTACGTATCTAGGGTCGTAGTTAATACGAACGTTTCGTAGAAATCGACGCCTTCTCGTTATTAAAAGCCTCGAGCGTACTATCTTACTTTCTTCTTAGTTTTATTACTTTCCGCGTTAGTCTTCTATCGAAAGGCGAGCTTTATAGTAATTAGTTTCTTTAGAGGCTTTCCTTATATTACCTTAAAAGTCTTTATCTTAATAACCTTCTAAAATTTAATCCTAATAGCTTCTATCTAGGTTCTTATAGCTTTCTAATCTCGCTAAGGGTTACGCTTTAATACTTTATTAGTATTACGTAAGTAGATTAAATTAAATACTATTATAAAAGTACTTCTTAGTAATTAGTTATTAGCTAATTTATTAAGGTCTTTAAGTTTATTTAGTCTTAAGTAACTTTTATTAATAATAAGAGGATTCGTAGTTATAATTTCCTTATCGTCTAATAAGTTCTACGTATTAGATAGTTTTAATATAGCTATTAGCTCCGATACCCTAGATAGCTCTAGTACGCTAGATAGTTCCGATACGCTAGATATCCCCTTTTTAGGGATACTACTATTAGTAGTAACGCTAGCTTTTAACTAGCGTAGCGCTCCTAGAAGGTAAGATCGAACGTACTTTCTATATAAAAGCTTATAAATATATTCCTAAAACTAGATATCCTTAGTAATATATACCTATCTGAATTCTAGAATCTATACTCTATAAAGATAGCGGCCTTAGTATCTAACTAAGATACCTTCTACGCCTGTAAGTATTAGCTTAGTATTTTAGCTATTAAATTTAACGCTTAATATCTTCTATCGCTAGAGGGGGTTTATATATACGATATACTTAGAACTTAATATTTAAAGGTATAATATATTAATTTTCTTATATATCCTATAAACCTTCTAAAAGGCGCTAATTAACGTATTAAAGCTCTTAGAAATAACTATCTAATTAAGTATATAGACTACCGTAGTTATAATCTTATCCTATAGCTTTAGCGGGATACTCTTAGTAATAATAGTTACTTTAGTCTTCTATAAGACCTTATAGATACTACGCTCGATACGCCCGTTCTTAGCTAAGTAGTATAGAGGCGATATTATATACTCGATTCCCTACTTATTATAGTAAGTAGCTAGCTTCTTAGTACTAATATTAATACCGTTATTACTATAGAGCTTCTTAGGCTTTTAGCCTAGCTCTAGCGCTTATCTCTTAATAATCTTCTAGATATATATAAGTATATTACTTTTCTAGGTTATTATATAAACTAATCGTTAGTTTATTACTTTATTATATATTAATAAGAAGTAGCTATTCCCGCTCGTAGATATTAGTCGTATAGTACTTATATCTATATAGATAACCTCCCTAGGTACCTTAGAGGGTACTTTAGAGTTTAGTAGTTTAAAAGACGTTATCTTTCTAAACTCGTAGGCGCTATAAGGCTTAATAAGTCTAGTTACTTTCTTAATAAGAGAACTAATAACCGCTTTAACTTTTTAAGATATAACTACCCTTCTAAGGTAATAAAGGCGCTAGTATATAAGAGCCTCGCTCTCTAAGAGCGTACGTAGGGATACGTTAGCGTATATAGTACCGTTAACTTCGGTATATAAGGTATAGCCTTCCTTATAAGGAAGCTCGTTTATAGTTATATAGGCCTTAAGGCCTTCCTTTATTTCTAACGTAAAGCCTCTTTTTATTAGAAAGATAGTAGTAATAACCTTATCCTTAATTATTAGCTAATCTATTATTAGAACGTACCTTTTCTTATATTAAATAATTTTAGAGATAACGTTAATAGGAAAAGTAAGGTAATATTAGATATTAGTAATCCTAAGGTTAGATCCGTCTTTTATCTAGAGTTAAATAGTTCTAATATATTAAACTCCTAATAATCCGCTCCTTAACTTAATTAAATTAGTAAAAGTCTTTAGGGATCCTCGCTTAAATTAAGATAGGTTATTTAAAATATAAGAATCTAAACTTATATTATAGATCTAATTCGTATAGATATAGTATATAAGGTAGGGTTTAAAGGGTCGTTAGTCTATAGCGGTATAGGTAATACTATAGAGGGTAGTTAACTCTTCTAGCTTAGCGTCTTTTAGAGGCTTATTACCTTTACTTTTAATAAGCTTCTTAATAGAAGTCGTAGTATTTATAGCTCTTAACTTATAAATCTTCTTTTTATTATTCGCTTTCGCTTAGTACTTACTTATAATATAACCTTTTAAGCCGTATTAATAATATTAAATATTACTCTTCTTCTAGATAAGGATATTATTAGCGGTAGGCTTAAGGGAGGGGGGGGTATAATAGTTAGGTTTCTTTACGCTATTATCCTTCTTTCGGTTAAGAGGATATCTAGACTATAGCTAGCGCGTAACGCGGTTTATATTCTTAGTTATATATTTAGATATAGCTATAATAAAAGCGGCTTTATCGTTAATATCCTTATTAAAACTCTTTAAGATAGTATAGAGGTCTCTATTAAGCTTAGGGTAGCGGGTAGTAATATAATAGTAGGCGCCCGTTATAGTTAAGATAGTTAGGATTATAAGCCCTTTTAGTCTTACTTTATATACTATAGAGACGAATCGATTTAAGATTTAGTATATTCCCTCTCTTAATTTAATTTAGAAATTAAAAACTATTATAATATTTTTAATTTATAACTCCTTAGTTACTTAGAAATTCTATTTTAACGCTTTAAATAAGGTATAAGTATTTACTTTATCCTTAAATATAGAGGAAATCTCGGGGGTAATCGATTCTTTTATTATACGTGCTATATACGTACTTACTAGGGGTTAGAGGTCTTAAAGTTATTTAATAGTAATACCTAACGCGCTTAAGGTAGTCTTAAACTCTTTAGACTACTATAGCTATTCTAAAGTACTAGCTAGCTTTAAGGTCTTATTAATAAGGATAACGTAGTTCTTAAGCTCCTTTATCTTAACTTTCATAGCTAAACGTCTATAGTTCTTATCTTTATCTAAGTTATTATTATCTTCGTTTTCTAACTAGTATTCCTACTATTAGAAAGAGGATCTACGTTATCGTTCGTTCTCTTAAGTTATCTATAAAACCTTATCTTATATATCTAGGATCTTCTTAATTAATATCTATTACTACTCTAAATCTATAATTTAATTCTACTTCCTATCGCTATCCTTCTTAATTTCCTTTAAGTTCTTAGTAATTATCTTAGTTATTACTTCTATAAACTATACCTAGGGGATAAGAGGATAGTAGACGTTATAGGTATTAGGTATATATATAAGAGTCTCTTCCTTAGGTTCTAGGATAGCCTCGTAGTTATCCTAGGGGATAAGAGGATAGTAGACGTTATAGGTATTAGGTATATATATAAGAGTCTCTTCCTTAGGTTCTAGGATAGCCTCGTAGTTATTAGCTAGAAGCTTAGCTCTCTTTTACCTCGAAGTTAAGGACTTAGTTAGGGATATTATTCGTTATATAATATCGTAAATAGTAAGGCTAACTCGGTAGGGGGGGGGGGTGGAATTAGTTACTAAAACTTATTCTATTAGAACGTAAAAAATCAGAGTACTATAGGAGTTAAATAGTGTGGATCCCCAATAGGTCAGAGTGCATTACAATTACGTATAAACGTACACTAATACACGTAGATACTACCTAGCGGTAAGTATTTAGGTATATATCTATATATATATAAATACCTTAAAGAGCTAGTAAAAGACCTATAAAAGGTAGATATCTACCGCGCTTTCATAAGAAATATCTTAAGATAGAAAAAATTTAAGCTTCCCTTTATATATATTTCTCTATACGTGCCTTATAATTATAACTTATTTATTAGTCCTTTAGACTATATATCTAGGAATCATAAAAAATTAATTTTTTATAAGCGTAATACTTATACTATTAATCTCTTATTAACCTTCCTTTAAAGCCTAACCGTCGTAATCGACTGCCTTTCCTCTAGGTTTAAGTCCTAATCGATACGTAATCGACTAACATCTCGACTTTCCTTTCTTTTAATTTAGAATTCACCTCCGCCGATAGCTTTACTACTTTCTACCGCGGTAAACCACGAATTACCCTTTCTTTTATAAAAAAACCTTCTATTTAACCTCCTTTTAGTAACGAAAGCACGTTAAATAAACATCTTCTATTTTCCTTCTTTCAATTCCGTCCTCACCGAACTAATAGCTAATTAACTACTATTACTCTAATAAAATACCGAATTACCTTACCTTCACTAACGTTTTACACGCCTCCCGCGTACCTTTCCTATACCTCCTAAGCTATTAGATACTACTAATAGGTTCGAGTCCTATTACTAAATATTTAACAGCTAATCCCTCTATTTTCATTTATTTCTACGACTTTTCCTTTATTTTTTACGATATTTCCATTTATTCTACGACTTTACCTATTTATTTCTACGACTTTTTCTAGTTATTTCTAAGACTCCTACTATTCCGATAACTAATATCTTAATATTTCTACTATTTTCGATTATTTTCTACTACCTCCGTTTACGGACTTCTTTTATTACCTATTCTCCTATTCTATTTAATTCTAATTACTAATCCGCCTCTTATTCCGAGACTAACCCGCTTTTATACCCCCTTTATACCCTAATTACATACTAATAGTCTTATTTCTCATTTTACTAGCCCTATTTCTTTTCTAATAGTCATCCTTTCTACCGCTCTTTTCCCCTATTATTAACCTATAAATCTAGACTATCTAACTATTTATAACTATTATACTCTAGTTTTCCCTATTTATTCCTTTTCGCTCCTACTTACTATCGGTTTATATCCCTAACCCCCCTATTTCCCGGTAAGCCTAGACCGCTAATATCCGCTTTTACGCTAAATATCGGATAAAGAATAACGTATTCTACGTAAAAGAGATAAAAGTATTACCTATAACCTTAAAGCCTTAAGTAAGGTAAGCGCTATAACTAACCTATAAACCGGTAAGTTACTAGTTAAGGAGCTATAACCCCCTACGGAAATAACCCCTATTATATATAATCGTCGGATAATAATAGGACGAAGGAAAGGAAAGGCTATAGATAACGGGATAAATATCCCACTAGCTTAGCCGGTAAGTAGTCTACTACCTTAATATACCGAGTCTATTACGATCAAGGAATTAAAGTAAATAATAAAAGCGCTACTTACGGACTATATAGAATCTAGCTTTAATAGATAAGCGAGAGAGAAAGAGCGTGCCGATAACATAAATACCGTTATTAACACGATAATAGAAAAGCTTCTAGAAAAGCTAATAGACGCTATAAGCCGTAGTAACTCACCGGCTATAGCTATAGCTACCTTATCCTCTTTTCCTACTCCCTCGCTATTATTAGCTAGTCCGTAGATAATAAGACTACTATTACCTACCGACCTAAGTAGAAAGAGCCCCCTTTCTAGCGTAACTATAGCTAATAACCCGTTATTACCTATAACTAGCGTCTAACCGACGAGAAACTAGCCCTCGGTACTACATATTATATTACAAACACTAAGAGGCATAGGTAGTACGGTTCTAGAAAGATAATAAGGTTATATATATAGATAAGGAGCATACGATAGCGGTATATTTCTAATATTTCCTATATTATTCTAGCGAATACCCTTATAAACGATACCCCCTAAAGTAATATTTTAAGCGAAATTATATCTAGGACCTAAAAGTAAACCGTT
>LNGK01000024.1:0-11705 GCA_001510575.1 Knoxdaviesia capensis | reverse complement strand
ACGTAGATACTACCTAGCGGTAAGTATTTAGGTATATATCTATATATATATAAATACCTTAAAGAGCTAGTAAAAGACCTATAAAAGGCAGATATCTACCGCGCTTTTATAGGAAACATCTTAAGATAGAAAAAATTCAAGCTTCCCTTTATATATATTTCTCTATACGTGCCTTATAATTATAACTCATTTATTAGTCCTTTAGACTATATATCTAGGAATTACACTAGCTCGTTCGAGTAAACTAACTAGTAGAAATAGCTAGTCTAGCTATATATACTAGCTTATTTAAGTGAACTAGCTAATAGAAATAGCTAGTGTAGCTATATATATAGGCTTATTCGAGTAAACTAGCTAGTAGAAATAGCTAATGCTAGCTCGTTCGAGCGAAATAGCTAGTAGAAATAGCTAGTACTAGCTCGTTCGAGCGAAATAGCTAGTAGAAATAGCTAGTACTAGCTCGTTCGAGCGAAATAGCTAGTAGAAATAGCTAGTACTAGCTCGTTCGAGTAAACTAGCTAGTAGAAATAGCTAGTCTAGCTATATATACGGGCTCGTTCGAGTAAAATAGCTAATCTAGCTATATATATTAGCTTATTTAAGTAAACTAGCTAGTAGAAATAGCTAGTACTAGCTCGTTCGAGCGAAATAGCTAGTAGAAATAGCTAGTACTAGCTTATTTAAGTAAAATAGCTAGTCTAGCTATATATACTAGCTTATTCGAGTAAACTAGCTAGTAGAAATAGCTAGTACTAGCTCGTTCGAGCGAAATAGCTAGTAGAAATAGCTAGTACTAGCTCGTTCGAGTAAACTAGCTAGTAGAAATAGCTAGTATTAGCTCGTTCGAGTAAACTAGCTAGTAGAAATAGCTAATCTAGCTATATATACGGGCTTATTTAAGTAAACTAGCTAGTAGAAATAGCTAGTATAGCTATATATACGGGCTCGTTCGAGCGAAATAGCTAGTACTCTCTAGCTACTCGGATACGTCGTTAAGCTTACGCGTATTATATACTACCTTATAGAATAGCTACGGGATCTTAACTAGGTAAGTAGCCGGGTACGGGCCGTTAGTCTTAAAGTTACTACGCTTAAGGAAAGCTACGTAGCTCTTATAGTCGGGGCTATCGAGGTTAACGCTATCCTATTAGCTATTAGAAGTACTAGAAGGAGTATTATTAATAAGCCTTATCGCTATATAGTATATAGGTCCTACGGTATAGGGGTATACCCTAGCTACTTACGTTAGGAAGAAGATATTTAACTAGATTCTATTAGTATATAGCTTTATTAGTAGCTCGATCGTATCCGTAGTAGTATTCGGGGCTATATATACGGGCTTATTCGAGCGAAATAGTTAGTAGAAATAGCTAGTATAGCTTAATATACGGTCTCGTCCGAGTAAAATAAATAGTAGAAATAGCTAGTATAGCTATTTAAATATACGGGCTTATCCTAATAAACTAGCGAATAGAAATAGCTAGTCTACGTAAATATATAGGCTCGTTTAAGTAAACTAGCCTATATAAATACCTAGTATAGCTAAATATACTATCTTATTTACTTACTTAGTAGCACTAGCCCGTAGTACTAGTAGCTAGTATCTTTAAATATACTAGCTTATTCTAGCGAACTAATAGTAAAAACCTAGTATAACTAAATATACTACCTACTTCGCTTAGATAGTATACTAGCTAGTTACTAGTATTTATAGCTTTTTAGAGAGTAGAAATAGTATATAAATAATCGATAAGTTATATATTATAATATTAAAGCTCTATTATTCTATAAAAAAGAATCGATATATTAAGCTTATCTTAATACTAGTATTATACTAACCCTAAGAAATCCTTAACTTAAGTACCGTATCTTCTAATAATTTAAGGGAATATAAAAGCTAGTATCTTTATAGAACCTTAGATAACTCTTATTAATATCTTAAAGAAAGTATAGTCTTTATAATAGCTAGAAGTAAATAAAACTATTCTTAACTTATCTTATATATAAGATAACTTAGCTTAAAAAGACTAAGATACTTAGTATCTTCTTACTATATTACGTAGGATACTTATAAGAGACTATACTAAAAATAAGCTAAAAAATTCTATAGTTTACGTATATTAAAAAAGATATTCTAGATATCTACTTAGTTTCTAATAATATATTCGTTAATAGTATTATTAGGATCTACTAGGTAATAGCCGCTATCGTATCGGATAATATAATATAGATTACGAAGTATACTAAGATAGGCGGGGTAACTATTATAAGATAATAGAGCGTTTAATCGTAGCTATAGCTTATCCTAGTACTCTATATCCTATACTTTAAGAGTCTAATAATAATAAGTAGCGGCCTATATAAATAACTACTATATTATTAGTATTTTATTATCTTTAGGGGTTAAAGAGATAAAATCTTAACGAGACCGATTAGTAATTACGTATATAATTATACTAAGACTATAAATATTATATAGTATCGCTTCTAGATACTCTAGGTATATTAGCCTAGTACTACCGTCTATTACTATACGTATTTACTATCGACGGTATACTTACGACTAGGTATATATAGCTAGACCTACCCTAGGTCCTAAGTCTTCCCCGCTATATAGAAGAATAGCTATAGCTATCTTATCTATTCTATATATCGTCTAAAATAAATACTTACTAAGTAAGTACCTTAGATTAATATATAGGATAACTAAAAGGTCGGTAACTAGGATACTATCTAGGTATAGTATCGTAGTTATAATAGCTATACCGCTAGTCTTAACCTACGTATTAAGAGTAGTAGTATAGCTAATACTCTTACGTATACTTATAATAGCGGGATACTTCGTTTTCTTAGTAAGCTAGGTTACTAAGATAGCCTAGTAAATAAAGATTAAACCCTACTAACTATTAAGGCCCGTTATAACGTTAGATAATAGCCGAAACGCCTCCTTATAAAGCGAGTCCCTATTATAAGAGATTACTATATATACTATAGTAAGCCGGGTATAAGGGACTTAATATATATTAAACCGATATAAATAGATAGATATCGGGGCTACGAGCTAAAGTAAATCTTTAAGGAGATATATTAACGCGATAAGGATTACCTAGGTCTTAGCTAAGGTTAAGAGGCGCTTAATTTCCTATATAGGGGTTATATAATCGCCTCTATTAGTATTATAAAATATCCGATCTAGCTATCCCTAGCTACGTAATCTTTAGACCTAGTACGTAAACTAACTCGATATAAAGTTACTAGTAAGTATAAGAATAACTTACGTTAGCGCGTTATATACCTATATATCCTAGATACTTATATCTAGTTAATAGCCTAGGAGCTAATTACGGTATCGTTTTAGATAATTAAGATAATTATAGATAATAATAGTATTCCTATTATATAATATATAGCTTAGAATAGCGATAATATACTTAGTATAAGCTAAGAATCTAGATATATAGATAATAAATAGATAGCTCTTTATAATTAGGCTAAGAACTTCCTTTCGTAGCCCTAAGCGTATAGAGGGATCTATTATTATATTACGAAGAGCCTAAACGGTATTAATATATCCTAAGCGCTTTAGTTATTTCTATTAAGCTATATTTATATCGGCCTAGAAATTAGGAACGGTATTATTAATCCTTCGCTTATTCTATATAATATCTTTAGGTTATATAACTATAAATACCGTATCTAGCGATTCTAGACTAAATAGATTATACTACGTAGAGCTAACTATATGAAATTTTACTTAAATAGGAGTAGAAGAAAAAAACGCTAAGGTATAGTCTTAGGCGTATCTTATTCCTTTAACCTATATCGAATAGCTAGCTTATAAGTTAGCTATTATATCTCCTACCCCTAGATTAAGCCTATTATCGTTATTTTCTTTATCGTAAGATAGATCTTCTAAGATAGCGTAAACCTCTAGCTTAACTCGGTACGTAATATAATAATCGTAGAAGTAAATAGTAATATAACGCTAACTTTATATAGAAAGGTCTTATCGCGTATACGATAGCGAGAAACTCTATAAGTACTATCGTAAGATATCTCTCGTTAAAAGCTTCTACTTAATATACGGGTTTCTATAAGTATCTAGATATATAGCCTATATAAATAAGCTTCGCTTTTATAGCCCGTTAGTACTATCTAATAGGTATTAGTAAAACGGTAATACTAGCTATAAGTACTAGATGACTAGCGACCTAATATACCGCGGTAGGAAGCGGTAGACGACCCGGTTATTATACGTTAGATATAAAGCCTTATAATATACTATTATAAAGGAGACTAACCTATTATCGATAAAGATATTTTATAGGCCCCCTTACTAAGTATTATTCTATCGTAGCTTAAGAATTTCTAGTATTCTAAGTAGTTAGCCGCTAGTAATATAAAAGAGGATTAGTAAGTATTATTATAGTCGATTTATATTAGCCTAGAAAGCCCGTATAGTATCGATCTTATACTAGGGGGGGTCTAAGTCTATCTAGCTAGCGCTATAAAGACTTTTATTTACTTAACGTATAATTATATCTTATTACGTATCTATTTAGGTATTAGACGTATCTAACTTAAACTAGTATCTAAGGGAAGTATTATTATAGTTATTATAGATTAAATCCTAGGGGATAGCTAGTAGCTAGCTACTAGGTAGTAACTCTTATAAAGAAGGGCCGAAGACTAGAGTTTCGGTTAGCCGAATAGCCTAATTAATAATACCCTATATTAGAGAGCTAATTAACGTAATAGTAAAGGTAAAAGTACCGTATATAACCTACCCTCCTTCGAAGTAGAGAACTAGCTAGGCTATACTATTAGTAATTATCTATATATTATAACTTAACTAGCTAAGTAACTCGTCTACGGGATATAAGCCTAATATAAACTATACCTAGCGTAAGAAACGATCCGTGCTTTTACGTATACGCTTATTAATACCGATAGTATTCTACTTAACGGTTTCCTAGATACTAAATAGTAGTTTATTAGCTTTAAGGTTAGCTTACTATTCCGTAATAGCCTTATATAAGATATATAACTAAATAACTTTTAGTAATATAGATAGAGCCTAGTATAATAACCCTATTAGTATATATATAAGGGTTATAGCGGGAGTATTATTATACTAGCGTAGCTTACTTTAATATAAGCTATTATCTATCTAAGCGGAGGCTAGAGGCGGTAAAAGAGGCTAATAGAATACTCTTTATTTCGCCGTATTATAAAGGATAATCGAATATAAAGATAAAGAGCTTACTAAGCTTACTACTAAGCGGCTAGTAATAGTATATCGGCTAGTAATAAAGTAAAAGTATATCCTACGTAAGCTATACCTAAGTATAGCACCCATTCTATAGCGTCTAGGGCCCCCCCGCCTATATAAAAATTTGCCTGGCCTAGCTGTTTTAACTAGCTGTTTCGAGCGAACGGGCCAGGGCCCCCCGTCTAGGGCCCTACTGATTCGCTAGAAATAGTAAGCATCCTTCTAGCTATAGGGTATGCTAGTGTAGCTAAACCGTCTAGGGCCCTGCTAATTCGCTCGAAATAGCAAGCATCCTTCTAGCTACAGGGTATGCTAGTGTAGCTAAACATACGGGCTCATTCGAGCGAAATAGCTAGTAGAAATAGCTAGTATAGCTATACATGCGGGCTCATTTAAGTATAGCACCCATTCTACAGCGTCCAGGGCCCCCCCGCCCATATAAAAATTTACCCGGCCTAGCTGTTTTAACTAGCTGTTTCGAGCGAACGGGCCAGGGCCCCCCGTCTAGGGCCCTACTAATTCGCTCGAAATAGTAAGGATCCTTCTAGCCACAGGGCATACTAGTATAGCTAAACCGTCTAGGGCCCTGCTAATTCGCTTGAAATAGTAAGTATCCTTCTAGCTATAGGGTATGCTAGTATAGCTAAATATATAGGCTCGTTCGAGCGAAATAGCTAGTAGAAATAGCTAGTGTAGCTATATATGCGGGCTTATTCGAGTGAACTAGCTAGTAGAAATAGCTAGTGCTAGCTTATTCGAGTAAACTAGCTAGTAGAAATAGCTAGTGTGGCTATATATGCGGGCTTATTCGAGTGAACTAGCTAGTAGAAATAGCTAGTGCTGGCTTATTCTAGTGAACTAGCTAGTAGAAATAGCTAGTGCTAGCTCGTTCGAGCGAAATAGCTAGTAGAAATAGCTAGTGTAGCTATATATACGGGCTTATTCGAGTAAACTAGCTAGTAGAAATAGCTAGTATTAGCTTATTCGAGTGAACTAGCTAGTAGAAATAGCTAGTACTAGCTTATTCGAGTAAACTAGCTAGTAGAAATAGCTAGTATAGCTATATATACGGGCTTATTTAAGTGAACTAGCTAGTAGAAATAGCTAGTGCTAGCTTATTTAAGTAAACTAGCTAGTAGAAATAGCTAGTACTAGCTTATTCGAGTGAACTAGCTAGTGGAAATAGCTAGTATAGCTATATATACGGGCTTATTCGAGTGAACTAGCTAGTAGAAATAGCTAGTGCTAGCTTATTCGAGTGAACTAGCTAGTAGAAATAGCTAGTACTAGCTTATTCGAGTAAACTAGCTAGTAGAAATAGCTAGTGTAGCTATATATACGGGCTTATTCGAGTGAACTAGCTAGTGGAAATAGCTAGTGTAGCTATATATGCGGGCTTATTCGAGTGAACTAGCTAGTAGAAATAGCTAGTACTGGCTCGTTCGAGTGAACTAGCTAGTAGAAATAGCTAGTGTAGCTATATATGCGGGCTCGTTTAAATAAAATAGCTAGTAGAAATAGCTAGTGTAGCTGTATATGCTAGCTCGTTTGAGCGAAATAGCTAGTAGAAATAGCTAGTACTAGCTTATTCGAGTGAACTAGCTAGTAGAAATAGCTAGTGTGGCTATATATACGGGCTTATTTAAGTGAACTAGCTAGTAGAAATAGCTAGTGCTAGCTTATTCTAGTAAACTAGCTAGTGGAAATAGCTAGTGCTAGCTCGTTCGAGCGAAATAGCTAGTAGAAATAGCTAGTATAGCTATATATGCGGGCTTATTTAAGTGAACTAGCTAGTAGAAATAGCTAGTGCTAGCTCGTTCGAGTAAACTAGCTAGTAGAAATAGCTAGTATAGCTATATATGCGGGCTTATTCGAGTAAACTAGTTAGTAGAAATAGCTAGTGCTAGCTCGTTCGAGCGAAATAGCTAGTAGAAATAGCTAGTGCTAGCTCGTTCGAGCGAAATAGCTAGTAGAAATAGCTAGTGCTAGCTCGTTTAAGTGAAATAGCTAGTGGAAATAGCTAGTGCTAGCTTATTCGAGCGAAATAGCTAGTAGAAATAGCTAGTGCTAGCTTATTCGAGCGAATTAGCTAGTAGAAATAGCTAGTACTAGCTCGTTCGAGTGAACTAGCTAGTAGAAATAGCTAGTGTAGCTATATATGCGGGCTCGTTTAAATAAAATAGCTAGTAGAAATAGCTAGTGTGGCTGTATATGCTGGCTCGTTTGAGCGAAATAGCTAGTAGAAATAGCTAGTGCTAGCTCGTTTAAGCGAACTAGCTAGTGGAAATAGCTAGTGCTAGCTTATTCGAGCGAACTAGCTAGTGGAAATAGCTAGTGTAGCTGTATATGCGGGCTTATTCGAGTGAACTAGCTAGTAGAAATAGCTAGTGCTAGCTTATTCGAGTGAACTAGCTAGTGGAAATAGCTAGTGCTAGCTCGTTCGAGCGAAATAGCTAGTGGAAATAGCTAGTGTAGCTATATATGCGGGCTTATTCGAGTGAACTAGCTAGTAGAAATAGCTAGTGCTAGCTTATTCTAGTGAACTAGCTAGTGGAAATAGCTAGTACTAGCTCGTTCGAGCGAACTAGCTAGTAGAAATAGCTAGTACTAGCTCGTTCGAGCGAACTAGCTAGTAGAAATAGCTAGTGTAGCTTATTCGAGTGAACTAGCTAGTAGAAATAGCTAGTGCTAGCTCGTTTAAGCGAAATAGCTAGTAGAAATAGCTAGTATAGCTATATATACGGGCTTATTCGAGTGAACTAGCTAGTAGAAATAGCTAGTACTAGCTCGTTCGAGCGAAATAGCTAGTAGAAATAGCTAGTATAGCTATATATACGGGCTTATTCGAGTGAACTAGCTAGTAGAAATAGCTAGTACGGGCTTATTCGAGTGAACTAGCTAGTGGAAATAGCTAGAGTAGCTATATATGCGGGCTTATTCGAGTAAACTAGCTAGTAGAAATAGCTAGTGCTAGCTTATTCTAGTGAACTAGCTAGTGGAAATAGCTAGTGCTAGCTCGTTCGAGCGAACTAGCTAGTAGAAATAGCTAGTGCTAGCTCGTTTAAGCGAACTAGCTAGTAGAAATAGCTAGTATAGCTTATTCGAGTAAACTAGCTAGTAGAAATAGCTAGTGCTAGCTCGTTCGAGCGAAACAGCTAGTAGAAATAGCTAGTATAGCTACATATACGGGCTTATTCGAGTAAACTAGCTAGTAGAAATAGCTAGTACTAGCTCGTTCGAGTAAAATAGCTAGTAGAAATAGCTAGTGTGGCTACACATGCGGGCTTATTCGAGTAAACTAGCTAGTAGAAATAGCTAGTACGGGCTCATTCGAGTGAACTAGCCAGTGGAAACAGCTAGAGTGGCTACACATACGGGCTCATTCGAGTAAACCAGCTAGTAGAAACAGCTAGTGCTAGCTTATTCGAGCGAACCAGCTAGTGGAAATAGCTAGTATAGCTCATTCGAGTGAACTAGCTAGTAGAAATAGCTAGTGCTAGCTCGTTCGAGCGAAATAGCTAGTAGAAATAGCCAGTATGGCTGCACATACGGGCTTATTCGAGTAAACTAGCTAGTAGAAATAGCTAGTGCGGGCTCATTCGAGTAAACTAGCTAGTGGAAATAGCTAGAGTGGCTATATATGCGGGCTCGTTTAAATAAAATAGCTAGTAGAAATAGCTAGTGTGGCTATATATGCGGGCTCGTTCGAGCGAAATAGCTAGTAGAAATAGCTAGTGTGGCTATATATGCGGGCTCATTCGAGTGAACTAGCTAGTGGAAATAGCTAGTACTAGCTCGTTTGAGCGAAATAGCTAGTAGAAATAGCTAGTGTTAGCTCGTTCGAGCGAAATAGCTAGTAGAAATAGCTAGCATAGCTTAATATACGGGCTCGTTTAAGTTAAATAGATAGTAGAAATAGCTAGTATAGCTAAATATATAGGCTTATCCTAGTAAACTAGCGAGTAGAAATAGCTAGTTTACGTTAATATACGGGTATTTACTTACTTAGTAGTACTAGCCCGTGGTACTAGTAGCTAGTGTCTCTAAATATGCTAGCTTATTCTAGTAAACTAGTAGTAAAAACCTAGTATAGCTAAATATACTACTTACTTCGCTTAGATAGTATATTAGCTAGTTACTAGTATTTATAGCTTATTAGAGAGTAGAAATAGTATATAAATAATCGATTAGTTATATATTATAATATTAAAGCTCTATTATTCTATAAAAAAGAATTAATATATTAAGCTTATCTTAATACTAGTATTATACTAACCCTAAGAAATCCTTAACCTAAGTACCGTATCTTCTAATAATTTAAGGGAATATAAAAGCTAGTATCTTTATAGAACCTTAGATAACTCTTACTAATATCTTAAAGAGAGTATAGTCTTTATAATAGCTAGAAGTAAATAAAACTATTCTTAATTTATCTTATATATAAGATAACTTAGCTTAAAAAGATTAAGATACTCGGTATCTTCTTATTATACTACGTAGGATACTTATAGGAGACTATACTAAAAATAGGCCGAAAAATTCTATAGTCTACGGGTACTAAAAAGGATATTCTAGATATCTACCTAGTTTTTAATAATATATTCGTTAATAGTATTATTAGGATCTACTAAGTAATAGCCGCTATCGTATTAGATAATATAATATAGATTACGAAATATATTAAAATAGGCGGGGTAACCGTTATAGGATAATAGAGCGTCTAATTATAGCTATAGCTTATCCTAGTACTCTATATCCTATACTTTAAGAGTCTAATAATAATAAGTAGCGGCTTATATAGATAACTATTATATTATTAGTATTTTATTATCTTTAGGGGTTAAAGAGATAAAATCTTAATAAGACCGATTAGTAATTACGCGTATAATTATACTAGGACTATAAATATTATATAGTATCGCCTCTAGATACTCTAGGTATATTAGCCTAGTATTACCGTTTATTATTATACGTATTTACTATCGATAGTATACCTACGACTAGGTATATATAGCTAGACTTACCCTAGGTCTTAGGTCTTCCCCGCTATATAGAAGAATAGCTATAGCTATCTTATCTATTCTATATATCGTCTAAGATAAATACTTACTAAGTAAGTACCTTAGACCGATATATAGGATAACTAAAAGGTTAGTAATTAGGATACTATCTAGGTATAGTATCGTAGTTATAATAGCTATACCGCTAGTCTTAACTTACGTATTAAGAGTAGTAGTATAGCTAATACTCCCGTATATACTTATAATAGTAAGATACTTCGCTTTCTTAGTAAGCTAGGTTATTAAGATAGCCTAGTAAATAAAGATTAAACCCCGCTAATTACTAAGGCCCGTTATAATATTAGATAATAGCTAAAACGCTTCTTTATAAAGTAAGTCCTTATTATAAGAGATTACTATATATACTATAGTAGGCCGGGTATAAGGGACCTAATATATATTAAACTAATATAAATAGATAGATATCGGGGCTACGAGCTAAGGTAAATCTTTAGGGAGATATACTAACGCGATAAGGATTACCTAGGTCTTAGTTAAGGTTAAGAGGCGCCTAATTTCCTATATAGGGGTTATATAATCGCCTCTATTAATATTATAAAATATCTAATCTAGCTATCCTTAGCTACGTAATCTTTAGACCTAGTATGTAAACTAACTCGATACGAAGTTACTAGTAAGTATAAGAATAACTTACGTTAGCGCGTTATATACCTATATATCCTAGATACTTATATCTAGTTAATAGCCTAGGAGCTAATTACGGTATCGTTTTAGACGATTAAGATAATTATAGATAATAATAGTATTCTTACTATATAATACGTAGCTTAGAATAGCGATAATATACTTAGTATAAGCCGAGAATCTAGATATATAGATAATAAACGGATAGCTCTTTATAATTAAGTTAAGAACCTCCTTTCGCGGCCCTAAGCGTATAAAGGGATCTATTATTATATTATAAAGAGCCTAAACGGTATTAATATATCCTAAGCGCTTTAGTTATTTCTATTAGGCTATGTTTATATCGGCCTAGAAGTTAGGAACGGTATTACTAATCCTTCGCTTATTCTATATAATATCTTTAGGCTATATAACTATAAATACCGTATCTAGCGATTCTAGACTAAATAGATTATACTACGTAGAGTTAACTATATGAAATTTTACTTAAATAGGAGTAGAAGAAAAAGACGCTAAGGTATAGTCCCGGGCGTATCTTATTCCTCTGACCCGTATTAAATAGCTAGCTTATAAGTTAGCTATTATATCTCTTACCCCTAGATTAAGCCTATTATCGTTATTTTCTTTATTATAGGATAGATCCTCTTAGGGTTACTTAGGGTTACTTAGGGTTACTTAGGGTTACTTAGGGTTACTTAGGGTTACTTAGGGTTACTTAGGGTTACTTA
>LNGK01000023.1:0-29017 GCA_001510575.1 Knoxdaviesia capensis | reverse complement strand
TAGCTTCTTCTTTTTTTATAAGTTTTAATTATTTTATATCTTAGAGCTAAGTCCTTAAGTCCTTTCTCTTTTCTTCGTATATATTTCTCTTTTATAATTCTCGTTTTAATTCTCTCTTTATCTTAAGTCTCTTTCTCTCTTTCTTTTAATATTTTTCTATATACTTTATTCCCTTAAGTCCTTCCTCCTTTCTTTCTCTTTTTAATCCCCTTTCCTTCTCTATCTTTTTCCTTTCTTTTCTTTTTTTTCTTTTCTACTTTCTTTCTCCTTTCTTTCTCCTTTATCTATTTATTTCTTTTATATCTTTTAGTAAACTTTCTAACTCTATTAGTTATTCTTTTCTCTAATAGCTTCTAAGTACCTACTCGATACTATTATCCTAAACTCCCTCTCTACTTTATCTACTAATCCTCCCGCCTCTTAAATTAAGTCTAGTACGTAAGACGGATAGGCTATTTATAAAGATAACTCTACGTCGTATTCTAGTTAGCTATCTAGCGATATTAAAGTATAGCTTTAGTTTCTTAAGGGAGTATTATTAGCTATAGCTATTCCTATAAATATAACGGTTCCTAGTCTTACTAAGTCCGTTAAGACCGTTACCTAGATCGAGGCCTAGTTAAAATCCTTAGATAACTCCTAATAATAAGTACTATACGCCGATAACCTCCCGAGATTACCGCCTAGCTATAGCCCCCCGCCCGGTTATCTATAGTATACGATATTATACCTTATATAATTAGAGCGGTACCCTACGCTATAATATACCGTCCCTAATCTAGCCCGCCTATATTATATACTAGTTAGAAACTCTATCTATAGTATACCCCCGATCTTATTATATCTACCCCCCTCTAAGGAGGCTATCTAAGCTAATATAATATATTTCTTAATATAATATATAACGTCTTACTCCGCTTACTACCCGTATAGGCTTCTATATAACGAAGTAGACTCTCCGTACCTAGCTAGTAGAGGCTTTATTACTTTAGCGATAATTACTTAGGAGGTATATTCCCTTTTTAGAAAATTCTAACGAGGTAGATAGCTAGAGCCGGGATCTAGCTACTTCCGCTATAGTATACCCCGCGAACTATATACTATAGGGGCTATAGTATACTAGCGACTATTTAGTTCCCTTTAGAATATAATAGCGGTCGTATAGGTTATTAATAGCTACCGGTTTAACCGCTTACTCTAGGGTATATAGTATTAGATCGGAAACCTCGATCTACCTACGGCTACTCTTCTTACGGATTATATTCTTTAGCTTCTAGGTCGATATATAGTTCTTAATATATATACCCTAAGTATATATTTTTTTATTACGTACGCCTTCTTTAGAGGTTTTAATAAATTATATATCCCTAAGAACTTATAAAATAAATATTTTATTATTTAATAACGCTAAGTTACTATTCGATCGTATAAATATTAGGGGATTACTTAGTAGGAGAGATAAAGGGCTCGGTTAAGGCGGGCTCGGTTAGGGCGGGCTCCGTTAGGGATAGCGGCGTAGAAGTAATAGTAGCTAAAAGTATATTAGAATAATATATACTAAATAATACGATTAAAGTAGACTTACTAGGTTAAGTAACTTAGTAGTAGCCTAATAGCCGCCCTAACGGGAATAGCCGCTAGTATAGGAGCCCCCCTATCTACGGAAGATTCTCTTCCGCGCGCGCTTTCTTTTTTTTTATATCTCCTCCTAGCCCTAAGACCCTATATACGCCTATAGGGTTTTACTACTTATATTTAGCCTTATAATAGGCCTTTATATAAGGAAGTACTACTATAAAAAAGCTATAGGTATTATATCTAATACCGTTATTTCTAGGTAGGCCGAGACTAGCTTAAGCTACTCGCCCGCTAAGTTCTAGTATAAATCGGTCGCTATACTCGTCCTTATATTTAATAAGATTTAATTAGTAAATCTAGTTAAGAATAATTTAGCGATTATTAGTAGAAATAATATCGCGATACTTAGCGAGATACTTACGTGCCGAGCCGTTAGTAACGGCGTAGTAGTATAATACGTAAATTAGGGTTTCTATCTTAGTATTAAGGATAAAGTATCTAAGGTTATTTACCTCTATTTTAAAAAATAGTAACTTAAGAAGAGAAAATAAATATAGAATAAAAAATAGTAATATAAGAAGAGAAAAGAAATATAGAAGAGAAAAAGAAAAGTTAGGTTACTATAGAAGTACCTTCTATAAAAGTTAGGTTACTATATAAGTACCTTCCTTAAGTAACGTTAACCTAAACCTTAAAAGTCTTCTTATAAAAGACGTACCTTCTATAAAAGTTAGGTTACTATATAAGTACCTTCCTTAAATAACGTTAACCTAAACCTTAAAAGTCTTCCTATAAAAGACTACCTTCCTTAAGTAATATTTAACCTAAACCTTAAAAAAATCTTCTCCTACTCTTCCCTCTTATTCTCTTTATATTTCTATTTTTTAACCTATACTCTCTAAATTACTTAGATAGCTAATTCTAATATATCCTTAGCCCTAAGAATACTAATGATTTCTAGCTAATCTAACTTAAGCCCTATTAACCCTAACTTAAGGCCTAGACGTTATTAATCTAACCTCGTTACGGTCTAGTTTAGTTAAATCTCCTATTAGTAATACTAGATATACGATCCTATCGCTAGAACTTAGCTTATTACGTTAGGTATTATTCTAGGTCGCCCTTAATAGAGGTACCTAGCTACCGCTACTCCTAGATAGAATCCGAGGTTTAAGCCCCTTAATATAGGCTATTAGTAGCCCTAAGTCCCCTACGAGCGATATCTAGGTAGTAGCCCTTAGTAAGTAGCGGGCTACGTAAAAGGATTTTATAAAAGTCTTTTAAGTCTTAGAACGCCGATATATATCGTATACGATAGTTAGTATACGGTATATAATTATATTAGCGTTATATATTCTTTATAACTTAGTACCGATTATAAAGACTATTAAAAGTTTAGTAACTACTATTCGGGATTAATATCTAAACCTAGTACTTAGTAGCTATCTATCGTATAGGTTTCTATACGCCTTATACCTAAGAGAAGAGCGTAGTATCTACTCGTAGGACTAGAAGCTTCTCTAGCGTCTATTAATTATAGCGTAAGTAATAGATAAATAGCGTTTTAATAATCTTTTCTAGTTAAGGTAGTAAGCTCTAGGATAACTAGAGTATCCTATAGCGGATAGCTTAATAGATAACTCTATACTATAGTTCTTAAGGCGTACGATATATATTAATAGATATAAGGTTACTATATTAGCTAAGATCCTTTATAAATTTTTTAGAGGCTTCTAGTAGTTCTAATATTAATATAGAATATTTTAATATATCTACTATTCCTTAAGTAACTTTTTATAGTATATATCGGCTTAGTACGATTATAGAACTTTCGGATATATCGGTATAGGTAGATATAGCGCTACTATCTAGCCCTATAGGGCTAGCTAGATCTAGTATATAAGGGTCTATCTAGTTTTCTTTTTATTTTTCCCCCTTATTAAGCTACTAACGGTTTAGTAGAGCTAAGTCCGCTAGGGGGGGTCTATACCTAGAAAAATTTAGGTATTTTATTTATTTAATATAGTAAAAATAAGTAATTCGACTTACGCTACTAAAAAATAAGTAAAAACGTATACCTTTTAGATACGAGCTATAATTAAAAATCTAGATTATTTCCTAATTAGGAGATTTTATTTTTTTCGGCTAGCTACTTATTTATATTCTTTATATCTATATTTACCCGTAGTAAACCTTACCCTATATTTACCCGTAGTAAACTTTACCTTTACCTACTTATATATACCTAATCTATATTTACCCGTAGTAAACTTTACCTTTACCTACTTATATATATACCTAATCTATATTTACCTATAGTAAACTTTACCTTTACCTACTTATATATATACCTAATCTATATTTACCCGTAGTAAACTTTACTTTTACCTACTTATATACTTACTCCTAATAAGGTTATTTTTTTTTCTTCGGTTCTCGAGTTAAGTTAGGAACGATAGATAAATTATATAGCTTTATTAAATAATATAGGTTAATAGTAGTAGTTAGCTATAGCTAGTTCTCCTAGAGCGGCCTTTATAAAATAATATAGGTTAATAGTAGTAGTTAGCTATAGCTAGTTCTCTTAGAGCGGCCTTCCTTAAATAATATAGGTTAATAGTAGTAGTCGGCTATAGCTAGTTCTCCTAGAGCGGCCTTCCTTAAATGATATAGGTTAATAGTAGTAGTCGGCTATAGCTGGTTCTCCTAGAGCGGCTAGGGAGGAGAGGGGGGGGGTGATTTTATAAGGTATCGGTCGATCTTTCTATTAAGTAAAGACCTTTTCCCCTTTTCTTAATCTTCTTCTTCTTCTTAACTTATCGTCGCTTTACTTCTAAGTCGGTTATTAATCTTCTTCTTCTTCTTCTCGATTTATTATCGCTTACTATAGGTGCCCGTTATCTTATTACTATTCGCTACTAGCTAACCGTAATATCGGCTACGAATACCCCCCTCCCGGCCTAACGCGAGTAGACTAAGGGCTAGGTAGCCCCTACGGTAGTTAGTTTAATTAGGACTCGGGACCCTTCCCGTCCTCTTATTACCGTCCGCCGTTAACTAGATAAGAGACTAGCGGCTATCGGGAAAGTAACTAAGGTGAGAAAACTAAATACTTCCCGTCTCCCTATAACCGTTTACTACTAGCTAACCGAAAGCCTAGTAGTCGGTATTAGAGAGTTTTCCTATAAGTAATACTAGTAATAGGTTTTATTTTAATATATACTAACTTTATTCCCGGTATTATCTATAGCGTCGGCTACGAATACCCCCCTCCCGGCCTAACGCGAGTAAACCCCTCGCCTAGTAGCTAATAGCCCTATAGTAGTTAGTTTAATTAGGACTCGGGACCCTTCCTATCCGCTTATTACCGTCTACCGTCGACTAGATAAGAGACTAGCGGCTATCGGGAGAGTAACTAAGGCGAGAAAACTAGATACTTCCCGTCTCCCTATAACCGTTCGCCGCTAGCTAAC
Organism: Knoxdaviesia capensis; assembly: GCA_001510575.1. Taxonomy (NCBI): domain Eukaryota; kingdom Fungi; phylum Ascomycota; class Sordariomycetes; order Microascales; family Gondwanamycetaceae; genus Knoxdaviesia; species Knoxdaviesia capensis. Next base: position 23,966 of record LNGK01000023.1, on the reverse strand, counting down.
CGAAAGCCCGGTAGTTAGTATTAGAGAGTTTTCTTATAAGTAATACTAGTAATAGGTATAGGAAGTAATACTAGTGATAGGTTTTATTTTAATATATACTAACTTTATTCTCGGTATTATCTATAGTATCGGCCACGAGTATTACCCGTCTACCTATCGTATTTCGTCGCTAGTTAACCGAGGAGCCGCTAGTCCGCCCTTACGACGTATAATAATCTTAAGTAGGAGACCCCTAGGGAGAGCTTTCTATTACTAGCTCGAATTAGTACTAGCTAGCTAGCCCGTTAGTCCGCTTAACTATATACTAGACCCCCAGGTAGATTTTTTCCGTAGTTAGATATTACTAGCTACCTATAGTCCCGAGGTAGTCTAATATTACGGTTATCGAGACCGTTCTCCTAGGCTAATCTAATAGTAGTAGTAAGGAACCCTTTATAATAAATAAAGATAATAGTAATAGGGATAACTAGGATATATTAAGATTCTACTATAATAGGATTAGTAATACTACGAATATACCTAGAATAACGATAGTAGTTTATCTATTACCGCCGTAGACTACGATTCGTCCTACGTCTATTATTAGTAATACTACGGATATACCTAGAATAACGATAGTAGTTTATTTATTACCGCTATAGATAACGATCCGTCCTAGAGTAACTTAGAACTAGATAATATCGGATATAGGGGCTATAGTAGAGTATATCTATATTAGTAATACGGTTAAAGCTAAGGCTAACTTAGTCTCGGTACTAACTAAATTTATTAATCTCTATAATAACGTAAGCTATATATAAGTATTACCCCGGTCGTCGATAGGTAACGTAATTAATCTAACTAGGTCTACCGATATAAGCGGACCGGATATAGTTATAACCGAAATAAATACCTCCTAGTTATTAGGGGAACTATAAATAATATTAGGGGATCCCTAGGCGTAGTTTCGTCTTAGGTAGTAAGTAGTATTAAGGCGGATACTATTTAGTAACGATAATATCTTATAGATCGCGGGGACGGGCTTAGGAAAGTCTCTATTATTCTTTTTTCTAGCGTTTATTAAACGGAATTAGTATTATACTATTATCGTTTACTTATATATAGTACTCTAGGCGGATATACTAAGACGCTATAGCGATCTACGTATTCCTATAGTATACTTTTAGAATAAGGAAGTTTATATAGTAAAGAGGGGTCTAATCTTCGTAACCCCCGAGATAGCTTTAATATCGCGGTTTCGGGCCTTCCTTACCTAGCTCTAATTAGGCGGTTACCTTAGACGTATCGCCTTTAACGAATACTATTACTTACTCGACGCTAACTCCTTATTTTAATAAGATCTTCTATCTTTAAGTAAGCTCTTATATTCCTTACGAGTATAGATCTCCTTATATAGCGTAACTTTATCTATATAGGACTATAAAGAGTTAAAGGTTCGCTTAGGCGTACCTATTACGTTTTTAACTTTTATAATATATACTTCTTAGCCTAATATCTCCTATCGTGTTATCTAGGGTAGCTTAAGAGGCGATAGTAAGTTAATCGTTAAGATAGTACTAGCCCGGGTATAGGAAGCCCTTAGTAGTCTTATAAGAACGATCGTATATTACGGTATAGTATCTAATATAATAGAGATTACCTAGATACTAGCCTATCCTTACTTTTATAGCGACGTAGGGAGTACTAAGTAGAAAGCTATCTTATTAGATAAATAGCGAACGTCCTAGGTAGGGGTTATCGTTACTACTTATATCTTAGGTATTAGTATTAATATACCTAATATATAGTTAGTAGTTTATATTAATTACTTAAAGATAATCCGGGAGTTTATATAAGAATCGGGGCGGGCGGGGCGCGATAGTTCCCCTAGTTTATCTATTATATTACTAGCGCTTATTTTATAGTATAGCGGTATAACCGCCCCGATAAAGCGATTAATAAATACGTAGGGGTACCGACGGCGTATTATTAATTTCGAGATAGACTAAACCGATATCGTATATTCCCTTAGGGATAAAAGCTATAATATTTATAAGGGTAAGACTTAGCTATAGTTAGACCTTTTAGCGGAGATTAATATAGTTAATAATATATATATAGGCGATAAAAAGCTAAAGTCGACCTCGGCCTTAGCGGCGAGCCTAGGGGTACCGATCCTATTAACCCGAAAATATCTATTAGTCTATAAACCCCGCTAGAAGCTATAGGAAAGCTAAGATAGGCCCGAAGTACTTACTAATATAGTTAGTAGATAGGACCTATTAGCTAGGCTCGATAGTATAGAGGTAGTAGCCCGGTATATATCTACTCTTAGTAAGTATTCCGGGCCTTCTATAATAGAGTCTATCGGCGATATTAACGATAGAGAAAGATAGCTTTAGTTAAAACCGATCTTTACTTAGTAGCGCGAGTCCTATATAGTTTATCTTAACCTAAGGACTCCGTTAAGTAATCCTATCTATAAATATACGAGTTACTAAGACCTTATCTAGTTAATTAACTAGGTATCCTAGGCGCTAGGCCGAATACGTAGTACTTTTATAGTAATATAAGATTATAGTACCTACTATATATATAGGCTTCTATTAGCTTTATATAATCGGTAGTAATCTCGTAGAGCTAATTATATATACGGGAATAAGCTCTTCTAGCGGTTAATAATAGTCGCTTAATTACTTAATATAGATAGGTTCTTAGGTATTTTTTAGAGCTTATAGGGTACTTTAGGGGAAGTCGAGCCTAATACTATAGAGGATAGGCTAAGCGATCTTTAGGCTATAGCTTAGTTTCTAAGTAGAAAGGCTAGGTAGGCTAGGTAAGAGTATACGATTAGGCTTAAGATAGTATTCGCGTTTTATACTAGTATCGTTATATAATAGGAGTATATTAAGGTTATATTCGTTATTAGAGTAGGATTTATATTTATTAATATATATATTTCTTAGGTATCTTATATATTTCTTAGGGGTATTTTCTAAAAGAAGATAAAGGTAAGACCTAATATCGTAATAAATATTTTAAGCGTTAGGCCTAATTTAGAGAGTATATTAGATAGTATAACGTATAATATTTAGAATTAATTATATTAATATAAGTTTAGATATCGCCTTAAGATTAATATTATTATAAGGCCTAAGATAAACTAAATTAAGTTAAGCCTTTAGATATTATTATTAATATACCTATAATTTCGGTTTACTTAAAAACCTAAAAAACTAAAAAGCTAAAAACCCGAAGAAGCTAGAAATCTAGAAATCTAAAAAATTATAAGTCTAGAATTCTAAGTAAATGAAATGCTAAAGTACTAAAAAACTAAAAAACTAAAAAACTAAAAAACTGAAAAACTAAAAAACTGAAAAACTAAAAAACTAAAAAACTGAAAAACTGAAAAACTGGAAAACTGAAATGCTGAAATGCTAAAATGCTGAAATACTGAAAAAGTGAAAAACTAGAAAACTAAAATATAAAAATAAAAACGAGGTAAATCGTATTAAGCCTTTAAATATTATTATTAATATACGTGTAATTTCGGTATATTTAATAACTTAAAAACTAATAAGCTAAAAACCCGAAATAGCTAGAAATCTAGAAATCTAGAAATCTAAATCTAGAAAATTATAAATATAGAATACTAAGTAAATAAAATGCTAAAATACTAAAAAACTAGAAAAATAGAAAGCTAGAAAACTAGAAAACTAGAAAACTAAAATACTAGAAAACTAAAAAACTAAAAAACTAAAAAACTAAAATGTTAAAATACTAAAATACTAAAATGCTAAAATGCTAAAAAACTAAAAAACTAAAAAAAATTAAAAAACTAGAAAACTAAAATATAAAAATAAAAACGAGGTAAATCGTATTAAGCCTTTAGATAGGTACTAAATTTTATTATTAGGTCTAAGATTTTACTAAAAAAACGGAAAAACTAAAATACTAAGATAGGAAAAATAAAACGAAATAAATCGTAATATACCTTTAAATAGGTATTAAATATTATTATTAGGTCTACGATCTTATTTTATCTTAATCGTTACCTCTAAGTAAGAATAGTAAATACTACTATATTCGTTAACTTATATAGCGATAAGAGGCTAGGTATAGGTAACCCTAATATCTTATCGGCTATAGCCTTATATCTAAAAAGTTCTTTTAAATATAGATAGGGTAGATTTAGATACCTAATTCTTTTTAAGTTACTATACTTCCTTAGGCGGGAGAGTAAGTACTAAAGTATATAGACCTTTCTAATATAATATAGGTAAGTTACTAACTACCTAACCTAATAGTATTAAGCTACTAGTAGAATTAACTAGGTAACTATCGTTTACTAGGGTTAGCTATTAGTATTTAGAGTAATATTAATAAGATATCTAGAACTTAGGTAATAGCTTACTTACTCCCTCTTACGTCGCTTTATAATATAGTATATAGTTAGAAAGAGTATACGTTTACTATTAAGCTAGTATAATAGATAAATAACTAAGTTCGCCGTTATTATATATTATAGGTTACTCCCTAAGAATTATATCTTAGGAAGAGTAACCCTAAGTATAATAATTCCGCTTTCCCCCTCTATTATTTCCGGAGTATAAGAGCCTTAAGTAGACCTAGTAGACTAGGAGGAGATTTTATCTCCTAATACTACTATATATAGTCTAGCTAGCGGCTAGTTAGTTATAGAGCCTATCTAGTTAGAACTAAGAGAAAGAACTAGACTAAGTATCTAAGGAAGGCCTAAATAAATTACGGTACGAATCGGCTTATATTTTAGGTATATTCTAAGGGGCGATATATATCTAGAGGACTCGGTAAAGCTAGCGCTTTATAATTAGTAAGATTATATAGAACTAGAATAAAGCCCTTATTTATAATATTAAGAAAACGAAAGTTTATTCCGAATATAAGATAATGATAGGACGAAGTCCTAGTAGGTTAGATAGCCTAAAGTAGGAAGTCTAATTTTAACGATAGCTAAGTACCTAAGCTAGCTATCTTATTAACCTAGTAGACTAGGAGGAGATTTTATCTCCTAATACTATTATATATAGTCTAGCTAGTAGCTAGTTAGTTATAGAGCCTATCTAGTTAGAACTAAGAGAAGGAACTAGACTAAGTATCTAAGGAAGGCCTAAATAAACTACGGTACGAATCGGCTTATATTTTAGGTATATTCTAAGGGGCGATATATATCTAGAGGACTTAGTAAAGCTAGCGTTTTATAATTAGTAAGATTATATAGAACTAGAATAAAGCCCCTATTTATAGTATTAAGAAAACGAAAGTTTATTCTAAATATAAGATAACGATAAGACGAAGTCTTAGTAGGTCGGATAGCCTGAAGTAGGAAGTCTAATTTTAACGATAGCTAGGTACCTAAGCTAGCCGTCTTATTAACCTAGTAGACTAGGAGGAGATTTTGTTTCCTAATGCTACTATATATAGTCTAGCCGGTAGCTAGTTAGTTATAGAGCCTATCTAGTTAGAACTAAGAGAAGGAACTAGATTAAGTATCTAAGGAAGGCCTTAAGTGAAACTATGGCACGAATCGGCTTAAATTTTAGGTATATTCTAAGGGACGATATATAGCTAGAGGACTCGGTAAAGCTAGTGCTTTATGATTAGTGAGATTATCTAGAGCTAGAATAGAGCCTCTACCTATACTATTAATAGAAACGAAAGTTTATTCTAAATATAAGATAACGATAGGACGAAGTCTTAATAGGTCGGATAGCCTAAGGTAGGAAGTCTAAGTTTAACGATAGCTATATATATAAGTTAGCTATCTATAGGTACTCCTAGTTACCTAAGCTAGGAGTGTTAATTATTAATAATTAGTTACCTAAGCTAGCTATCTATAGGTACTCCTAGTTACCTAAGCTAGGAGTGTTAATTATTAATAACTAGTTACCTAAGCTAGCTATCTATAGGTAACTTCTAGTTACCTAAGCTAGGAGTGTTAATTATTAATAGCTAGTTACCTAAGCTAGCCGTCTATAGGTACTCCTAGTTACCTAAGCTAGGAGTGTTAATTATTAATAACTAGTTACCTAAGCTAGCTATCTATAGGTAACTTCTAGTTACCTAAGCTAGGAGTATTAATTATTAATAACTAGTTAACTACGCTAGCTATCTATAAGTAACTTCTAGTTACCTAAGCTAGATGTCTCGTAGTTATTAATAACTAGTTACCTAAGCTAGCTATCTATAGGTAACTTCTAGTTACCTAAGCTAGGAGTATTAATTATTAATAACTAGTTACTTACGCTAGCTATCTATAAGTAACTTCTAGTTGCCTAAGCTAGATGTCTCGTAGTTATTAATAACTAGTTACCTAAGCTAGCCGTCTATAGGTACTCCTAGTTCCCTAAGCTAGGAGTATTAATTATTAATAACTAGTTACCTAAGCTAGCTATCTATAGGTACTCGTAGTTACCTAAGCTAGGAGTGTTAATTATTAATAACTAGTTACCTACGCTAGCTATCTATAGGTAACTTCTAGTTACTTAAGCTAGGAGTATTAATTATTAACTTAGGGTTACCTAAGCTAGCCGTCTATAGGTACTCCTAGTTACCTAAGCTAGGAGTATTAATTATTAATAACTAGTTACCTAAGCTAGCTATCTATAGGTAACTTCTAGTTACTTAAGCTAGATGTCTCGTAGTTATTAATAACTAGTTACCTAAGCTAGCCGTCTATAGGTACTCCTAGTTCCCTAAGCTAGGAGTGTTAATTATTAATAACTAGTTACCTAAGCTAGCTATCTATAGGTACTCCTAGTTACCCAAGCCAGGAGTATTAATTATTAATAACTAGTTACCTAAGCTAGCTATCTATAGGTAACTTCTAGTTACTTAAGCTAGATGTCTCGTAGTTATTAATAACTAGTTACCTAAGCTAGCCGTCTATAGGTACTCCTAGTTCCCTAAGCTAGGAGTATTAATTATTAATAACTAGTTACCTAAGCTAGCTATCTATAGGTACTCCTAGTTACCTAAGCTAGGAGTGTTGATTATTGAAAACTAGTTACCTAAGCTAGCTATCTATAGGTAACTTCTAGTTACCTAAGCTAGATATCTCGTAGTCATTAATAACTAGTTACCTAAGCTAGCTATCTATAGGTACTCGTAGTTACCTAAGCTAGGAGTATTAATTATTAATAACTAGTTACCTACGCTAGCTATCTATAGGTAACTTCTAGTTACCTAAGCTAGGAGTATTAATTATTAACTTAGGGTTACCTAAGCTAGCTATCTATAGGTACTCCTAGTTGCCTAAGCTAGGAGTGTTAATTATTAATAACTAGTTACCTAAGCTAGCTATCTATAGGTAACTTCTAGTTACTTAAGCTAGATATCTCGTAGTTATTAATAACTAGTTACCTAAGCTAGCCGTCTATAGGTACTCCTAGTTACCTAAGCTAGGAGTTTTAATTATCGATAACTAGTTACCTAAGCTAGCCGTCTATAGGTACTCCTAGTTACCTAAGCTAGGAGTATTAATTATTAATAACTAGTTACCTAAGCTAGCTATCTATAGGTACTCCTAGTTACCTAAGCTAGGAGTATTAATTATTAATAACTAGTTAGCTAAGCTAGTTATCTATAGGTAACTTCTAGTTACTTAAGCTAGATATCTCGTAGTTATTAATAACTAGTTACCTAAGCTAGCCGCCTTATTAACCTAGAAGACTAGGAAGAGATTTTATCTCCTAATACTACTATATAGTCTAGCCGTCGGCTAGTTAGTTATAGAGCCTATCTAGTTAGAACTAATATAAGAAGGAACTAGATTAAGTATCTAAGGAAGGCCTTAAGTAAAACTACGGTACGAATCGGCTTAAATTTTAGGTATATTCTAAGGGACGATATATAGCTAGAGGACTCGGTAAAGCTAGTACTTTATAATTAGTAAGATTATCTAGAGCTAGAATAAAGCCTCTACCTATAGTATTAATAGATACGAAAATAGTTACCTAAGCTAGAAGTCTCGTAGTCGTCGATAACTAGTTACCTAGCTACTAAGACTAACGACCTATCCTGGTATAGTGAGGTAGAATAAGGGTTTAGTAGGTATATATTTACTTTTAAATACTAATATATCTAGTTATAAATTTACCCGCACCTATTAATCTTATTCCCCTTACTATACTACCGACTATATAGTAGACGGTAGTCCGCTAGGAGGAGGTCACGCCTAGAAAAATTTAGGTATTTTAGTTATTTAGTATAGTAAAAATAAGTAATTCGACTCACGCTACTAAAAAATAAGTAAAAACGTATACCTTTTAGATACTTTATTTTTAACTTAAATAAAAAAAAAAAAATTAAAAATTAAATTAGTAATAAAAGGTAGGCTAGTATAAGAAAGTAATATAAAACGTAAACCCTAACCCTAAGAGACCTACCCACTATAACCACCCACTAAAAAGAAGCTACCCACTATAACTACCTACTAAAAAGAAGCTACCTACTATAACTACCTACTATAACTACCTACTATAACCACCTACTAAAAATAAGCTACCTACTATAACTACCCACTATAACTACCCACTATAACTACCTACTAAAAAGAAGCCACCTACTATAACTACCTACTAAAAAAGAAGCTACCCACTATAACTACCCACTATAACTACCTACTATAACCACCTAGTGAAAATAAGCCACCCACTATAACCACCCACTATAACCACCCACTAAAAATAAGCCACCCACTATAACTACCTACTAAAAAGAAGCTACCTACTATAACCACCCACTAAAAATAAGCTACCTACTATAACTACCTACTATAACTACCTACTATAACTACCTACTAAAAAGAAGCTACCTACTATAACTACCTACTAAAAAAGAAGCTACCTACTATAACTACCTACTATAACTACTTACTATAACTACCTACTAAAAATAAGCTACCTACTAAAACTACCTACTATAACTACCTACTAAAAAGAAGCTACCTACTATAACCACCTACTGAAAATAAGCTACTTACTATAACTACCTACTGTAACTACCTACTATAACTACCTACTAAAAAGAAGCTACCTACTATAACTACCTACTAAAAAGAAGCTACCTACTATAACTACCCGCTATAACTACCTACTATAACTACCTACTGAAAATAAGCTACTTACTATAACTACCTACTATAACTACCTACTAAAAATAAGCTACCTACTATAGCTACCTACTAAAAATAAGCTACCTACTATAACTACCTACTATAACTACCTACTATAACTACCTACTGAAAATAAGCTACCTACTATAACCACCTACTATAACTACCTACTAAAAAGAAGCTACCTACTATAACTACCTACTATAACTACCTACTAAAAATAAGCTACCTACTATAACCACCTACTATAACTACCCACTAAAAAGAAGCCACCTACTATAACCACCCACTATAACTACCCACTATAACCACCTACTAAAAAGAAGCTACCCACTGTAACCACCCACTGAAAATAAGCCACCTACTATAACTACCCACTAAAAAGAAGCTACCTACTATAACCACCCGCTGTAACTACCGACTGTAACTACCTACTAAAAAGAAGCTACCCACTGTAACCACCCACTGAAAATAAGCCACCCACTATAACTACCTACTAAAAAGAAGCTACCTACTATAACTACCCGCTATAACTACCTACTATAACCACCCACTAAAAATAAGCCACCCACTATAACTACCCACTATAACCACCCACTAAAAAGAAGCCACCCACTATAACCACCCACTAAATATTAGTTACCTACTATAAGCACCTACTATAAGCACCTACTAAAGATAAGCCACCGTCTTTTAACTCCCTTTATAAGTAATTTATTATTATTTTCTATTTAATTCAAAAATGAAGTATCTAAAAGGTATACGTTTTTGCTTATTTTTTAGTAGCGTAAGTCGAATTACTTATTTTTACTATACTAAAGGAGCAAAATATCTAAATTTTTCTAGGTACGGACCCCCCCTAGCGGACTAGGATCCACCGTATCGTCGGTAGTATAGTAAGAGAAGTAATAGGTATAAGGTTAGTTAGGCGTTATATCTATTATTTCTCTAGAAGATAAAATAATATAGTAAGTTATAGGTAGAACTATTAAAAAGGCTTCTATATGCTTCTTATTATGTTTATTCCTTCCGTACTTATAGTGTAAATAATACTTAGCGGCTAGCCGTATCTATATTCTATAGCGGGGTAGTAGCTAAATAGATAAACTAAACTATAAAGTAGGCTATATATAGATATATCCTCGGGTATTACACTTCCTAGCATACTACTATATATAGGTGCTCTATAGGTAAAGAAGTAAGATAGGAGATAATAGGGAGGACCGCCTAGAAAGCTTCTATCCGCCTTCTATTATACTTATTCCTTCTACCTATACCGTCGGGTAAAAGATACTTAGCGGCTAGCCGTATCTATGTTCTATAGCGGGGTAGTAGCTAAATAGATAGACTATAAAATAGGCCGTATATAGATATATCCTCGGGTATTACACTTCCTAGTATACTACTATATATAGGTACTCTATAGGTAAAGAAGTAAGATAAGAGGTAATAGGGAGGACCGCCTAGAAAGCTTCTATCTACCTTCTATTATAGTTATTCTTTCTACCTATACCGTATAAAAGATACTTAGCGGCTAGCCGTATCTATATTCTATAGCGGGGTAGTAGCTAAATAGATAAACTAAACTATAAAGTTAGCTATATATAGATATATCCTCGGGTATCACACTTCCTAGTATACTACTATATATAGGTACTCTATAGGTAAAGAAGTAAGATAGGAGGTAGTAGGGAGGACCGCCTAGAAAGCTTCTATCCGCCTTCTATTATACTTATTCCTTCTACCTATACCGTTAGGTAAAAGATGCTTAGCGGCTAGCCGTATCTATGTTCTATAGCGGGGTAGTAGCTAAATAGATAAACTAAACTATAAAGTTAGCTATATGTAGATATATCCTCGGGTATTATACTTCCTAGTATACTACTATATATAGGTGCTCTATAGGCCTAGAAAGCTTCTATCTACCTTCTATCATAGTTATTCCTTCTACCTATACCGTGTAAAAGATACTTAGCGGCTAGCCATATCTATATTCTATAGCGGGGTAGTAGCTAAATAGATAAACTAAATTATAAAGTTAGCTATATATAGATATATCCTCGGGTATCACACTTCCTAGCATACTACTATATATAGGTGCTCTATAAGTAAAGAAGTAAGATAGGAGGTAGTAGGGAGGACCGCCTAGAAAGCTTCTATCCGCCTTCTATTATACTTATTCCTTCTACCTATACCGTTAGGTGAAAGATGCTTAGCGGCTGGCCGTATCTATGTTCTATGGCGGGGTAGTAGCTAAATAGATGAACTAAACTATAAAGTTAGCTATATATAGATATATCCTCGGGTATTACACTTCCTAGTATATTACTATATATAGGTGCTCTATAGGCCTAGAAAGCTTCTATCTACCTTCTATTATAGTTATTCCTTCTACTTATACCGTGTGAAAGATGCTTAGCGGCTGGCCGTATCTATATTCTATAGCGGGGTAGTAGCTAAATAGATAAACTAAACTATAAAGTTAGCTATATATAGATATATCTTCGGGTATTATACTTCCTAGTATACTACTATATATAGGTGCTCTATAGGTAAAGAAGTAAGATAGGAGGTAGTGGGGAGGACCGCCTAGAAAGCTTCTATCCGCCTTCTATTATGCTTATTCCTTCTACCTATACCGTCGGGTAAAAGATACTTAGCGGCTAGCCGTATCTATGTTCTATAGCGGGGTAGTAGCTAAATAAATGAACTAAATTATAAAGTTAGCTATATGTAGATATATCCTCGGGTATTATACTTCCTAGTATACTACTATATATAGGTGCTCTATAGGTAAAGAAGTAAGATAGGAGGTAGTGGGGACGACCGCCTAAAAAGCTTCTATCTACCTTCTATTATAGTTATTCCTTTTACTTATACTATATAAAAGATACTTAGCGGCTAGCCGTATCTATATTCTATAGCGGGGTAGTAGCTAAATAGATAAACTAAACTATAAAGTAGGCTATATATAGATATATCCTCGGGTATTATACTTCCTAGTATACTACTATATATAGGTGCTCTATAGGTAAAGAAGTAAGATAGGAGGTAATAGGGAGGACCGCCTAGAAAGCTTTTATCCGCCTTCTATTATACTTATTCCTTCTACCTATACCGTCGGGTAAAAGATACTTAGCGGCTAGCCGTATTTATATTCTATAGCGGGGTAGTAGCTAAATAGATAGACTATAAAATAGGCCGTATATAGATATATCCTCGGGTATTATACTTCCTAATATACTACTATATATAGGTGCTTTATAAGTAAAGAAGTAAGATAGGAGGTAGTAGGGAGGACCGCCTAGAAAGCTTTTATCTACCTTCTATTATAGTTATTCTTTTTACTTATACCGTGTAAAAGATACTTAGCTACTAGCCGTATCTATATTCTATAGCGGGGTAGTAGCTAAATAGATAGATTATAAAGTAGGCTATATATAGATATATCCTCGGGTATTATACTTCCTAGTATACTACTATATATAGGTGCTCTATAGGTAAAGAAGTAAGATAGGAGGTAGTAGGGAGAACCGCCTAGAAAGCTTCTATCCGCCTTCTATTATACTTATTCCTTCTACCTATACTATCGGGTAAAAGATACTTAGCGGCTAGCCGTATCTATATTCCATAGTAGGGTAGTAGCTAAATAGATAGACTATAAAATAGGCCGTATATAGATATATCCTCGGGTATCATACTTCCTAGTATACTACTATATATAGGTACTCTATAGGTAAAGAAGTAAGATAGGAGGTAGTAGGGAGGACCGCCTAGAAAGCTTCTATCTACCTTCTATTATAGTTATTCTTTTTACTTATACCGTGTGAAAGATACTTAGCTACTAGCCGTATCTATGTTCTATAGCGGGGTAGTGGCTGAATAGATGGACTATAAAGTAGGCTATATATAGATATATCCTCGGGTATTACACTTCCTAGTATACTACTATATATAGGTACTCTATAGGTAAAGAAGTAAGATAGGAGGTAGTAAGGAGAACCGCCTAGAAAGCTTCTATCCGCCTTCTATTATACTTATTCCTTCTACCTATACCGTCGGGTAAAAGATACTTAGCGGCTAGCCGTATCTATATTCTATAGCGGGGTAGTAGCTAAATAGATAGATTATAAAATAGGCCGTATATAGATATATCCTCGGGTATCATACTTCCTAGTATACTACTATATATAGGTACTCTATAGGTAAAGAAGTAAGATAGGAGGTAGTAGGGAGGACCGCTTAGAAAGCTTCTATCTACCTTCTATTATAGTTATTCTTTTTACTTATACCGTATAAAAGATACTTAGCTACTAGCCGTATCTATATTCTATAGCGGGGTAGTAGCTAAATAGATAGACTATAAAGTAGGCTATATATAGATATATCCTCGGGTATTATACTTCCTAGTATACTACTATATATAGGTGCTCTATAAGTAAAGAAGTAAGATAGGAGGTAGTAGGGAGAACCGCCTAGAAAGCTTCTATCCGCCTTCTATTATACTTATTCCTTCTACCTATACCGTTAGGTAAAAGATACTTAGCGGCTAGCCGTATCTATGTTCTATAGCGGGGTAGTAGCTAAATAGATAGACTATAAAATAGGCCGTATATAGATATATCCTTAGGTATTACACTTCCTAGTATACTACTATATATAGGTACTCTATAGGTAAAGAAGTAAGATAGGAGGTAGTGGGAGAACCGCCTTAAAAGCTTCTATCTACTTTCTATTATAGTTATTCCTTTTACTTATACTATGTAAATAATACTTAGCTACTAGCCGTATCTATATTTAATAGCGGGGTAGTAGCTAAATAGATAAACTAAACTATAAAGTAGGCTATATATAGATATATCCTCGGGTATCATACTTCCTAGTATACTACTATATATAGGTACTCTATAGGTAAAGAAGTAAGATAGGAGGTAGTAGGGAGGACCGCTTAGAAAGCTTCTATCCGCCTTCTATTATGCTTATTCCTTCTACCTATACCGTCGGGTAAAAGATACTTAGTAGCTAGCCGTATCTATATTCTATAGCGGGGTAATAGCTAAATAAATAAACTAAATTATAAAGTTAGCTATATATAGATATATCCTCGGGTATTATACTTCCTAGTATACTACTATATATAGGTGCTCTATAGGTAAAGAAGTAAGATAGGAGGTAGTAGGGACGACCGCCTAGAAAGCTTCTATCTACTTTCTATTATAGTTATTCCTTTTACCTATATTATATAAAAGATACTTAGCGGCTAGCCGTATCTATATTCTATAGCGGGGTAGTAGCTAAATAGATAAACTAAACTATAAAGTAGGCTATATATAGATATATCCTCGGGTATTATACTTCCTAGTATATTACTATATATAGGTGCTCTATAAGTAAAGAAGTAAGATAGGAGGTAATAGGGAGGACCGCCTAGAAAGCTTCTATCCGCCTTCTATTATACTTATTCCTTTTACCTATACTATCGGGTAAAAGATACTTAGCGGCTAGCTATATCTATATTCTATAGCGGGGTAGTAGCTAAATAGATAGATTATAAAATAGGCCGTATATAGATATATCCTTAGGTATTATACTTCCTANCTAGCCGTATCTATATTCTATAGCGGGGTAGTAGCTAAATAGATAAACTAAACTATAAAGTAGGCTATATATAGATATATCCTCGGGTATTACACTTCCTAGTATACTACTATATATAGGTACTCTATAGGTAAAGAAGTAAGATAGGAGGTAATAGGGAGAACCGCCTAGAAAGCTTCTATCCGCCTTCTATTATACTTATTCCTTCTACCTATACCGTCGGGTAAAAGATACTTAGCGGCTAGCCGTATCTATATTCTATAGCGGGGTAGTAGCTAAATAGATAGACTATAAAGAAGGCCGTATATAGATATATCCTTAGGTATTATACTTCCTAGTATACTACTATATATAGGTGCTCTATAAGTAAAGAAGTAAGATAGGAGGTAGTAGGGAGGACCGCCTAGAAAGCTTCTATCCGCCTTCTATTATACTTATTCCTTCTACCTATACTATCGGGTAAAAGATACTTAGCTACTAGCCGTATCTATATTCTATAGCGGGGTAGTAGCTAAATAGATAGACTATAAAATAGGCCGTATATAGATATATCCTCGGGTATTATACTTCCTAGTATACTACTATATATAGGTACTCTATAGGTAAAGAAGTAAGATAGGAGGTAGTGGGGAGGACCGCTTAGAAAGCTTTTATCCGCTTTCTATTATACTTATTCCTTCTACTTATACTATCGGGTAAAAGATACTTAGCGGCTAGCCGTATCCGTATTCTATAGCGGGGTAGTAGCTAAATAGATAGACTATAAAATAGGCCGTATATAGATATATCCTCGGGTATTATACTTCTTAGTATACTACTATATATAGGTGCTCTATAGGTAAAGAAGTAAGATAGGAGGTAGTAGGGAGGACCGCCTAGAAAGCTTCTATCCGCCTTCTATTATACTTATTCCTTCTACTTATACTATCGGGTAAAAGATACTTAGCTACTAGCCGTATCTATATTCTATAGCGGGGTAGTAGCTAAATAGATAGACTATAAAGAATACTATATATAGATATATTCTTGGGTATTATACTCCTAGTAAATACCTTTATATAGGTCCTCCGTAGGTAAGAAGTAAGATAGGAGGTAGTTAGGAGAGCCGCCTAGAAATAATAATCCTTAGAGTTAATTATGCTTTCTTATTACTAGGTTATCTTATGGTTCGTACTTTCTTACTACTTATTTAGCCGGGGACCGTAGGTATATTAATTATAGGGATAGTTAATAATTAAGATTTACTTTAGCGTATCTATTATATAACTCGTTTATTTATTTTATCTTATATCTTCGGCTAGAGATTTATAGAAGTATATCTCTCTTAGCTACGTAGACTATCTCCTAATTCTTATCTTAATATTTATTTAAAGGCTCTAAGAAACTTTTAATTTACGTAGACCGTATCTCTATAAAGTAAGTTCTAACGTTTCTAGGAGCCTTAATCTAAGCTAACGATTATAAATAAAGTTACTATATAAGAAGAGACCGATATTAGCCTATTTACTATAGCCTATTTTAGTATAATTATATATACCGATTACTACTATAGCCTTCCGACGGAATATATTAATATGGATCCCTAATAGGTTAGAGTGTATTATAATTACGTATAAACGTATACTAATACACGTGGATACTACCTAGCGGTAAGTATTTAGGTGTATATCTATATATATATAAATGCCTTAAAGAGCTAGTAAAAGACCTATAAAAGGTAGATATCTACCGCGCTTTTATAGGAAATATCTTAAGATAGAAAAAATTTAAGCTTCCYTTTATATATATTTCTCTATACGTACCTTATAATTATAACTTATTTATTAGTCCTTTAGACTATATATCTAGGAATTATAAAAAATTAATTTTTTATAAGCGTAATACTTATACTATTAATCTCTTATTAACCTTCCTTTAAAGCCTAACTATCGTAATCGACTACCTTTCCTCTAGGTTCGAGTCCTAATCGATACGTAATCGACCGATATCTCGACTTTCCTTTCTTTTAATTTAGAATTCACCTCCGCCGATAGCTTTACTACTTTCCGCCGCGGTAAACTACGAATTACCTTTCTTTTATAAAAAACCCTTTCTATTTAACTTCCTTTTAGTAACGAAAGCACGTTAAATAAATATCTTTTAATTTCTTTCTTTTAATTCCGTCCTTACCGAACTAATAACTAATTAACTACTATTACTCCGGTAAAATACCGAATTACCCTACCTTTACCGACGTTTATACGCCTCCCGCGTACCTTTCCTATACCTCCTAAGCTATCGGATACTACTAATAGGTTCGAGTCCTATTACTAAACATTTAATAGCTAATCCCTCTATTTTTTATTTATTTCTACGACTTTTCCTTTATTTTACGACTTTACTTATTTATTTCTATAACTTTTTCTAGTTATTTCTAAGACTCCTATTATTCCGATAACTAACGTCTTAATATTTCTACTATTTTCGATTATTTTCTACTACCTCCGTTTACGGACTTCCTTTATTACCTATTCTCTTATTCTATTTAATTCTAATTTCTAATCTACCTCTTATTCTAAGATTAACCCGCTTTTATACCCCCTTTATACCCCTTTTATATACTAATAGTCTTATTTCTTATTTTACTAGCCCTATTTCTTTTCTAATAGTTAACCTTTCTACCGCTCTTTTCCCCTATTATTAACCCTATAAATCTAGATTATCTAACTATTTATAACTATTACGCCCTAGTTTTCCTTATTTATTTCCTTTTCGCTCTTACTTATTATCGGTTTATACCCCTAACCCCCTATTTCCTAGCGAGCCTAGACCGCTAATATCCGCTTTTACGCCGAATATCGGATAAAGAATAACGTATTCTACGTAAAAGAGATAAAAGTATTACCTATAACCTTAAAGCCTTAAGTAAGGTAAGCGCTATAACTAACCTATAAACCGGTAAGTTACTAGTTAAGGAGCTATAACCCCCTACGGAAGTAACCCCTATTATATATAATCGTCGGATAATAATAGGACGAGGGAAAGGAAAGGCTATAGATAACGGGATAAATATCCTACCGGCTTAGCCGGTAAGTAGTCTACCGCCTTAATATACCGAGTCTATTACGATCGAGGAATTAAAGTAAATAATAAAAGCGCTACTTATAGACCGTATAGAGTCTAACTTTAATAGATAAACGAGAGAGAAAGAGCGTGCCGATAATATAAATACCGTTATTAATACGATAATAGAAAAGCTTCTAGAAAAGCTAATAGACGCTATAAGCCGTAGTAACTTACTAGCTATAGCTATAGCTACCTTATCCTCTTTTCCTACTCCCTCGCTATTATTAGCTAGTCTATAGATAATAGGACTACTATTACCTACCGACTTAGGTAGAAAGAGCCCCCTTTCTAGCGTAACTATAGCTAATAACCCGTTATTACCTATAACTAGCGTCTAACTAACGAAAAACTAGCCCTTAGTACCGTATATTATATTATAAATACTAAGAGGTATAGGTAATACGGTTCTAAAAGGATAATAAGGTTATGTATATAGATAAGGAGTATATAATAGTAGTATATTTCTAATATTTCCTATACTATTCTAACGAATACTATTATAAACGATACCCCCTAAAGTGATATTTTAAGCGAAATTATATCTAGGACCTAAAAGTAAACCGTTTACTAATATTAGTATTAACGGCTTTATACTACTATTATAGCTAGCTATTAAAGGACGATTCCTAGGCCCTCATTTAGAAAACGGGAATTTAGCTATCGAAGGTAGTCTAATAAAGTATAATATACCTTTAATAAACGATAAGTACGCTATCGGGTAGTATTAATACCTCTAAGCGACGTTTCTAGAGCTAATACTCTTATTAGATATTAGTAATAGAGAGGATCGTAAGAAAAATAATAAAAAAGCTATTAGTTAGCTATAAAGCGATTACTTAAGTAAGGTAGACTATATAGTTATAGTATAATTAGTACGTATTTAGACCTACTTATATAAATCTATAATTCTATATACGTATTAGACGTCTCGAATATTACCGGTAATTAGAAGCGAATTTATACCCCTTTAGTATTTCGTTCGACGGTATACCGATATACCGTAGCCTATATTAGTAGAATCTATATTAATATTTATCTCTAGTCGTATACTAATATCTACCCCTTCGCGCGTATTTATAGCTCTCGCGTTTAATTATTAGAATAAGTCCGAATATAAAGCTATCGAGCTTTTAGCTAAAATAGTATAGAATTCTACCGATAACTTACTTGAAACGTATTATATTCGACGTATAGTAGAGGATATTCTACGCTATAATATTACGGACTTATAGTATAAGATACGGTAGGATATAACCCCCGATTCTAGTATCCGTACTATAGTTAATACTACCTACTACTTATTAAAGACTAGATAATTATACGCCGCTTAGCTAAATACCGCGCTAAAGACCGAGGAGGAAGGAGAAACGCTATAATTTAGAACCTATAAAGAAGTACTTAATTATATTACGTAGGATAAAGATAAAGATAAATCTACGTGTTTCCAATACGGAAAGATAGGTTATTAGGTTCGCGAATATACGGAGCCACGTACTAAGAATAACGATCGACGTTAAAAGGCGCGCTAGAACACGCGTTTTACGATAAACCGAGGCCGAACGATAGATAATCGTAGTTATTCCCGCGAGCCTCGTAACTATTCTCGAAATACCTCCCGCGACCGTAACTATTTACGAAGACCGTCTTAAGACCGAAAGATATACCGTTCCCCTACTCCCTACCCCTCTAGGAATAAAGATAGACTAATAATAGATAAAGGATAACGGAATAATAGGAGAGGGGATAAGAAAACCGCTATTTATAGTATATACCCTATATAGAAAGAAGACTTATCTCCCGAAGGATCTCCCTTCTTAGAAGCTACGGGCTTAGACGTAGATAATAACTATTTCGCTAACGTTACTTACTATTCTATACTATTTATAATCCCTTCGGTAGAGGAATTAACGTTAATTAGTAAGATACTAATAAAATAGCTACGACGCGAAGGATACCGTAAACGATACCGCCTCTATACCGGTTTACTAACGAATAACTAATAAACGCCGCTAGTAGTGTTTATCGATACCGGAATAGCTAGCGTATTCGTCTCTAAATCGTACGCCCGTCGCTATTTAGCGCTATACCGGTCTACTAACCCCCTACGCCTTAGTAGCCTAGGCGGTAATAGTAGCTTCGCTATTATTAACGATATCGTTATTTCTTTCCGATTAATAACTATTAACGGACTATCTAAAGTTATTTCTATAGTAGCCGGTATTATTACTAACGGTACCTATCCTACTAACCTAACTATTAGCCGAAGCGGAGCTATAAAGCTCGGTTATACCGACGCTAATAATATAATAAAGCTTATACTCCTACGCGATTCCCCCGTTATTCTATATTTCTACCCTCCCTAGAGACGAGATAATATCGCTATTACCTATACTACCTCTACTACCGATTCTAATCCGATAAATATTACCTCTTCTTACGATAATATTACCCCTTTTCACGATAAACCTACCTCTTTCTACGATAAGAACCTCCCTTTACCTCTATCGATATATATTTATAGTATTTTACCCGCGGACCCCGATACCTATACCCTCTCTTATATTACCTCTAAATCGTTTCCCTTTATTACGTACCTCGCTAAGTAATAGTATAATAGTACTCCTTTACCCCGATAAACGTTTCCTAGAACGGTAAATACCGACCGAGTAACTATTAAATTTAATAAAGAGCTATTACTTAAGTATAAGAAGTAACTATTACTTACGAAAGAGCGTACGAAGCGCGACGCTATTCGCGGTACCTATATTATTATAGAAAACTAATAGAAGAAGGTAAATACCGAAGCCCTAATAATTATATAAAAGGCCTTCGATAATAATACCTTCGTCTTTATTCTACGGTATTTTAATACTAGACCGGACGTAAAGGCCCGTACTTAATATAATATTAAGACCGCTAATACTAAACCTAGATCTCTCCCCTTACGCCGCTATAGCCCCTACTAACGTAAAATTATAAAGGAATTTACCGATAAACTACTCTTACTTAGTATTATTCGATACGTTATTAACTCCTTATAATCCGTACCTATACTATTACTACCTAAGAAGCCCCTCCCTAGTAATAACCGGCCTAGATACTATTTCGTAATTAACTACCGTACGTTAAACGAAGTTACGTAAAAGGTAGCCTATCTATTACCGAATATTAAGGATTCCCTATAATAAGCCGCCGGATACCGATTCTATACCTTTCTTAACTTAGAAGACGGCTTCTAGTAGATAGTTATAGACCCCGAGGTAGTACTAAAGATAGCGTTTTCTACGTTATTTAGATAATACGAATAGCTTCGTATACTATTTAGCCTTATAAACGTACCTATAACCTTCTAGCGTTTTATAAACAAAGTCCTCGAGCCGGTACGCGCCTTTACTATAGGCCTTTTAGATAATATTTATATTTAAGGTAAGATAATAATAGAATTAACTAAGAGAATAGTCGCTATTCTACGCTAATTAAGCCGCTATTAACTATTATTAAACCTTAAGAAATACGAATAGTTCGTTAAAGAAGGTAAGTTCCTAGGAATAATTATCTCTATTTATAGTATTCGTCCCGACCCTAAGAAAGTAGCTACCGTCTACGAAAGACTAGCGCCTACTACTACTACCGAGATCCGTAGTTTTTTAAATACTACTAGCTATTTACGCCGCTTTATCCCTTACTTCGTATATAAAGCGCGTCTACTCTATAAGTATACTAGAGTAGATAAGCCTAAAGGTATATAAGTATAGCTAGATAACGAGTTATTATAAGCCTAGCGCGATATTCGCGATACTATAGCTTCCCTCCCGGAGCTACGTAACTACGACTATATACTCCTATTAATACTCGAGACTAACGCTTCTAATTATATTATCGGTACTACGTTATTCTAACTATAACGCGATTCTAATAATAAACGTAGCGTTTTATACCCGGTTACGTACTTTAGCGCCGTTTTATTAAAGACCTAGTAGCGATATAGCGCCTAGGAAAGAGAAATACTTACCGTTATTATATTATTATAGTATTAGAGGAGCTAGCTAGAGGCTACCGAGATCACTATTATTACTAACTACGAAACCCTACGCCTTTTTACTACTAAGTAGGAATAGCTAGCTAGAATATTACGATTTCTCGATATAATTATATACTATAGCGTACGTATTTATTACTAATCTAGTAAGGCTAATATTTTAGCTAATTAGTTATTACGGCTACGTATAGATATAGCGCTCGTAACGAATAAGGAGGAAGGGTATAAAACGAACGATAATAACACGTTAACTAACGTCTTTCCCGCTACTAATAACGAGACCCCTAGACTACTAAACTAACGATTTAAGATACGTCTACCGGCGCGACTACTACTAAACGACGCTAAATAGCCTCTGAATAATACTATAAATACCGAATAACCTACGAACGATACGCTAATCGCCCTTAATATTAAGAAGTTAAACGACCTTAGATAGTATAACGTCTAGGATATTATTAACTACTTAGAAAATAGCTATCTACTCCCCTATCGTATCCCTTTAACCTTCGTTTAGGATTATTTCGCTATCTTTTACGGCGAAGTATATACCGTTATTAACCGTATCCTAATAAAGATACTAACGTACGAGGCCTCCGTTTTAGAAGCTATTAAGGTCTATAAGCTAGAAGGCTATACGCGCGTTAGTACCCTATATACGTTATTAGCTAAACGAGTATAGTATCCCGACTTAATTTTAGCTACGAATAAGGCCGTTCGATAGTATATAGAATATTAATTACTATAAAAGCCCCCTAAAGTAACGGAATCGCTACGACCGATACTAACCATACGATTATTAGTACGCTAGGGAATAGACTTTACTAGCCGTTTTATTATTAATAGTAAATAGATATAGCTATTAACGGTAGTTAAGTACGCTACTAGCTACGCTATAGTAGCTATAGACCCTCGTAATAGTACCTTAGCTATTACGAAGTTATTAATAGTACGTATTTATATAGTATTCGGACCGCTAGTCGAGATTATTACCGATAATAGTACCCCCTTTAACTCTAATAAATTTAGGACCCTCCTTACTAACTATAACCCCCCTATATAATAGTATCGTATAATAATATACTATCTATAGACGAATAGCTAAGTTAAGCGCTTTAATAGGTAAATTAAGTATATCGCTAGCTGTCTAGCCGGCGCTAATACTAAAAACCGAGAAGATATCGATTAGCTAATAATTATTCCTAAAGCTATACGTATCTACCTAAATAGACCGTAAATAAGTAGCTTTTCCCCGTATTACTTACTTTTCGGTACTAAGCCCTACGATAGCGCTACCTATATTACTACGCTATACGAACGGGAGCCTACTATAGACGAAGTTATCGCCTCCTAGTAAGATTTAGCTTACGAAAGATAGTTATTTAAGACCGTTCGCCTATTATCTAACTCTATAAAGGTATACCGAATATATATCCGTACTATATTATAGAACGATAAGGCTACGTATCGTATTTTTAGTAAAGGCGACTAGATATTACGATATCGACCGTAAAAGTATAAATACGAGCTATTCTACGATAGACTATAGCTTATTATCGACGTTTACTAGGGTAATACCTATACTCTAGAGTTACTAGGCGGTTATCGGCTCGATAAACGCTATAATAGGTTTAACTTATTCCTAGCGTATATCGAAGATAGCTAGCCTATTCGTAGCCTTTAGTATACTAATCGTCGCCTACTCGAGCTAGATCGTAAGCGTCTATCGTCTATTAGTAGATAGTTACCTTACCCTATACTATTTTTTTCCTTTTTTATTTTTTATTTATTATTTTACTTTTCTATTATAATATTCGTTCTATAATCGTCCCCTATTTATATCTTAATTCTATCTATATCCTAATTTCCTTTATGTTGAATATTGGATTAATTCATATTATATTATCCTTTGTATAGCCGGAAGTTTATGACAAAGAATAAGGCTACGATGAATAGCCTAGGGAATAATGATAGATATAATATAGAATTACGAAGAGCCTAGTATGGGAAGGGAAGCCTTAGAAGGCATTAGGGATCTAGATAGGAGGAAGCCTAGATCCCATAGGGGATAAGAAGGAAGCTTTCCCCCTA
>LNGK01000022.1:0-25348 GCA_001510575.1 Knoxdaviesia capensis | reverse complement strand
TAGGAGCTATTCGGGCTCTCCTTAGTACTTAGAGATTAGGATACTTACTAGGTCTTTCTCGAATTAATTAGCTATAGATTTATTAGGGGAAAGGATTAGTAGGTCGTTAACGTAAGAAGAGATAACTACTTAGGTCTAGGGGTTATAGTAGGTTACGTCGTTAGCCTATAAAGGCTTAAATCCGATTATTATAAGTACCTCTCGGAAGCGAATCTACTACTATCTTCCTAACTACTTTAGTCTATATAGTAGTTTTAGTAGAATAAAATACTACTAAACGCTTCCTAACTTCTATCTGACCTTTAGGGCCTCCTCGGGATATTCGTCTAGGTACTTACGTATTATAGGCTTAGGGATAATATAGATCGTTTCCTTAAGCTCTCCTTATAAGTAAGTAGAGACTACGTCTATCTACTATAAGGTAGCTCTTATCTTAACTACGAGGGCTAATAGGATCCTCTACGTATCCGGGGTCGTAGTTAATACGAACGTTTCGTAGAAGTCGACGCCTTCTCGTTATTAAAAGCCTCGAGCGTACTATCTTACTTTCTTCTTAGTTTCGTTACCCTCCGCGTTAGTCTTTTATCGAAAGGCGAGCTTCGTAGTAATCGGTTTCTTTAGAGGCTTTCCCTATATTACTTTAAAAGTCTTTATCTTAATAACCTTCCGAAATTTAGTCCTAATAGCTTCTATCTAGGTTCCTATAGCTTTCTAATCTCGCTAAGGGTTACGCTTTAATACTTCGTTAGTATTACGTAAGTAGATTAAATTAGATACTACTATAAAAGTACTTCCCGGTAGTTAGTCGCTAGCTAATTCGTTAAGGTCTTCGAGTTTATCCGGTCTCGAGCGGCTCTTATTAGTAATAAGAGGATTCGTAGTCGTAACTTCCTTATTATCTAATAAGTTCTACGTATTAGATAGTTCTAATACGGCCGTTAGCTCCGATACCCCGGATAGCTCCGGTATATTAGATAGCTCTAATACGCTAGATATCCCCTTCTTAGGGATACTACTACTAGTAGTAGCGCTAGCTTTTAACTAGCGTAGCGCTCCTAGAGGGTGAGATCGAACGTACTTTCTATATAAAAGCTTATAGATACGTTCCTAAAACTAGATATCCTTAGTAATATATACCTATCCGAATTCTAGAATCTATACTCTATAAAGATAGCGGCCTTAGTATCTAACTAAGATACCTTCTACGCCCGTAGGTACTAGCTTAGTATTTTAGCTATCGAATTTAGCGCTTAATATCTTCTATCGCTGTGGATCCCTAATAGGTCAGAGTGCATTGCAATTACGTACAAACGTATACTAATGCACGTGGATACTACCTAGCGGTAAGCATTTAGGTATATATCTATATACATATAAATGCCTTAAAGAGCTAGCAAAAGACCTATAAAAAGCAGATATCTACTACGCTTTCATAGGAAATATCTTAAGATAGAAAAAATTTAAGCTTCCCTTTATATATATTTCTCTATACGTGCCTTATAATTATAACTTATTTATTAGTCCTTTAGACTATATATCTAAGAATTATAAAAAATTAATTTTTTATAAGCGTAATACTTATACTATTAATCTCTTATTAACCTTCCTTTAAAGCCTAACTATCGTAATCAACTACCTTTCCTCTAGGTTCGAGTCCTAATCGACACGTAATTAACCGATATCTCGACTTTCCTTTCTTTTAATTTAGAATTCACCTCTATCGATAGCTTTACTACTTTCCGCCGCGGTAAACTACGAATTACCCTTCTTTTATAAAAACCCTTTCTATTTAACCTCCTTTTAGTAACGAAAGTACGTTAAATAAATATCTTTTATTTTCCTTCTTTTAATTCCGTCCTTACCGAACTAATAGCTAATTAACTACTATTACTCTAGTAAAATACTAAATTACCCTACCTTTACCGACGTTTTACACGCCTCCCGTATACCTTTCCTATACCTCCTAAGCTATCGGATACTACTAATAGGTTCGAGTCCTATTACTAAACATTTAATAGCTAATCCCTCTATTTTTATTTATTTCTACGACTTTTCCTTTAGTTTACGACTTTACCTATTTATTTCTACGACTTTTTCTAGTTATTCCTAAGACTCCTACTATTCCGATAACTAACGTCTTAATATTTCCGCTATTTTCGATTATTTTCTACTACCTCCGTTTACGGACTTCCTTTATTACCTATTCTCCTATTCTATTTAATTCTAATTACTAATCCGCRTCTTATTCTAAGACTAACCCGCTTTTATACCCCCTTTATACCCCGTTTATATACTAATAGTCTTATTTCTTATTTTACTAACCCTATTTCTTTTCTAATAGTTATCCTTTCTACCGCTCTTTTCCCTTATTATTAACCCTATAAATCTAGACTATCTAACTATTATAACTATTACGCTCTAGTTTTCCCTATTTATTCCCTTTCGCTCCTACTTACTATCGGTTTATATCCCTAACCCCCTATTTCCCAGCGAGCCTAGACCGCTAATATCCGCTTTTACGCCGAATATCGGATAAAGAATAACGTATTCTACGTAAAAGAGATAAAAGCATTACCTATAACCTTAAAGCCTTAAGTAAGGTAAGCGCTATAACTAACCTATAAACTAGTAAGTTACTAGTTAAGGAGCTATAACCCCCTACGGAAGTAACCCCNATAACTAACGTCTTAATATTTCTACTATTTTCGATTATTTTCTACTACCTCCGTTTACGGACTTCCTTTATTACCTATTCTCCTATTCTATTTAATTCTAATTACTAATCCGCCTCTTATTCTAAGACTAACCCGCTTTTATACCCCCTTTATACCCCGTTTATATACTAATAGTCTTATTTCTTATTTTACTAACCCTATTTCTTTTCTAATAGTTATCCTTTCTACCGCTCTTTTCCCTTATTATTAACCCTATAAATCTAGACTATCTAACTATTATAACTATTACGCTCTAGTTTTCCCTATTTATTCCCTTTCGCTCCTACTTACTATCGGTTTATATCCCTAACCCCCTATTTCCCAGCGAGCCTAGACCGCTAATATCCGCTTTTACGCCGAATATCGGATAAAGAATAACGTATTCTACGTAAAAGAGATAAAAGCATTACCTATAACCTTAAAGCCTTAAGTAAGGTAAGCGCTATAACTAACCTATAAACTAGTAAGTTACTAGTTAAGGAGCTATAACCCCCTACGGAAGTAACCCCCGTTACGTATAATCGTTAGATAATAATAGGACGAGGGAAAGGAAAAGCTATAGATAACGGGATAAATATTCTACCGGTATAGCTAGCTAGTAGTCTACCGCCTTAATATACTAAGTCTATTACGATTAAGGAATTAAAGTAAATAATAAAAGCGCTACTTACAGACTATATAGAGTCTAACTTTAATAAATAAGCGAGAGAGAAAGAGCGTACCGATAATATAAATACCGTTATTAGTACGATAATAGAAAAGCTTCTAGAAAAGCTAATAGACGCTATAAGCTATAGTAACTTACTAGCTATAGCTATAGTTACCTTATCCTCTTTTCCTACTCCCTCGCTATTATTAGCTAGTCCGTAGATAATAAGACTATTATTACCTACCGACCTAGGTAGAAAGAGCCCCCTTTCTAGCGTAACTATAGCTAATAACCCGTTATTACCTATAACTAGCGTCTAACTAACGAGAAACTAGCCCTCGGTACCGTATATTATATTATAAATACCGAGAGGCATAAGTAATACGGTTCTAAAAGGATAATAAGGTTATATATATAGATAAGGAGTATACGATAGTAGTATATTTCTAATATTTCCTATACTATTCTAGCAAATACCCTTATAAACGATACCCCCTAAAGTAATATTTTAAGCGAAATTATATCTAGGACCTAAAAGTAAACCGTTTACCGATATTAGTATTAACGGCTTTATACTACTATTATAGCTAGCTATTAAAGGACGATTCCTAGGCCCTCGTTTAGAAAACGGGAATTTAGCTATCGAAGGTAGTCTAATAAAATATAATATACCTCTAATAAACGATAAGTACGCTATTAGGTAGTATTAATACCTCTAAGCGACGTTTCTAAAGCTAATACTCTTATCGGATATTAGTAATAGAGAGGATCGTAAGAAAAATAGTAAAAAAGCTATTAGTTAGCTATAAAGCGACTACTTAAGTAAAGTAGACTATATAGTTATAGTATAATTAGTACGTATTTAGACCTACTTATATAAATCTATAATTCCGTATACGTATTAGACGTCTCGAATACTACTAGTAATT
This sequence comes from Knoxdaviesia capensis, assembly GCA_001510575.1. Lineage (NCBI taxonomy): Eukaryota > Fungi > Ascomycota > Sordariomycetes > Microascales > Gondwanamycetaceae > Knoxdaviesia > Knoxdaviesia capensis. Next base: position 21,056 of record LNGK01000022.1, on the reverse strand, counting down.
AGAGGCGAATTTATACCCCTTTAGTATTTTATTTAACGGTATACCGATATACCGTAGCCTATACTAGTAGAATCTATACTAATATTTATCTCTAGTCGTATACTAATATCTACCCCTTCGCGCGTATTTATAGCTCTCGCGTTTAATTATTAGAATAAGTCTAAATATAAAGCTATCGAGCTTTTAACTAAAATAATATAGAATTCTACCGATAACTTACTCGAAACGCATTATATTCGACGTATAGTAGAGGATATTCTACGTTATAATATTACGGACTTATAGTATAAGATACGGTAGGATATAACCCCCGATTCTAGTATCCATACTATAGTTAATACTACTTACTACCTATTAAAGACTAGATAATTATACGCCGCTTAGCTAAATACCGCGCTAAAGACTAAGGAGGAAGGAAAAACGCTATAATTTAGAACCCGTAAAGAAGTACTTAATTATATTACGTAGGATAAAGATAGAGATAAATCTACGTATTTCCGATACGGAAAGATAGGTTATTAGGTTCGCGAATATACGGAGCTACGTACTAAGAATAACGATCGATATTAAAAGGCGCGCTAGAATACGCGTTTCACGATAAACCGAGGCCGAACGATAGATAATCGTAGTTATTCCCGTGAGCCTCGTAACTATTCTCGAAATACCTCCCGCGACCGTAACTATTTACGAAGACTATCTTAAGACCGAAAGATATACCGTTCCCTTACTCCCTACCCCTCTAGGAATAAAGATAGACTAATAATAGATAAAGGATAGTAGAATAATAGGAGAGGGGATAAGAAAACCGCTATTTATAGTATATATCCTATATAGAAAGAAGACTTATCTCCTAAAGGATCTCCCCTCTTAGAAGCTATAGGCTTAGATATAGATAATAACTATTTCGCTAACGTTACCTACTATTCTATACTATTTATAATCCCTTCGGTAGAGGAATTAACGTTAATTAGTAAGATACTAATAAAATAGCTATAACGCGAAGGATACTATAAACGATACCGCCTCTATACCGGTTTACTAACGAATAACTAATAAACGCCGCTTATAGTATTTATCGATACYRGAATAGCTAGCGTATTCGTCTCTAAATCGTACGCCCGTCGTTATTTAGCGCTATACCGATCCGCTAACCCTCTACGCCTTAATAGCCTAGGCGGTAATAGTAGCTTCGCTATTATTAACGATATCGTTATTTCCTTCTAATTAACGACTATTAACGGATTATCTAAGGTTATTTCTATAGTAGCTAGTATTATTACCAACGGTACTTATCCTACTAACTTAACTATTAGCCGAAGCGGAGCTACGAAGCTCGGTTATACTAACGCTAATAGTACGATAAAGCTTACACTCTTACGCGATTCCCCCGTTATTCTATATTTCTACCCTCCCTAGAGATAAGATAATATCGCTATTACTTATACTACCTCTACTACCGATTCTAGTCTAATAAATATTACCTCTTCCTACGATAATATCACCCCTTTTCACGATAATCCTACCTCTTTCTACGATAAGAACCTCCCTTTACCTCTATCGATATATATTTATAGTATTTTACTTACGGACCCCGATACCTATACCCTCTCCTATATTACTTCTAAATCGTTTCCCTTTATTACGTACCTCGTTAAGTAATAATATAATAGTACTCCTTTACCCTAATAAACGTTTCCTAGAATAGTAAATACTAACTAAGTAACTATCGAATTTAACGAAGAGCTATTACCTAAGTATAAGAAGTAACTATTACTTACGAAAGAGCGTACGAAGCGTAACGCTATTCGTAATACCCGTATTATTATAGAAAACTAATAAAAGAAGGTAAATACCGAAGCCCTAATAATTATACGAAAGGCCTTCGATAATAACACCTTTATCTTTATTCTATAGTATTTCGATACTAGACTAGACGTAAAGGCCCGTACTTAGTATAATATTAAGACCGCTAATACTAAACCTAGATCTCTCCCCCTACGCCGCTATAGCCCTTACTAACGTGAAATTATAAAGGAATTTACTAATAAACTACTCTTACTCGGTATTATTTAATACGCTATTAACTCCCTATAGTCCATACCTATACTATTACCCCCTAAGAAGCCCCTCCCTAGTAATAACTAACTTAGATACCGTTTCGTAATTAACTACTATACGTTAAACGAAGTTACGCGAAAAGTAGCCTATCTATTACTAAATATCGAGGATTCCCTCTAATAAGCCGCTAGATACCGATTCTATACCTTTCTCGACTTAGAAGATAGCTTCTAGTAGATAGTTATAGACCCCGAAGTAATACTAAAGATAGCGTTTTCTACGCTATTTAGATAATACGAATAGCTTCGTATACTATTTAGCCTTATAAACGTACCTATAACCTTCTAGCGTTTTATAAACGAGGTCCTTAAGCTAGTACGTACCTTTACTATAAGCCTTTTAGACGATATTTATATTTAAGGTAAGATAATAATAGAATTAGCTAAGAGAATAGTCGCTATTCTACGCTAATTAAGCTACTATCGACTATTATTAAACCTTAAGAAGTATAAATAGTTCGTTAAAGAAAGTAAGTTTTTAGGAATAATTATCTCTATCTATAGTATTCGTCTAGATCCTAAGAAAGTAGCTACTATCCGCGAAAGACTAGCGCCTACTATTACTACTAAGATCCGTAGCTTTTTAAATACCGCTAGCTATTTACGCCGCTTTATCCCCTATTTCGTATATAAAGCGCGCCTACTTTATAAGTATACTAGAGTAAATAAGCCTAAAGGTATATAAGTATAGCTAGATAACGAGTTATTATAAGCCTAACGCGATATTCGCGATACTATAGCCTCCCTCCTAGAGCTACGTAACTACGACTATATACTCCTATCGGTACTTAAGACCGACGCTTCTAATTATACCGTTAGTATTACGTTATTCTAACTATAGCGCGATTCTAATAATAAACGTAGCGTTTTACGCCCGGTTACGTACTTTAGCGCCGTTTTATCGAAGACCTAATAGCGATATAGTACCTAAGAGAGAGAAATACTTACCGTTATTATATTATTATAGTATTAGAGGAGCTAGCTAGAGGCCGCTAAGATTACTATTATTACTAACTACGAAACCCTACGCCTTTTTATTACTAAGTAAGAATAGCTAGCTAGAATATTACGATTTCTTAATATAATCGTATACTATAGCGTACGTATTTACTACCGATCCGGTAAGGTTAATATTTTAGCTAATTAGTTATTACGGCCGCGTATAGATATAGCGCTCGTAACGAATAAGGAAGAAGGGTACGAAACGAACGATAATAATACGTTAACCGACGTCTTTCCCGCTACTAATAACGAAACCCCTAGACCCCCGAACTAACGATTTAAGATACGGCTACTAGCGCGACTACTACTAAACGACGCTAAATAGCCTCCGAATAATACTATAAATACTAAATAACCTACGAACGATATACTAATCGCCCCTAATATTAAGGAGTTAGATAACCTTAGATAACACGATATCTAGGATATTATTAACTACCTAGAGAATAGCTATCTACTCCCCTATCGTATCCCTTCGACCTTCGTTTAGGACTATTTCGCTATCTTTTATAGCGAAGTATATACCGTTATTAACTATATCCTAATAAAAATACTAACGTATAAGGCCTCCGTTTTAGAAGCTATTAAGGTCTATAAGCTAGAAGGTTATACGCGCGTTAGTACCCTATATACGCTATTAGCTAAACGAGTATAGTATCCCGACTTAATTTTAATTACGAATAAGGCCGTTCGATAGTATACGGAATATTAATTACTATAAAAGCCCCCCGAAGTAATAGAATCGCTACGACCGATACTAACCGTACGACTATTAGTACGCTAGGGAATAGACTTTACTAGCCGTTTTATTATTAATAGTAAACAGATATAGCTATTAACGGTAGTTAAGTATACTACCGGCTACGCTATAGTAGCTATAGACCCTTATAATAATACCTTAGCTACTACGAAATTACTAGTAATACGTATTTACGTAATATTTAGACCGCTAATCGAGATTATTACCGATAATAGTACCCCCTTTAACTCCGATAAATTTAGGACCCTCCTTATTAACTATAACCCCCCTATATAATAGCATCATATAACGATATACTATCTACGGACGAATAGCCGAGTTAAGCGCTTTAATAGGTAAATTAAGTATATCGCTAGCTATCTAGCCGGCGCTAATACTAAAAACCAAGAAGATATCGATTAGCTAATAATTATTCTTAAAGCTATACGTATCTACCTAAATAGACCGTAAATAAGTAGCTTTTCCCCGTATTATCTACTTTTCGGTACCGAGCCCTACGATAGCGCTACCTATATTACTACGCCGTATAAACGGGAGCTTACTATAGACGAAGTTATCGCCTCCTAGTAAGATTTAGCTCGCGAAAGATAGTTATTTAAGACCGTTCGCTTATTATCTAACTCCGTAAAAGTATACCGAATATATATCCGTATTATACTATAGAACGATAAGGCCACGTATCGTATTTTCGGTAAAGGCGACTAGACGTTACGATATCGACCGTAGAAGTATAAATACGAGCTATTCTACGATAGACCGTAGCTTATTATCGACGTTTACTAAGGTAATACCTATACTCTAGAGTTACTAGGCGGTTATCGGCTCGATAAACGCTATAATAGGTTTAACTTATTCCTAGCGTACGTCGAGGATAGCTAGCCTATTCGTAGCCTTTAGTATACTAGTCGTCGCCTTCTCGAGCTAGATCGTAAGCGTCTATCGTCTATCGGTAGATAGCTACCTTACCCTATACTATTCTTTCCTTTTTTATTTTTTATTTATTATTTTACTTTTCCTTTATAATATTCATTCTATAGTTATCCCCTATTTATATCCTAATTCTATCTATATCCTAATTTCCTTTATTCTATTTTTATTTTAGCTACGCCTTACTATTAAGCTATACTATTTTCCCTTTTTTTAGAATTTTTCTTTTATTATTCTTTTTTATTTTACCGCTATTACCGCTAATATTCCGCTTTTTATATACTTTTTCCGATTTTTTCCCGCGTATTTCCCTACTTTTAACCTATTTTACTATATTAATAATTAATAGAACGCTCTAGACTTACCGCTACGCCTATATACTATTTTTTTCTTTCTTCCTTTCTTTATTCCTAATTCCCGCGTTTTACGCTAGCTACCTATATTTACGTAGCTAACTATCGTACTTTCCTATATTCGTACGACGAAGGGAGGGGAAGGAGGTGCTAATTATACTATCTAATACCGAATAGCATAATACCGCTATAGCACGATATTCTAAATACCGCGACTAACCTAAACATCCTTTATCTAGCTATCCCTTCCGTCCTCCGGGACCCGCTTTTCTTAGTAACTACCTAGTTTAATAGCTATTAAGACTATATTAGCTAATAGAAGGACTACTATAGCACGATAAACGCCGTAATAACCTTACCTTTTACGATAAAAAGCTAAATTCTTTCCTATTTATAATAAATAAAGAAACGAATAGTTATATAACTAACGAAGAAGTATAAAAAGCTAGCGATCTCTAGCTATAAACGATTTAGAATTAGATAGTTCTTTATCTCTCTTATTACTACTATCCCTTTCCTATCTATCCTTCCTATCACTAGCACTATTAATAGCTATTCTACTTACTAAGCCTACTATTCACACTATAAACGATAATAATATCTCTTAATAGCCTACTAATAATAATAATAATAACGCTAATAATACCCTATTACCTACTATAGCCGCTATTCCCCCTACCGCTACTCCCGCTACGAACGTACCGCGCGTTACCGCTATAGTCAGAGCCGTCGAGCCGATTCCGTATACCCGATACGTACTAAGACGTATCGAATACCTAAGTATTCTCTACTATCGATACGTTATTAATAACGCTATATAGAATACTTATACTAAATACTATAACTATTAAGCTAATTACTAGGTACCTAGTAATATATCGACTAAAATAGATACCTTTATAGATACCGATAAGAACTAGATTAATACGCTAAGCACGTAAACCTAAGCGCTACGGGATATCGCTATAACTAAGTATCTATTCGTCTATAATAGAGGCGCTACGGCCGCTAATCGGAAGTTAAATAACGAAGAATTTAATAACGCGAGCCGTTTTATTAATACCGTAGCTATACTATATACCTTCGCGGGATACCTCACACCTATTTAACTAACTATTATACGCCTACGGCGTACGGCTTTAGCGCTAGCCCCGACCTCAGCATATATATTACCTCTCTTTTCGGCTACCGAGGGCGCCGAAATTAATATTATTAAGGGAGGACCCCCGCCGGTACCTACGGTAGCTCCGCTAGTAGTAGTACCCGTTATACTAGCCGTTACCGTACTAATACTAGCCGGTAGAGCCGCCGTTATACCTATAATACCGGTATTTACGCTAATAGCCGCGTTAATAGTAGCTGCCGCTATCGTAATAGCACCCCCTTTCCTTAACGCCCCGGTCCCCGCTACCTTTATAGCCTAATTCCCTAGCGTAACGCCCGCCTATATTAACTAATAATAGGTAGACGAGTTACGTAATCGCTACTTATATAGCATAGTATAGGCCGTTACTATCTAACTAGGTATCGTAATATTCTTAATCCCCCCTAATACTATCTAATACTAAGGTATTTATATCGTTAGACGGATAAAACGGTACCTATAGCTACCTAAAACGCTATAAATAAGAAGTTCCCCTTTATTATACTAGATACCTATTTTCCTATTAATTACTATTATTATTCCTATTTAACTACTATTTAGACTCGCTTTATATTATATTTCTTTCTATATGCTTAGAAAAGTCGAAAAGGATAAAAAAAGAGGACCCCTAGAAAAACATAAAAATAATTAAAAACCGCTTATAATACGAGTATAAAATTATATAAAGGGAAGTCCTTTTAATATCCTTTACTAGTTAAAGGTAAATCGCAGACGATCTAGCTAAGAAAGGGGATCTTATAGATCCCTAATAGGTTAAAGTATATTATAATTACGTATAAACGTATACTAATACACGTAGATACTACCTAGCGGTAAGCATTTAGGTATATATCTATATATATATAAATACCTTAAAGAGCTAGTAAAAGACCTATAAAAGGTAGATATCTACCGCGCTTTCATAGGAAATATCTTAAGATAGAAAAAATTCAAGCTTCCCTTTATATATATTTCTCTATACGTGCCTTATAATTATAACTCATTTATTAGTCCTTTAGACTATATATCTAGGAATCACATCGCTAGAGGGGGTTTATATATACGATATACTTAGAACCTAGTATTTAAAGGTATAATATATTAACTTTCTCGTATATCCTATAAGCCTTCTAAAAGGCGCTAATTAGCGTATTAAAGCTCCTAGAGATAACTATCCGATTAAGTATATAGACTACCGCGGTTATAATCTTATCCTATAGCTCTAGCGGGATACTCTCGGTAATAACGGTTACTCTAGTCTTCTATAAGACCTTATAGATACTACGCTCGATACGCCCGTTCTCGGCTAAGTAGTATAGAGGCGATATTATATACTCGATTCCCTACTTATTATAGTAAGTAACTAGCTTCTTAATACCGACGTCGGTACCGTTATCGCTATAAAGCTTCTTAGGCTTCTAGCCTAGCTCTAGCGCCTATCTCTTAACGGTCTTCTGGATATATATAAGTATATTACTCTTCCGGGCCGTTATATAAACCGATCGTTAGCTCGTCGCCTTATTATATACTAATAAGAAATAGCTATTCCCGCTCGTAGATACTAATCGTATAGTACCTATATCTATATAGATAACCTCCCTAGGTACCTTAGAGGGTACTTTAGAGTTTAGTAATTTAAAAGACGTTATCTTTCTAAACTCGTAGGCGCTATAAGGCTCGATAAGTCTAGTTACCTTCTTAACTAGAGAACTAGTAACTACCTTAACTATTCGAGATATAGCTACCCTTCTAAGGTAATATAAGCGCTAGTATATAAGAGCCTTACTCTCTAAAAGCGTACGTAGGGATACGTTAATATATACGGTACTATTAACTTTAGTATATAAGGCATAGCCTTCCTCGTAAGGAAGCTCGTTTATAGTCGTATAGGCCTTAGGGCCTTCCTTTACTTCTAGCGTAAAGCCTCTTTCTATTAGAAAGATAGTAGTAATAACCTTATCCTTAATTATTAGCCGGTCTACTACTAGAACGTACCCCTTCTTATACTAAATAATTCCGGAGATAACGTTAATAGGAAAGGTAAGGTAATACTAGACGTTAGTAATCCTAAAGTTAGATCTATCCTTTATCTAGAGTTAAATAGTTCTAATATATCGAACTCCTAATAATCCGCTCCCTAACTTAATCGAATTAATAAAAGTCTTTAGGGATCCTCGCTTAAACTAAGATAAGTCGTTTAAAATATAGGAATCTAAACCTATATTATAAATCTAATTTATATAGATATAGTATATAGGGTAAAGCTTAAAGGGTCGTTAGTCTATAGCGGTATAGGTAGTACCGTAGAAGGTAATCGACTCCTCTAGCTTAGCGTCCTTTAGAGGCTTATTACCTTTACCCTTAGTAGGCTTCTTAATAGAAGTTATAATATTTATAGCTCCTAGCTTATAAGTCTTCTCTTTACTATTCGCCTTCGCTTAATACTTACTTATAATATAACCTTTTAAGTTATATTAATAATATTAAATATTACTTTTCTTCTAGATAGGGATACTACTAGCGGTAGGCTTAAGGGAGGGGGGGGTATAGTAGTCGGGTTTCTTTACGCTATTATCCTTCTTTTAGTTAAGAGGATATCTAGACTACTACTAGCGTATAGCGCGGTTTATATTCTCAGCTATATATTTAGATATAGCTATAATAAGGGTAGCCTTATCGTTAATATCCTTATTAAAACTCTTTAGGATAACGCGGAAGTCTCTATTAAGCTTAGGGTAGTAGGCGGTAATATAATAGTAAGCGCCCGTCGCGGTTAAGATAATCGGGATTACGAGCCTTTCTAGTCTTACCTTATATACTATAGAAATAAATCGATTTAGGATTTAGTATACTCCCTCTCTCGGTTCGGTTTAGAAATTAAAAACTACTATAATATTTTTAATCCGCGACTCCTTAATTACCTAGAAATTCTACTTTAGCGCTTTAAATAGGGTATAAGTATTTACCTTATCCTTAAATATAGAGGAAATCTTAGGGGTAATCGATTCCTTTATTATACGTGCTATATACGCGCTTACTAAGGGTTAGAGGTCTCGGAGTTATTTAACGGTAATACCTAACGCGCTTAAGGTAGTCTCGAATTCTTTAGATTACTATAGCTATTCCGAAGTACTAGCTAGCTTTAAGGTCTTATCGATAAGGATAACGTAGTTCTTAAACTCCTTTATCTTAACTTTTATAACCGAACGTTTATAATTCCCGTCTTTATCTAAGTTATCGTTATCTTCGTTTTCTAACTAGTATTCCTACTATTAGAAAGAGGATCTACGTTATCGTTTATTCTCCTAAGTTATCTATAAAACCTTATCTTATATCTCTAAGATCTTCTTAATTAATACCTATTACCGCTCTAAATTTACGATTTAGTTCTACTTCCTATCGCTATCCTTCTTAATTTCCCTTAAGTTCTTAGTAACCGTCTCGGTTATTACTTCTATAAATTATACTTAGGGGAGGGGAGGATAGTAGATAGTACGGGTATCGGGTATATATATAGGAGTCTCTCCCTCGGGTTCTAGGGTAGCCTCGTGGATATTAGCTAGAAGCTCGGCTCTCTTCTACCTCGAAGTCGAGGACTTAGTCGGGGATATCGATCGTTATATAATATCGTAAATAGTAAGGCTAACTCGGTAAGGGAAGGGGGGTAGAATTAGTTACTAAAACTCGTTCTATTAGAACGTAAAAAATCGGAGTGCCATAGGAGTTAAACGGCTTCTGGGATCCGAAAACAGGGGGGGAGGGGTAGGTCGAAACGAAAATAGTAAGGTATAAAGCTACGAGCGCTAGGCTCATAACCTATTAGAAAATATAGGAAAAGGCGGTTAGAATTAGAAGCGTAACTTTATAGTTAATACTATTCATAAAGGTAGGGGGTAAAAAATAAGATAAGTAGTTAATAGCTATGAAATACTATACTAGAATAGATAGGGGGAAAGCTTCCTTCTTATCCCCTATGGGATCTAGGCTTCCTCCCGTCTAGATCCCTAATACCTTCTAAGGCTTCCCTTCCCATACTAGGCTCTTCGTAAATCCATATTATATCTATTATTGTTCCCTAGGCTGTTTATCGTAGCCTTATTCTTTGTTATGAACTTCCGGCTATATAAAGGATAATATAATATAAATTAATCCAATATTCAACAAATACTCCTATTAGATATTAGTAATAGAGAAGATCGTAAGAAAAACGGTAAAAAAGCTATTAGTTAGCTATAAAGTAACTACTTAAGTAAAGTAGACTATATAGTTATAGTATAATTAATACGTATTTAGACCTACTTATATAAATCTATAATTCTATATACGTATTAGATATCTCGAATACTACTAGTAATTAGAGGCGAATTTATACCCCTTTAGTATTTTATTCGATAGTATACCGATATATTATAGCTTATACTAGTAGAATCTATATTAATATTTATCTCTAGTTATATATTAATATCTACCCCTTTATATATATTTATAGCTCTCGCGTTTAATTATTAGAATAAGTCTAAATATAAAGCTATTAAACTTTTAATTAAAATAGTATAGAATTCTACTAATAACTTACTTAAAATATATTATATTCGATATATAGTAGAAGATATTCTACGTTATAATATTATAGACTTATAATATAAGATATAGTAAGATATAACCCCCGATTTTAGTATCTATACTATAGTTAATACTACCTACTACCTATTAAAGACTAGATAATTATATACCGCTTAGCTAAATACCGTACTAAAGACTAAGGAGGAAGGAGAAACGTTATAATTTAGAACCTATAAAGAAGTACTTAATTATATTACGTAAGATAAAGATAGAGATAAATCTATATATTTCCGATATAAAAAGATAAGTTATTAGGTTCGCGAATATATAGAGCTACGTACTAAGAATAATAATCGATATTAAAAGGCGCGTTAGAATACGCGTTTCACGATAAACCGAGGCTAAACGATAGATAATCGTAGTTATTCCCGTAAGCCTCGTAATTATTCTCGAAATACCTCCCGTAACCGTAATTATTTATAAAGACTATCTTAAGACTAAAAGATATACCGTTCCCTTACTCTATACCCCTTTAGGAATAAAGATAAACTAATAACGGATAAAGGATAGCGGAATAATAGGAGAGGGGATAAGAAACCCGCTATTTATAGTATATACCCTATATAGAAAGAAGACTTATCTCCTAAAGGATCTCCCCTCTTAGAAGCTACGGGCTTAGACGTAGATAATAACTATTTCGCTAACATTACTTACTATTCTATACTATTTATAATCCCTTTAGTAAAGGAATTAACGTTAATTAGTAAGATACTAATAAAATAGCTACGATACGAAGGATACCTTAAACGATACCGCCTCTATACTAGTTTACTAATAAATAACTAATAAACGCCGCTTATAGTATTTATTAATACCGGAATAGCTAGCGTATTCGTCTCTAAATCGTACGCTTATCGTTATTTAACGCTATACCAGTCTACTAACCCTTTACGCCTTAATAGCCTAGGTAGTAATAGTAGCTTCGTTATTATTAACGACGTCGTTATTTCCTTCTAATTAACGACTATTAACGGATTATCTAAAGTTATTTCTATAGTAGCTAATATTATTACTAACGGTACCTATCTTACTAACTTAACTATTAGCTAAAGCGGAGCTATAAAGCTTAGTTATACCGACGCTAATAGTACGATAAAGCTTATACTCCTATACGATTCCCCTATTATTCTATATTTCTACCTTCCTTAGAGACGAGATAATATCGCTATTACCTATACTACCTCTACTACCGATTTTAGTCTAATAAATATTACTTCTTCCTACGATAACGTTACCCCTTTTTACGATAATCCTATTTCTTTCTACGATAAAAACCTCCTTTTACCTCTATCGATATATATTTATAGTATTTCCCCTATAGACCCCGATACTTATACCTTCTCTTATATTACCTCCGAATCGTTTCCCTTTATTACGTACCTTACTAAGTAATAGTATAATAATACTCTTTTACCTTAATAAACGTTTCTTAGAATAGTAAATACTAATAAAGTAACTATTAAATTTAATAAAGAGCTATTACCTAAATATAAGAAGTAACTATTACTTATGAAAGAGCGTATAAAACGCGATACTATTTATAGTACCTATATTATTATAGAAAACTAATAAAAGAAAGTAAATACTAAAGCCTTAACTATTATACGAAAGGCCTTCGATAATAATACCTTTATCTTTATTTTATAGTATTTTAATACTAGATTAGACGTAAAGGCCCGTATTTAGTATAATATTAAGACCGCTAATACTAAACCTAGATCTCTCCCCCTACGCTACTATAGCCCCTACTAACGTGAAATTATAAAGGAATCTACTAATAAACTACTCTTACTCGGCGTTATTCGATACGCTATTAACTCCTTATAATCCGTACCTATATTATTACTACCTAAGAAGCCCCTCCCTAATAATAACTAGCTTAGATACCGTTTCGTAATTAACTACTATACGTTAAATAAAGTTATATAAAAAATAGCTTATTTATTACTAAATATTAAGGATTCCCTATAATAGGCTACTAGATATTAATTCTATATTTTTCTTAACTTAGAAGACGGCTTCTAGTAGATAGTTATAGACCCCGAGGTAGTATTAAAGATAGCGTTTTCTACGCTATTTAGATAATACGAATAGCTTCGTATACTATTTAGCCTTATAAACGTACCTATAACCTTCTAGCGTTTTATAAATAAGGTCCTCGAGCCGGTACGCGCCTTTACTATAGGCCTTTTAAATAATATTTATATTTAAGGCGAGATAACGATAGAATTAGCTAAGAGAATAGTCGCTATTCTACGTTAATTAAGCCGCTATCGATTATTATTAAACCTTAAAAAATATAAATAGTTCGTTAAAGAAAGTAAGTTCTTAGGAATAATTATCTCTATCTATAATATATATCCTAATCCTAAGAAAGTAGCTATTATCTACGAAAGACTAGTACTTACTATTACTACTAAGATCCGTAGCTTTTTAAACGCTACTAGCTATTTACGCCGCTTTATCCCCTATTTTATATATAAAGCGCGTCTACTCTATAAGTATACTAGAGTAGATAAACCTAAAGGCGTATAAGTATAGCTAGATAACGAGTTATTATAAGTATAGCGCGATATTCGCGATACTATAGCCTCCCTCTTAGAGCTACGTAACTACGACTATATACTCTTATTAGTACTTAAGACTAACGCTTCTAATTATACTATTAATATTACGTTATTCTAACTATAGCGCGATTCTAATAATAAACGTAGCGTTTTATACTTAGTTACGTACTTTAGCGCTATTTTATTAAAGACCTAATAGCGATATAGTACCTAAGAGAGAGAAATACTTACTATTATTATATTATTATAGTATTAGAGAAGCTAATTAGAAGCTACGGAGATTACTATTATTACTGACTACGAAACCCTACGCCTTTTTATTACTAAGTAGGAATAGCTAATTAGAATATTACGATTTCTCGATATAATTATATACTATAGCGTACGTATTTACTATTAATCTAGAAAAGCTAATATTTTAACTAATTAGTTATTACGGCCACGTATAGATATAGCGCTCGTAACGAATAAGGAGGAAGGGTATAAAACGAATAATAATAATACGTTAACTAACGTCTTTCCTACTACTAATAACGAGACCCCTAAACTACTAAACTAACGATTTAAGATACGTTTACTAGCGTAACTACTATAAAATAACGCTAAATAGCCTCTAAATAATACTATAAATACTAAATAACCTACGAACGATACGCTAATCGCCCCTAATATTAAGAAGTTAGACGACCTTAGATAGTACGATATCTAGGATATTATTAACTATCTAGAGAATAGCTATCTACTCCCCTATCGTATTCCTTTAACTTTCGTTTAGGACTATTTCGCTATCTTTTATAGTAAAGTATATACCGTTATTAACCGTATCCTAATAAAAATACTAATATACGAGGCTTCTATTCTAGAAGCTATTAAGGTTTATAAACTAGAAGGCTATACGTACGTTAGTACCTTATATACGCTATTAGCTAAACGAGTATAGTATCCTAACTTAATTTTAGCTACGAATAAGGCCGTTCGACGGTATACGGAATATTAATTACTATAAAAGCCCCCCGAAGTAACGGAATCGCTACGACCGATACTAACCGTACGATTATTAGCACGTTAGGGAATAGACTTTACTAATCGTTTTATTATTAATAGTAAACGGATATAGCTATTAATAGTAATCGAGTACGCTACCGGCTACGCTATAGTAGCTATAGACCCTTATGATTCCTAGATATATAGTCTAAAGGACTAATAAATAAGTTATAATTATAAGATACGTATAGAGAAATATATATAAAGGGAAGCTTGAATTTTTTCTATCTTAAGATATTTCCTATAAAAGCGCGGTAGATATCTGCCTTTTATAGGTCTTTTACTAGCTCTTTAAGGTATTTATATATATATAGATATATACCTAAATACTTACTACTAGGTAGTATCTATATATATTAGTATACGTTTATACGTAATTATAATATACTCTAACCTATTAGGGATCTATAAGATCCCCTTTCTTAACTAGATCGTCCGCGATCTACCTTTAACTAGTAAAGGATATCGAAAGGACTTCCCTTTATATAATTTTATGCTCGTATTACGAACGGTTTTTAATTATTTTTTATGTTTTTCTAGGGGTCCTTTTTTTTATCCTTTTCGATTTTTCTAAGCGTATAAAAAGAAATATAATATAAAGCGAGTCTAAATAGTAGTTAGATAGGAATAATAATAGTAATCGATAAGAAAATAGGTATCTAGTATAATAAAAAGGAACTTCCTATTTATAGCGTTTTAGGTAGCTATAGGTACCGTTTTATTTATTTAATAACGTAAATACCTTAGTATTAGATAGTATTAAGAGGGATTAAGAATATTACGACGCCTAGTTAGATAATAACGGCCTATACTATGCTATATAGGTAGCGATTACGTAACTTATCTACTTATTATTAGTTAATATAGGCGGGCGCTACGCTAGGGAATTAGGCTATAAAGGTAATAGGGACTAGGGTATTAAGGAAAGGGGGTGCTATTACGATAGCGGTAGCTACTATTAGTATAGCTATTAGCGTAAATACTAGTATTACTAGTATAATAGCGGCTCTACCGGCTAGTATTAGTACTATAACGACTAGTATAGCGGGTGCTACTACTAGCGGAGTAGGTACCGGTAGGGGTCCTCCCTTAATAATATTAATTTTAGTAGCTTTAGTAGCTAAAAAGAGAGGTAATAGGTATACCGTAGTTAGGGCTAGCGCTAAAGCCGTACGCTATAAGCGTATAATAGTCGGTTAAACGGGTACGGGGAGTCCCGTAAAGGTATATAGTATAGTTACGGTATTAATAAAACGGCTTACGTTATTAAATTCCTCGCTATTTAACTTCTAATTAGCGGCCGTAGCGCCTCTATTATAGATAAGTAGATACTTAGCTATAGCGATATCCCGTAGCGCTTAGGTTTACGTACTTAGCGTATTAATCTAATTCTCATTAGTATCTATAAAGGTATCTATTTCGGTTAATATATTACTAGGTACCTAGTAATTAACTTAATAGTTATAGTATTTAATATAAGTATTCTATATAACGTTATTAATAACGTATCGATAGTAGAGAATACCTAGGTATTCGATACGTTTTAGTACGTATTAGGTATATAGAATTAGCTCGATAGCTCCGATTATAGCGGTAACGCGCGGTACGTTCGTAGCGGGAGTAGCGGTAAGGGGAATAGCGGCTATAGTAAGTAATAAAGTATTATTAACGTTATTATTATTATTATTAGTAGGCTATTAAGAGATATTATTATCGTTTATAATATAAATAGTAGGCTTAGTAAGTAGAATAGCTATTAATAGTATTAGTAATAGGAAGGATAGATAAGAAAGGGATAGTAGTAATAAGAGAGATAAAGAACTATCTAATTCTAAATCGTTTATAGCTAGAGATCGCTAGTTTCTTATACTTCTTTATTAGTTATATAACTATTCGTTTCTTTATTTATTATAAATAGGAAAGAATTTAGGCTTTTTATCGTAAAAGGTAAGGTTATTACGGCGTTTATCGTATTATAGTAGTCTTTCTATTAGCTAATATAGTCTTAATAGCTATTAAACTAAGTAGTTACTAAGAAAAGCGGGTCTTAGGGGATAGAAGGGATAGCTAAATAAAGGATATTTAAGTTAATCGCGGTATTTAGAATATCGTACTATAGCGGTATTATATTATTCGGTTATTAAATAGTATAATTAGCACCTCCTTCCCTTCCCTTCGTTATATAAATATAGGAAAGGGTAATAGTTAGCTACGTAAATATAGGTAGCTAGCGTAAAGCGTAGGAATTAAGAATAAAAAAAGGAAGAAAGAAAAAAATAGTATATAGGCGTAGTAGTAAGTCTAGAGCGTTCTATTAATTATTAATATAGTAAAATAGGTTAAAAGTAGGGAAATATATAGGGAAAAATCGGAAAAAGTATATAAAAGGCGGAATATTAGCGGTAATAGCGGTAAAATAAAAAAAGAATAATAAAAGAAAAATTCTAAAAAGGGAAAATAGTATAGCTTAATAGTAAGGCGTAGCCGAAAATAAAAATAGAATAAAGGAAATTAGGATATAGATAGAATTAGGATATAAATAGGGGATAACTATAGAATAAATATTATAAAGGAAAAGTAAAATAATAAATAAAAAAATAAAAAGGGAAAGAATAGTATAAGGTAAGGTAGCTATCTACTAATAGACGATAGACGCTTACGATCTAGCTCGAGAAGGCGACGACTAGTATATTAAAGGCTACGAATAGGTTAGCCGTCCTCGACGTACGCTAGGAATAGGTTAAACCTATTATAGCGTTTATTAAGTCGATAACCGCCTAGTAACTCTAGAGTATAGGTATTACCTTAGTAAACGTCGATAATAAGCTACGGTCTATCGTAGAATAGCTCGTGTTTATACTTTTATAATTAATATCGTAACGTCTAGTTACTTTTACTAAAAATACGATACGTAGCCTTATCGTTCTATAATATAGTATAGATATATATTTAGTATACCTTTATAGAGTTAGATAATAGGTAAACGGTCTTAAATAACTATCTTTCATAAGCTAAATCTTACTAGGAGGCAATAACTTCGTCTATAGTAGGCTCCTATTTATACGGCGTAGTAATATAGGTAACGCTATCGTAAGGCTTAGTACCGAAAAGTAGGTAATATAGGGAAAAACTACTTATTTACGGTCTATTTAGGTAGATACGTATAGCCTTAGGAATAATTATTAGCTAATTAATATCTTCTTAGTTTTTAGTATTAGCGCCGGTTAGATAGCTAGCGATATACTTAATTTACTTATTAAAGCGCTTAACTTAGCTATTCGTCTATAGATAGTATATCGTTATACGATACTATTATATAGGGGGGTTATAGTTAGCAAGGAGGGTCTTAAATTTATTAGAGTTAAAGGGGGCGTTATTATCGGTAATAATCTTAACTAGCGGTCCGAATACTATATAAATATATACTACTAGTAACTTCGTAATAGCTAAGGTACTATTATAAGGGTCTATAGCTATTATAACGTAGCTAGTAGTATACTTAACTACTATTAATAGCTATATCCGTTTACTATTAATAATAAAACGGCTAGTAAAGTCTATTCCCTAGCGTACTAATAATCGTACGGTTAGTATTAGTCGTAGCGATTCCGTTACTTTAAGGGGCTTTTATAGTAATTAATATTCTATATACCGTTAAACGGCCTTATTTATAGCTAAAATTAAGTTAGGATACTATACTTATTTAGTTAATAGCGTATATAAGGTACTAATACGCGTATAGCCTTCTAGCTTATAAACCTTAATAGCTTCTAAAACGGAGGCCTCGTACGTTAGTATCTTTATTAAGATATAGTTAATAACGGTATATACTTTACTATAAAAGATAGCGAAATAGTCTTAAATAAAGGTTAAAGGGATACGATAGGGGAGTAGATAGCTATTCTCTAAGTAGTTAATAATATCCTAGATATTATACTATTTAAGGTTATTTAACTTCTTAATATTAGGGGCGATTAGTATATCGTTCGTAGGTTATTTAGTATTTATAGTATTACTTAGAGGCTATTTAGCGTCGTTTTACGGTAGTTACGCTAGTAGACGTATCTTAAATCGTTAGTTTAGTAATCTAGGGGTCTCGTTATTAATAATAGGAAAGGCGTTAGTTAACGTATTATTATCGTTCGTTTCGTACCCTTCCTTTTTATTCGTTACAAGCGTTATATCTATACGTAGCCGTAATAACTAATTAACTAAAATATTAGCTTTACTAGATCGGTAGTAAATACGTACGTTATAATATATAATTATATCGAGAAATCGTAATATTCTAGCTAGCTATTCTTACTTAGTAGTAAAAAGGCGTAGGGTTTTATAGTTAGTAATAATAGTAATCTTAGTAGCTTCTAACTAGCTCTTTTAATACTATAATAATATAATAATAGTAAGTATTTCTCTCTCTTAAGTACTATATCGCTACTAGGTCTTCGATAAAACGGCGTTAAAGTACGTAACTAAGCGTAAAACGCTACGTTTATTATTAGAATCGTATTATAATTAAAATAACGTAATACTAACGGTATAATTAGAAATATTAGTCTTAAGTACTAATAGGAGTATATAGTCGTAGTTACGTAGCTCCGGGAGGGAGGCTATAGTATTACGAATATTACGCTAGGCTTATAATAACTCGTTATCTAGCTATACTTATATACCTTTAGGCTTATTTACTCTAATATACTTATAGAGTAGACGTGTTTTATATATAAAGTAAGGGATAAAGCGGCGTAAATAGCTAGCGGTATTTAAAAAGCTACGGATCTTAGTAATAGTAGTAGGCGCTAGTTTTTCATAGACGGTAGCTACTTTCTTAAAGTTAAGATAAATACTATAGATAGAGATAATTATTCCTAGGAACTTACCTTCTTTAACGAACTATTCGTACTTCTTAAGGTTTAATAATAGTTAATAGTAGCTTAATTAACGTAGAATAGCGATTATTCTCTTAGCTAATTCTATTATTATCTTACTTTAAATATAAATATTATCTAAAAGGCCTATAGTAAAGGTACGTACTAGCTTAAGGACCTTATTTATAAAACGCTAAAAGGTTATAGGTACGTTTATAAAGCTAAATAATATACGAAGCTATTTATATTATCTAAATAACGTAGAAAACGCTATCTTTAGTACTACCTCGGGGTCTATAACTATTTACTAGAAGCCGTCTTCTAGGTTAAGAAAGGTATAGAATCGGTATCTAGCGGCCTATTAGAGGGAATCCTCGATATTTAGTAGTAGATAGGCTACTTTTTACGTAACTTCGTTTAGCGTATAATAGTTAATTACGAAACGGTATCTAAGCTAGTTATTACTAAGGAGGGGCTTCTTAGGTAGTAATAAGGTAAGTACGGATTATAGGGAGTTAATAGCGTATCGAATAATACCGAGTAAGAGTAGTTTATTAGTAAATTCCTTTATAATTTTACGTTAATAGGGGCTATAGCGGCGTAGGGGGAGAGATCTAGGTTTAGTATTAGCGGTCTTAATATTATATTAAGTACGGGCCTTTACGTCCGGTCTAGTATCGAAATACCGTAGAATAAAGACGAAGGTATTATTATTAAAGGCCTTTTATATAATTATTAGGGCTTCGGTATTTACCTTCTTCTATTAGTTTTCTATAATAATATAGGTACTACGAATAGCGTCGCGTTTCGTACGCTCTTTCGTAAGTAATAGTTATTTCTTATACTTAAGTAATAGCTCTTTATTAAATTCGATAGTTACTTAATCGGTATTTACTATTCTAAGAAATATTTATCGGGGTAAAAAAGTATTATTATATTATTATTTAGCGAGGTATATAATAAAGGGAAACGATTTAGAGGTAATATAGGAGAGGGTATAGGTATTAGGGTCCGCGGGTAAAATACTATAAATATATATCGATAGAGGTAAAGGGAGGTTCTTATCGTAGAAAGAGGTAGGTTTATTATAAAAAGGGGTAATATTATCGTAGGAAGAGGTAATATTTATCGGATTAGAATTAGTAATAGAGGTAGTATAAGTAATAGCGATATTATCTCGTTTCTAGGGAGGGTAGAAATATAAAATAATAAGGGAATCGCGTAGGAGTATAAGCTTTATTATACTATTAGCGTCGGTATAACTAAGCTTTATAGCTCTACTTTAGCTAATAGTTAGGTTAGTAGGATAGGTACCGTTAGTAATAATACTAGTTACTATAGAAATAACTTCGGATAGTCCGTTAATAGTCGTTAATTAGAAGGAAATAACGATATCGTTAATAATAGCGAAACTACTATTACCGCCTAGGCTACTAAGACGTAGGGGGTTAGCGGACCGGTATAGCGTTAAATAGCGATAGGCGTACGATTTAGAGACGAATACGCTAGCTATTCTAGTATTAATAAATACTATAAACGGCGTTTATTAGTTATTCGTTAGTAAACTAGGGTTACTTAGGGTTACTTAGGGTTACTTAGGGTTACTTAGGGTTACTTAGGGTTACTTAGGGTTACTTAGGGTTACTTAGGG
>LNGK01000021.1:0-23461 GCA_001510575.1 Knoxdaviesia capensis | reverse complement strand
TTTTTTTTTCCTTTTTTTACAAAATGGTTCAGACTATGTCTTCATTTTTATTTTAATTAATTATTATTATTACTATTTACCACTTATTCAACCTTTTACTGCAAATGCTCCAATATGACGTTTTGATACATACATAGAATGCACTATATTAGATTTAAGGTGTCCTCTTGTAAGAACAGTAGATATTCCTTTAACTGAAGAATCTATATTTTCTAATCCTCCTTTTCATTTAAATTTAAAAACAGCTCTATCAGCTCTATGACGTCAACTTAATCTACCTTTAAGTTCTATTCTTATTCCTCCTATTTTTTTATATTTAATATTATTAAATATATTATTATAAATAGAATAATAATTATCATTAGATAAATTAGATTTATTATCTAACTTAATTTCATATAAATTATTAAATAATTCATTTATATTTTTATTTTTTATATTTGATAATATTCTTAAATTTATTAATTGATTTTCAATTAAATTTAAATCTAAAGATTTTCTTAATCTTCTTTCTTTTAATAAATATTTTTTATTAAATTTTATTCTATTTAAAATACCATTTACATTTTTAACTAAGTTTAAGTCATTTTCAGATAACTTAATACCTAAAATACTAGTAAAAATGTCAGGATTATTAATAAAAGATTTTAAATTAATTATTTTAAATTCTACATATTTTTTATTTAATATTTTAGAAATTAATTTACTTAATTTATTTAAATAAATATTTTTTAATTTTATTTCATTTAATAAATACATATTTCTATTTATTCTTATTAATTTACTAAAACTAATAAATTGTTTTATAAAAATATTTAATTTATCAATATATGTATTATTAATAATTATTAATGTTTTTAATAAATATATTTCTTTATTATAAATAAATTGAAATTTATCTCAAATTTTAGATATTAACTTAATATGATTAAATCTTAATATATTTAAATCATTAAATATATTAATTAAATATGGCATATATTTATTAAAAGCATTATTGTAGTTTAATAATAATTTATTTTTTTCTAAATTGGTAATATAAATTGTAATTATAGCTTTATTATAAGTATATTTAATATTAGCTTTACTTATATGAATTTTTCTTAAAGTCTTATGTGAGTAATTTAAAAAATTAAAATATTCGCCACCTTTTAAAAATAAAGCAAAATAATGTTTAATTATTTTTTGAATTTCAATGAAATTAAATGGTACATTTTTTATGTTATTTTTATTATAAAAATAAGTACTATTTAATCATTCATTAGAAAAAGCAGGAAAATATTTTAATTTTCCTTTATCATTAGTATTTATATTTAATTGAGTTGATTTAAATTTTTTATTTAAATTATTATTAAAAATTTTTTTCATGTTAAAATTTTAATTAAATTGTTGTTTTATAAATAATTTAATTAATTATAAAAATGTTGGGCTTTAAATAGGATTATTGTTGACAAACTCACCTAATAGTCGTTGAACGTTTTTAATTATTTTTTTGTCAAATTAAATTACGCTTCAAATTTACTTTTTTAGTAATTCTTGAATTTAACCCAATTTAATGTTCAATATTTTATACATATATATTGAAGGACAAACATCCCTAGCGTAGCTTTTCCTATAATCCAAGATCTTTCCTTGTTGTATCTTGTGATCCTACGCTCTGCTTACGCAACTGTAAGATTTGTTGATAATCAAACAGTAAGGCAAGATTTAGCCGTTGAGCTTTTTAAATAATAACCATTATTATAACAAAAAAAAATTTTTGTTATAACTTAAAAAATATTAGATTAAATCGTAATATTTTTTTTTATATTTCTAGTTTCTTTTATAGAAAAAATCTTACCTGTGAAAATTGCTATATAAACTTTATTTATATATATGATCGTGCATATATACATATAATTATATAAGATAAAATGTAATTAAATTACATAATACAATAAACAAAAAAAAATACAAATAAATTTGTATTACATTATAAATATTAGACACACCCATTTACTCTTTATGGGGTCTGTGCCCCGCATAAACTGTCTCCTAATAATAGTTCCTTTCCAAGGTTACTTAAATAATATAAATTATAATAAGTTGAATTAGGTTATATTACTAATATTAAATTAAATAATTTAATATTCCTAATATATTTCATAAGTATAGAAAATGAAATAAAGGATTTCCATTGTCATAAAAATATATACCTTATATCTAATATTTAATTTCTATACCCTATTATTAGCAACAGTAAAGCTGCATAGGGTCTTCTCGTCCAACTAGAGGTAAACTGTATCTGCACAGTTATTCCAAGTTCACTGAGCCAATCATAGAGACAGCTGTTGTATCGTTACATCATTCATGCAAGACCGCATTTAACGGCCAAGGCATTTCGCTACCTTAGGACCCTCACGTTAAGGCCGCCGTTTACCGGGGGTTCCGTCAATACCAAACTTCCTAAAAAAGTTTAGTTATATCTGTTAACCAGCCGGCACCGGGCAGACATCACACTCAATACTTAGATTTTAATCTTTATGCAAAGTGCTGTGTTTTAATTAAACAGTCGTACAACATTATTTCATGCTTCTTCCTTTTTACTTGATATTAATCAAGATTAATGAGATCTCCTTATTCCGAAGTTACGTAGTAAATTTGCCGAGTTCCTTTATGATTGTTAGCTCATTAACGCCTTCGTATTCTCTACTAACTTACTTTTGGCAGTATCTAGGTACGGTTATTAATTACTATTTTCCTGTACATCTTTCACTTTAAGATGTCATTTTTTAGTAAAAAAGATTTTTCTCATCACTAAGACCTTTAGATCTTAAGCTTAGAGGCCGTTACTTTTTTTATCCATAAGCTTTAGGCGGAGGATTTATTCCTTCTTTTTGTTACTAATGTCACCATTATCTCTTGAGTTATATTAATAATTATATTTAATAAAATAATCTTCTTATATTAACTCAATGTTCTGCTACCCCTTAAAATACAAAATAATTTGTATAATATGGACAAGGTTTCGGTATATAGTTTAGATCCGTTAAATTTTCGATGCTCCTAAAAACTTAACAAGCGCT
Organism: Knoxdaviesia capensis; assembly: GCA_001510575.1. Lineage (NCBI taxonomy): Eukaryota > Fungi > Ascomycota > Sordariomycetes > Microascales > Gondwanamycetaceae > Knoxdaviesia > Knoxdaviesia capensis. The sequence goes on along the minus strand of LNGK01000021.1, from coordinate 20,396 downwards.
CTATTACGAAATCTTTAAATTATGGCTGCTCCTAAGCCTATCTCCTTGTCGACTTAAAAAAGAAACTTTCTTAATTTCACTGAACTATTAATTTTGGAACCTTAACTCTTGTTCTGGGCTGTTTCCCTTTTGACATACAACCTTATCACTCTATGTCCGATTATTCTAAATCTATCTTTATCATTCCGAGTCTACATACTCACCGATAAAATCACTATAATTCCCCGATATATACAAAAAATTTGTCTGAGATGAATTTCTGTACCTACAAAGATTTATTAGAACTGCCTACTATTATAGGTTTCGCAGAAAACCAGCTTTCCTGGTCAGTATTGTCTTTCACTTACTTACCACAGTTCTTCGGATATCTATACAACGATATACCGTTCGGACCTTTATAGTCCTGACCATGGTAAGATCACCAGGCTTCGGGTCTAACTTTAGATACTTATCATTTTATTTATGATTGGTTTAACTACATTATTTAATTGCATCTAAAGTTAACTTGGTGACCCATTATGCAAAAGGTACGTTCTTACTATATAGCTTGAACTGCTTATAAAATTACTAATTCTTATTATCATTATCTTTATTATTCCCTCACGGTACTTTTCACTATCGCTTATATATTATATTTAGCCTTTGAGGAAGGTTCCCCATTAATTCAAATTAACTTTAATTAATTTTACTTAATATTTATATAGGCTTATCTACTTTTGCTCTCGCTAATAGTAGAATCTCTTTTGATTTCTTTTCCTAAAGTAATTAAGATATTTCAATTAACTTCGTTTATTATTAGATTTCTCTTAGAGTTAATATTTATTAATAACTTATTATTCTCTATAATATATAGCTAGATATTCCTAATAATTTCTTTTTATACTTATATTTAAGTTATAAATATTCTTTTTATATCTGTTATATTTCTAAAAAAATTTTATCGAATTATTATGGTTCGAACATAACTATTCCCCGACCCAAACGAGGCGCCTAACCAACCTGGCTCTAATTCGTATTGAGCCCCTAAGATGAATCGAACATCTATCATGATATTAACAGTATCAAGCTCTACCGTTGAGCTATAGGAGCTTATCAGAGAATATGGGATTCGAACCCATGATGATATACTCATATCTAGTTTCAAGCTAGACGCTTTAAACCACTCAGCCAAATCTCTAATTAATTCTTCTAAGAATTGAACTTAGATTTCATTCTTATCAAAAATGCACTTTACCATTAAGTTAAAGAATTAGTTTAAGAAATAGGTGATTTGAACACCTAACCTACCGTGTGTAAAACGGTCGCTCTACCAATTGAGCTAATTTCTCTTATTAGTTTTAGGTTTTATAGTTATTACTATTGCACCTACCATAGCTAATAATAATATAAAACTTGTTATTATTATTCATATATTATGACTTGTATATAATATATTCCCTATATTTGAAATATGATTTGTTTCTACTAAATTATTATCTCAACTGGTACTACTTGCAAATAATAAATCATTATTATCATTAAATTTTTTATTTTTATTATCTATATCATTATATGATATATTATACAATACTTCATTTAATCAGCTATTAAAATTATTTAATACTGTTAAATTATATGGTAATATTTGAAATATACAGTAATTAAAAAATAATATTATAAATATAGCTAAACCTATACTATTTTTATTTTCACTTTGTAATTCACTAATTCTTATATTTATTAACATTAATATAAATAAAAATAATATAGATACGGCTCCTATATAAATTATTAAATAAGATAAACCTATAAAATTTAGACCTAATAATATTAAATATGAAGATATTCCAGCAAATAGACCTATTAAAAATAATATTGATGTTATAGGATTTTTACTTATTATTACAAATATACCTGATATTACAGTAAGTATTGATATTATATCTAATATTGAAATATTATGTCCGTTAGTAAATAATTCAATTAAAATAAATAAATCCTTACTCATTGTTTACATATATATGTCTATTTACCCATATAGGGACATTTATTATACAAAGATTTTTATCTATACAAGAGCACTCGGATTCGAACCAAGAAAACTAAGGTTGAAGCTTAGGGCTTTACCATTAAACTATGCTCTTATGTGGATTGGAGGAAAGTTAAACCACCGTCTCTTAATAACAGCGCTGCTATACACTAAATTTTAACCTTTTTGTACTTAACATCTAATATTAAAACCCACACTGGCTTGCTTAGGCCACGGAAAAGAGGCGACTCGAACGCCCAAGTGTATTAACACAGTATTTAGCAAATACCTTACCTTACCTATGGAAAACTTTTCCTTCGAATTAGATCGGATTCGAACCGATATCTATTTCCGTGACAGGGAAATCCTTTACCAATTAAGTTACTAATTCTTATACGATTAGTCGGATTTGAACCGACATAGACTGAACGGAAAACAGTAATCCTACCATTAAATGATAATCGTTTTAATAGGACCTATTGGATTCGAACCAATATCTTAATGATTAAAAGTCATAAATATTAACCATTATACTAAAGTCCTTTGAGGTACTTTATTAGTACCTCATAATTTTTATAATATAACATTATACTGAAAAAAAAACTAATATACTTTAACTTAATCTATAAGAATAAGCTTAATAATTCATTAGTACTTTCAGCAATAGTAGATAAAAATAATAAAAACATAATTAGACCATCTCCAATAGTCTTGTTATTAGAATTAGATGGACCTTCACCTGAACTAGGAGGATTATCACCATTAGATGGTCCTTCACCTGAACTAGGAGGATTACCATCATTAGATGGACCTTCACCTGAACTAGGAGGATTACCATCATTAGAAGGACCTTCACCGTTAGATGGGGGATTACCACCATTAGATGGTCCTTCACCTGAACTAGGAGGATTACCACTATTAGAAGGACCTTCACCGTTAGAAGGGCCAGCGCTATTAGAAGGACCAGCACCACTAGAAGGACCTTCACCGTTAGATGGACCAGAAGAAGAACCAGAATTGTTATTAGAATCGTCATTGTTTGATTTAGAACGTTTATTATTAACTTCTTCTTCATCTTCTTCACGTTTACGTTTATTATTAACTTCTTCTAAATTTTCTTTTTCTTCTTCTTCACGCTTACGTTTATTATTAACTTCTAAGTTTTCTTCTTCATCTTCTTCACGCTTACGTTTATTATTAACTTCTTCTAAATTTTCTTTTTCTTCAACGTTAGAAGGACTCTCATCATTAGATTGATCTTCATTATTAGATTGACCTTCATCATTAGATTGATCTTCATTATTAGATTGATCTTCATTATTAGATTGATCTTCATTATTAGAAGGACTCTCATCATTAGATTGATCTTCATTAGATTGACTAGTATTGTTGAATGGACCAGTGCTATTAGATGGACCAGTGCTATTAGAAGGACCAGTGCTATTAGATGGATCAGCGCTGTTAGATGGACCAGCTTCCTCGAATGGATCTTCACTATTAGAAGGACCTTCACCGTTAGATGGACCAGCACTGTTAGATGGACCTTCACCATTAGATGGAACATTTTGATTACTTTCCGTACCTTGGTAAGCACGTATTTCATCCCGTATATATGCTTCAACTTGTCTTAAGCCTTCTTCAACATTACCTGAGTCAAAAAATGCAGCATATTCATTTTGAATAAACTCTCTTGAGTTTTGATCACCATTTCTAGCATTTACTACTGCGTTCAAATCATTATTTAGAGTTTCTGCTGGATTATCATCTAAATTTTCTTCGGGATTATTATCGTCAAAATCATCATCCTCATCATCTTCAGGGTCAGGGTTAGGACCTTGTTCAAAAGAACTTTCCGATGAGCTATCTTTATTTTCATCTTCACTATCTTTATCATAAGAATCATTTGAGGAATTTTCACTACTTTCATCATCATCATCATTTGAAGAGTTTAAAACTAATCCTAATTTTAATCCTAATAAATCTAAAATTAAGTTACTAATAGAATTAATAAAATCAACTAATAATTGCATGATAATAGAAAATAGGGAGATCAATTTTTTTAAGTATCCTAAATTTTGTACTACGATCCCCAGTAGTATATAGATACGTACAAAACAATTCATACAACGTCTACAAAGTGTCAATAAAGTATCCCCGACTCAAAACCCAGATGATGGTGATTTGTGAAGTGATACGTATAAATACGTCACAAACCCACAGCCAAAAAACAAGTACCTATAATTACATGAAATCCATGAAAACCCGTTCCAAAATAAAAACAAGATCCAAATACACCATCACTAATAGTAAAAGAAGAAACACTATATTCAACACCTTGAAATATTGTAAATATTGAAGCTAAAGAAACTGTAGCGATACTTCCATATAAAGTTCCTTTTCTATCACCTTTAATTAAAGAATGATGAGCATATGTTATAGTAGCACCACTAGATAATAATATAACTGTATTAAGTAAAGGTAACTCAAAAGGATTTATAGGTTCAATACCTATAGGTGGTCATTGAGCTCCTAATTCGATAGTAGGTGTTAGAGCACTATGAAAATATGCTCAAAAAATAGCTAAGAAAAAAAATACTTCAGAAATTATAAATAATATAACACCTAAATATAGACCTTTTTGTACTACAGATGTATGATCTCCTAAAAAAGTACCTTCTGTTATTATATCTCTAAATCATAAAGACATTGAATATACAACAGCTAATAAAGATAAATATGTTATTATATAAGCATAATTAAAACTATGCATTGATAATGCACTACTACCAGTTAAGCTTAATATTGTAATACTAGTATATAATGGTCAAGGAGATGGAGAAACTAAATGAAAAGGATGAGCTTGATAATTTAATTTACTCATAATCTAAGTATTTATAATGTATTTTACAAACTTTATATTTTTTTTTTATATATTTAATAAATATATAGGAAGAAAAGGAATTGAACCTTCGATAGCATAAAGCCATTGAGTTTACAGCTCAACCCGTCATACCAACAAACGGAACCTTCCTTTTATTTATAATGTTTAAAATGTATAGTCCCCGTGCAACTTCCACTACACGAACCCTATTTCGACTTAACACTAATTAGAGACACGCATACGGAAAATTATATAATAAGGTTCTAAATTCTAATAATTCTATACTTACCATAATAAAAGTAAACTTACTGCGTTGTAGCTCTTTTCAGCGTGCGACGAGTGATTAGTACCAATCCAAGATTATATTCACCGTGACATGGTGATTCACGATTACTAGCAATTACTTATTCATATAGTCGAATTTCAGACTACAATCCATATTATATCTTATTTTATAGATTAGCTCTAACTTACGTTTTTGCATCTTTTTGTATAAGAAAATGTGGCACGTTTATAGCCCACAACATTCGGGCCATGATGACTTGTCTTATTCCCTATTAATTGCCTTTTATAAAAGCAAAATACTTTAACATAATATTTACAAATAAAGTAAGGGATTTCGCTAATTTCATGGGAAAACCCCACAGTTTTACAACATTAGCTGGAAACAGCCGTGCAACTCCTGTTAAAAAAAATATATTCAAGTTGTGGTAAGGTTTTTCGAGGATTATCGAATTAAATAACATACTTCACTGCTGGTGTCAGAAACGGTCTAGTGATTTCAGTTCCTGCGTTGCCACTTTACTCTTGAGGTGAAATGCTTACACTTTCATTTATAAATTAAATATTATATCTAATTTATGGCATTCATCTTTGTCTGCTTAGACTACTAGGGTCTCAAATCCTATTTGTTACCTAAGCCTTCGTTCTTCAACGTCAGTTTTTACATAGAAGACTGCCTGCGCCCTTACCAGTCCTTACAGTATCATAGAATTATAACTCTCCACTTTAAAGTTCGGTCTTCTCTTATAAAACTCTAGATAAAAAATACTTTCTATTTAAGTATATTTAACCGTCTAAGTACCCTTTAAACCTAATCATGATGATTAACACTTGTCTTTTACGTATTACCGCGACTGCTGGCACGTAATTGGTCAAGACTATATTATATATATTGTCATTATCAATATATAGACAAACTAAACATAATTTAATGTCTTAATGTTTACTAAGTTACCGGTTCGGTCGTTAGACCATTGACCAAAATTCCCCACTGCTGTACATATTTGCATTGGGATTTTTTCAGACCCAATGTGGTCGATCAACCTTTCAGTTACGACTAAGAAATTATTAAGCTAGTTAAATCATTACTTTAACTATTACCTATTTCTATTAATTTATCATCCTCTTAAAGCAGGTTATTATACCCTTTTAATATAAAATATTTTATCTTTTACTTTAAGATCGGCAAAAATATTATACTCACCTGTACACCACTATTAATTTAATTAATTAAATTAACCGTACGATTAGCATGTGTCAAGCACTTAGTCAGCGTTCAATCAGAGCCATCACCAAACTCAATTATATAAAATATAATAAATATTTTTTTTTATATTTATTATATTTCTATAAAATATTTTTTTATTATTTTATATAAATTAATCATGGACTATACAAAGCTACGTCCTGCTATAATTGTTACTATATTACTACTTAATAGAGGATTACTATATCAATTTTTATAATTAAATATTAAAAAATTAATATTTATATAAATATATACTTTCTATCTAAACCTTATAATTTATTATAATATATTATTTAAAAAAATATCTAACTTTTCTTATATAGTACTAATGATTTTTTTTTATTTTTATTAATGTAAATCTAAACCGTCTTTAATATAAGAAGAACTTAAAACTACAAAAACTTGAGCTTGTATAAAGGCTATAGCTAACTCTAAACCTGAAAAAGCTGTAATAAAAGCTAAAGGTACTAAACCTAAAATAAAGAAAATTATACCTGAAGTCATTATATTATAAGTAAACCCAGCTAAAATATTTAATAGCATATGACCACTTAAAATATTAGCAGCAAGTCTAAGACCTAATGAAATATTTCTAGCTAAATATGATATAAATTCTATAAATACTAATAAAGGTAATAAACCTAAAGGACAACCAGCTGGTACAAATAAAGAAAAAAATTTGAATCCATGTCTAGAAAATCCTAAAACTGTTGCACCTATAACTACTGTAAAACTTAAAGAAAAAGTTACAATAAAGTGACTTGTTGAAGCAAAACTGTAAGGTACCATACCTATTAAATTATTCATTAATATAAATAAAAATAAAGTATACATAAAAGGGAAATAAATTTGACCATTTTTAGGATTTATTTGATTTGTAACTATATTATGTATAGTTACGTATAATGATTCTTGACTAATAGATCAAGTATTACCTACTAATTTATTATAATTAGTACTTAATCCTCCTATTATTAATATAAATATAGCACTAATTGTTAAGAAAAAACCTATATTTGTTAAAGATAAATGTAAATTACCTAGTATAGGTAAATCTATACTTAATAAACTTCTAATCTCAAATTGATCTAAAGGACTTAAGATTTGTATATTATTTAAAGTATTCATTTTTTTTTTATAATTTTTTAATATGAAAAGCTTTACAAAAACTAATTTTTTTATTTATTTATTTTAATTAATTTATTTTTTTTATAAAAATACGAGTAATAAATAAACGAACAATTCTAGGTAAAATGTATTTAGATAATATATATAATACTATTAATACTACACTGAAACTGAATACAACTTCATTTAAAAAGTAAAAAGGTACTAATTGTGGCATTTTTTTTTTATTTTAAGTTTAGTTAATACTAATTTTAAGTATTTTTTTTTATTTAATATTTGTTTATTTATTTTTAATTAATTTATAAGCTATAAACTAAATTGTTAACAGGATAATCTAATATACTTAATACTACAGAAGGATAAATACCTAATACAATAGTAAATATTATTAATGTTATTAATAACGCAAATTCTCTTCTATTTATATCAAATATATTTTCTTCATTTAATAATCTTGTAAATACTCCACCAAATGATGTTCTATTAAACATAAATATAGTATAAGCGGCTGATAGTACTATAGAAGTAGCAGCTAAAAGTCCTAACACTGGTAATTTTTCAATTACACCATATAATGACATAAATTCTCCAACAAAATTAATTGTTAAAGGTGCTCCACAATTACCTAGACATAAAATAAAGAATAATATAGAAAATAATGGCATTAATTGTGTTAATCCTCTATAAATATATATAATTCTAGTATGAGATCTATCATATAATATACCTCCTACACATATAAATAAACCACTAGATACAAATCCATGAGCTAAACCTAAAAGTATACTACCTTCAATTCCTTGTACAGTATTACTAAAAGCACCTATAAGGTATACAGCTGCGTGACAAACAGAACTATAAGCTATTAATTCTTTAATATCTGTAGTTCTTAATGTACTAAAACTAGCATAAATAATAGTTATAACACCAATAGTATATACTATAAAAGTATAATCTAAAGATGCTTTAGGTAATATAGGTAAAATTAATCTAAATATACCATATAAGCTTAATTTTAAAACTATAGCTGCTAATACTATACTACCACCTAATGGTGATTCAACATGTGCTTTTAATAATCAGCTATTTAAAAATATAGTAGGAGTTTTTACAGCAAAAGATAAAAATATTCCTATAAATAAAAATATTTGAGTTGTATAATCAAAATTTGTTTTAAATAAAACATCAAAATCTGTTGTACCCATAATAGAATATATACTTAATATACATAATAATAAAAATAAAGAACCTCAAAGTGTATATAAAAATATATAATAACTTGCTCTAACTTTATTACTAGATCCATATAAACCTATTAATAAAAATAAAGGAGGTAAAGTACTTTCAAAAAATATATAAAATAAAAATATATCTAAAACTAAAAATACTCCAAGTAGTAAAGATTCTAATAATAACATTATTATTAAGTAAGATTTTACATTATCATTAATTGATTTTCAATTAGCTAATAAAGCAATTGGCATTATTATTGTTGTTAACAATACAAAAAATAAAGATATACCATCTAAACCTAAATATATATCAAAAGAACTTATATTATAATGTTCTTGTACAAATTGATATTGATTATTACTAGTATTAAATAATATAAATATTACAAAAGAAATTAATAAATTAATCAAACTAGTATTTAAAGCTATATATTTTATATAATTTACATTTGAAGTACTTTGGTATGTTGTTACATTAGAAATTATGAATATACCCACTATTGGGATAGCCAATAAGGCAGACAATAACATTAATCTTTTCAGATTAAGTTATAACTATGATTGACTTATTATAAAAAAATATCTTTAATATAAATTTAAAATAAATTTATATTAATAAAAAATGCATTAAAACTATATAATATACAAGGTATTAATACTATTAAAGCAAATAAAATAGGTAATAAAACAGTTCAACAGAATGACATTAATTGATCAAAACGTATTCTAGGAAATGATGCTCTAACTCAAATAAATGTAAAGACTAAAGCTGAACTTTTTAAACCCAAGCTTATACTAAATAATAATCCATCTATATATGAATTACCCATAAATTTTCTTAATTTTATATATTCATCAGAACTAATTCAATCAATATCAAATAAATAAACTAAACTATAATTTATAATATCAAATAAATAAAGAGTATCAAATCATAATAAATATCCACCAAAAAAGAAAATACTAGTAAGTATACACATTAATAATATACTAGCATATTCAGCTAAGAAAAAGAAAACGAATATAACTGCAGCATGTTCTGTCATAAATCCACTAACTAATTCTGATTCAGCTTCAGCTAAATCAAATGGAGCTCTATTAGTTTCAGCTACTGAACCTATAAAAAATATAAGTAATATTGGAAATAAAGGTAAAAATAATCAAACTATTTTTTGAAATTGTATATTTACATTAAGATTTAAATTATTTGTAATCATTACTATAATTAATATAGCTGAACTTAAAACTAATTCATAACTTATTAATTGAGCAGTACTACGTAATGAACCTAAAAAAGCATATTTACTATTAGCACTTCATCCTGCTAATAAAATACCATATGTAGCTAATGAAGAAACAGCTAATATATAAAATATACCTAAATCCATATCTGTTATTGTCAAACCTGGACCATAAGGTACTACAGCATAACCTAATAAAGAAAATATTAAAGTTATAATTGGACCAAAAAAAAATAAAATAATATTAGCTTGAGTTGGAGCTATGTATTCCTTTATTATTAATTTTAAAGCGTCAGCAAATGCTTGTAATAATCCATAATAACCTACAGCATTAGGACCTAATCTTCTTTGCATACTAGCCATAGTTTTTCTTTCAGCTAAAGTAATATAAGCTACTGCTAATAATGCAGGTAATATTATTAATACTACTTCTAAAATTGAAATAATTGTTACATTAAAATACATTATGTTATCATATATATATATATAAAAATTAATAATTATTTAATAATATAAGAAATATATATATATACATGTATTAAATTATATTAAAATAATTTATTAAAGCTGAATATAATTAATATATTTTATCTCATTTTAGATTTGAACTAAAATTAGAATATTAGAAGTATTCGGTTCTGCCATTGAACTAATGAGACTTAAAAAAATTATATAATTTTTTTATTTATTAAATTAAATTAACTATGTAAAGGTAAACTTACGAAAGCATGAGGTTTAGGTGGGCTATTTAAAGCTCATTCTAAACTTGTATAATTTCTAGTTAATAAAGCTTGAAATGTATCTGTATAAAATTGAGGTGTTAATCAAGTATTTCTACTTGCAGCTGTACCATTTCTTAATTGATCAAATATTATGTATAAAAATAATGTTGCAGCTACAACACTAATTATAGAACCAAAACTACTTATAAGATTTCAACCTGCATAAGCATCAGGATAATCACTTATACGTCTAGGCATACCTTGTAAACCTAAGAAATGTTGAGGGAAGAATGTAATATTTACACCAATAAATAATATTCAGAATTGTACTTTAGCTAAAAATAAATTATAATTTAAACCTAATATTTTAGGTGCTCAGAAATATCATGCACTAAACATTGCAAAAACAGCACCTAAACTTAAAACATAATGGAAATGAGCTACTACATAATATGTATCATGGAAAGCTACATCAAGTGAAGCATTAGCTAACACTATTCCACTTAATCCTCCAATTGTAAACATAAATACAAAACCTAAAGCAAATAACATAGAAGGTGTTAATTTTATAGATCCTCCATAACATGTTGCTAATCATGAGAATATTTTAATTCCTGTAGGAACTCCTATAATTAAAGTAGCAGCTGTAAAATAAGCTCTAGTATCAACATCTAATCCTACAGTATACATATGATGACTTCATACAATAAATCCTAATATACCAATAGACATCATAGCATAAACCATACCAATATATCCAAATATATTTTTACTTGAATTAGCTGATATTGTTGTACTAATTATACCAAAACCGGGTATAATTAAAATATAAACTTCAGGGTGTCCAAAAAATCAGAATAAGTGTTGGAATAAAATAGGATCTCCTCCACCTGCTGTTTCGAAGAATGATGTATTAAAATTTCTATCTGTTAATACCATTGTTATACCTCCTGCTAAAACAGGTAAAGATAATAATAATAATACAGCTGTTATAACTACGGCTCATCCAAATAAAGCTAATTTATGTAAAGTTATACCTGGACTTCTCATATTAGCTATTGTAGTTATAAAATTAATAGATCCTAATAAACTACTTACACCTGATAAATGTAAAGCAAATATAGCTAAATCAACACTAGGCCCACTATGACTTTGTAAACCAGATAAAGGAGGGTAAAGAGTTCAACCTGTTCCAGCACCACCTTCTATACAAGCTGAAAATACTAATAATATTAAACTAGGTGGTAATAATCAAAAACTTATATTATTTAATCTAGGAAATGCCATATCAGGACCTCCTATCATTAAAGGCATTAAGAAATTACCAAAACCTCCTATTAAAGCAGGCATAACCATAAAAAATATCATTAATATAGCATGTGCTGTAACTATACTATTAAATAATTGGTTATCTGATATAAATTGTACACCTGGTCCACTTAATTCTAATCTAATTAAAACAGAAAAAGCTGTACCTATTAATCCTGAAAATAAGGCGAATATTAAATAACATGTACCTATATCTTTAGCATTAGTAGATAAAAATCATCTTTCAGAACCCATACTTATTGAAGATAATTTAGTTAAAATTTTTCGGGTATCCATTAAATTTTAAATAAACTATTAAAAAGTTAAAAAAAATTATTGTTTATAGTATAATTTTTAAATTATTACTAAAATTAAAATTATGAGATAATAATTAAATTTTAATTAAAAAAATTTTTTTTTTAATTTATTTTATTTAGATAATATTTAATATAATATTATAAATATAGAAATATTTATAAAGTAATGTAATTTTTAATTTATATATTTATTTATTTAGAATTTAAATAAAAATTTATTTGACTTAATGTATTTTCTATTATACTACTTATAGGTACAAATATTAAAAAATAAGAAAAATATAATGCTGTACATATTTGACCATATTCTATAAAAGGAGATTCAACATGTTTAGCTCCTAATATCATTAACATTATAAAATTAGATACAAATACATAGAATACAAATTTACTTATAGGTCTGAATTGTAAACCTTTAGATCTACCTTGATCTGTTATTGGTAATGCTAATATAGCAACTAAAGCTGCAAACATTGCAACTACACCTAATAATTTATTAGGTATAGATCTTAATATAGCGTAGAATGGTAATAAATATCATTCAGGTACTATAGCAGCTGGAGTTTGCATAGGGTTAGCCATTATATAATTTTCACTATCACCTAAAACATTAGGCATAAAGAATACAAACATACTTAATACAAAAATATAAATAAATATTGTAACTAAATCTTTAAATAAGAAATATGGTGCAAAAGGTACTCTATCATAATTACCTGATATTCCTAAAGGATTACTTGAACCAGCTGTATCATGTAAAGCTATCATATGCATTAAAACTAAAGCTACTAATATAAAAGGTAATAAATAATGTAATGCAAAAAATCTATTTAAAGTTGCATTATTAACACTAAATCCTCCTCATATAAATTCAACTATATCTTGACCTATTCAAGGTATAGCACTAATTAAATTAGTTATAACTGTAGCTCCTCACAATGACATTTGACCATAAGGTAAAACATAACCTAAGAAACCTGTTGCCATCATAGCTATTAATATTATACAACCTACTACTCAAACTAAAGTTCTAGGTGCTCTATATGATCCATAATATATTCCTCTACCTACATGTAAATATACTAAAAAAAAGAAAGCTGATGCTGTATTACTATGTAAATAACGTATTAATCAACCATTATTTACATCACGCATTATGTGTTCTATTGAATTAAAAGCTTCGGCTATACTAGGATTATAATGCATAGCTAATGTAACACCAGTTGCAATTTGTATTATTAAACATATTAATAATAATGAACCAAAATTTCATAAATAACTTATATTAGTTGGTTGAGGTGAATCAAATAACATAAGAATTAACTAATTTTAAAAAAGGATGTTGTTTAAAAATTCTCATTTTTTTTATAATTATAACAATATTTTTATAAAAAAAAAAATAAATTTATATTAAAGATTATTTTTAAATAATAAAAATTATTATTTTTTTTTTTTAATTTATAATTAAAATTATATCAAGTTAAAAGATTATGGAGGAATTGAACCTCAAACTTTTGATCTGCAATCAAAGTGTAAACCTTCTACATCATAATCTTTTAGTAATTAACTACAAAAATTAATTATTTATTTAATAAATTTTAATACTTTATATTCTACTACATAATTACAAATAAACATTAAAATTAATAATATAAATAAAACTATATTGATAAAAGAAAAATAATGTATTAATAAATAACTTATAAGTCCTAAAACTATAAATAAAGCATAATTAGTAACAATACCTGTATTTAATAAAGATATTATTTTACTTACTGTAATAAATAAAGTTTCTAAACCAAAAGGTCCCATAACTTCAATACTTCCTCTATCTAATACTTTAGTAGTTTGACCTCCTAATTTAAGTACTAAATTAACTATGTAAGTATTATAAAAAAATTCTATTAAAAAACGTTGATTAAAAAAACCAGATATATGATAACCTAAATATGTTAATTTAAAATTATTTACATAATTAGATTTAAATTCTGAAATAAATATAGCTAATAATGTAAAACTTATTGTAAAAAATAAAGGAATTAATTTAAATAAAGTAGGTACAGCAAATTCAGTATCAATTAATATTTCATTAACTGGATGTATAAATATACTATTATCATTAAAAAAATCAGTACCCATACCTATATATATATCTTTAGTTATATAACCAAAATATATAGAAAAAATAGCTAAAATAACTAAAGGTAAACTCATAAAAATATTACCTTCATGAGCATTTTTATATGAATTATATACTCCATTAGGTTTTGCAATAAAAGCTAAAAATAATATTTTTACTGAATATAAAGTAGTAAATATTGCACCTATTACAGCTATAATATATGCAGCTATACCTTCAAAATGATATTGACCGTAAGCTGATTCTAAAATAAAATCTTTACTATAGAATCCTGTCATATAAGGAAATGCTACTAAACTTAAACTAGCTATAAGAATAACTGAATAGGTTAAAGGTAAAAATTTTATAAGACCCCCATATTTTCTTAAATCTTGATTATCAGCAACTGCATGAATAACGGCACCAGCTCCTAAGAATAATAATCCTTTATAAAAAGCATGATTCATTAAATGAAATAATGCTGTATTATATGAAGATAATCCTATTGCAATAACCATCATACCTAATTGACTCATTGTTGAATAAGCTATAATTTTTTTTATATCTCCTTGAAAAAATCCTATTAAAGAACTAAATAGTGTTGTTATAGCTCCTAATCATAAACATAATAATAATATAGTTGAACTATATTCTATTAAAGGAGAAGAACGTATTAATAAATACACACCAGCTGTAACCATAGTAGCAGCATGTATTAAAGCAGAAACTGGTGTAGGACCTTCCATAGCCATAGGTAATCAAATATGAAGACCTACTTGAGAACTTTTAGCCATTGCACCTATTAATAAACATATACCTATTATTGTTATAATATTTTCATTTAAATAAGGTGATAATGAAAAAACAGTTGTGTAATCTAAATTACCTAAAGATCATAATATTATTATCATACCTACTGTTAATAGACAATCTCCTACTCTATTAGTTAAAAATGCTGACATAGAACTTTGATTAGCTGCTATTCTTGTAAATCAAAAACTAACTAGTAAATAAGAACAAACACCAACACCTTCTCAACCTACAAACATTAATAAATAATTATTACCTGTTACTAAAACTATCATCATAAAAGTGAATAAACTTAAATAACTAAAAAATCTTTGGTTATGAGGATCAGCACTCATATATCCTATAGAATATATATGTACTAAAGAACTAATTATTAATACAGGTATTAACATAGAAATTGTTAAACTATCAAATTGAAAAATTCATTTTATATTGAAAGTTTCACTAGTTATTCATTTAAATAAATGAATACTTAAAGGATTTCCATTAAATCCTATTTCAAAATAAGCAACTATGGCTAAAATAGTTGTAATAATTATAGATGTACAACCTATAATTCTAGATCCCTGTATACCGATTTTTCTACCAAAAAAACCAGAAGCTATTGAACCTAATAAAGGTAAAATTATTATACTTAAATACATTATTATGACTCTATTGCAATACTACCTCTTAGTCTATAAAAAGCTACTAATATACCTAATCCTATTGCAGATTCAGCACCAGCAATAACAATTATGTAAATAGCATACGTTTGTCCTATAATGTCATCTAAATTTACTGAACTTACTAATATTAAAAAAGTTATAGCTACTAACATTATTTCTATAGAAATAAGCATTAATATTATATTTTTTCTATTAAATATGAATCCTAAAATTCCTATTAAAAAAAGTACTAAAGTTAAACTCATTTTTTTTTTATAATTATCATATTATTCGGAAAATTATATATATATATATATATATAAATTATATTTTAATTATTTTATATATATATTATAAAATAATAAAATAATAATAAATATAGACATACTATAATAATAAGTTAATATAGTATTAATATAATATGTCAAAGGTATATAAGATTTGAACTTATAACTTAACATCCGTAGTGTTATTCTTTACCTATTAAGATTAATACCTATTTTATTATTTATTCGTAATTATATAATCAATTAACAAATTTAGATGGAGTAACACCTTCTATAGCTATAGGCATAGAAGAATGTAAAATTCCACAAATTTCTGAACATTGTCCGTAAAAAATACCTTCTCTATTTAAATAAATAGAAACTTCATTTAATCTACCAGGATAAGCATCACATTTAATACCTAAAGATGGACAAGCAAATGAATGTATTACATCACCAGATGTAATTAAAACTCTAACATTAGTTAATTCAGGTATAACCATTCTATTATCAACCTCTAACATTCTTAAAGCTCCTTCTTCTAAATCAGATTCAGGTATTATATAAGAATCAAATTCTATAAATTCTTCATTAGAATTTAAAAAATCTGGATATTGATAACTTCAATATCATTGATGACCTTCTACTAATACAGTCATAGAAGGATCATTCATTTCATCCATTAAATATAATAATTTAAATGATGGGAAAGCTATAAATATTAAAATTATAGCAGGTGTAATAGTTCAAATTAATTCTATTAATGTTCCATGATTTAAATATTTATGTGAAATAGGGTTTTTAGAACCTAAAAAATTTCATATTATAGAAAATAAAACTCATCCTACTGTGAATAAAATTATAACTAAATAATACATAATATTATCATGTAATTCAACTAAACCTTCCATTTGAGGTGTAGCACTATCTTGAAAATATGTACCTCAAGGTGTAGGAGCATCAAAATTAAAAATTATATTATTTAATAACATATATTTATATATAAAAATAATTTCCTATATTAAATAGAATTTAAGAGAGATTTATTATTAAGCTACATATAATAATAAAAAAGCCATCATTAAGGCAAATAAACCTGTTGCTTCAGAAAAAGCAAATCCTAGAATAGCGTAAGAAAATAATTGACCTCTTAAAGAAGGATTTCTAGCTACACCTAATATTAATGCACCAAAAACTATACCAATTCCTACTCCTGCCCCTATTAAACCTGTAGTGGCTAAACCTGTACCAATTATTTTAGCAACTTGTATCATTATGTAAATTTGTAAACTGTAAAATAACAAATCAAAGTTATTTATTAAATAAATAATAATAAGTTTTAAATTAAAAAATTACAAAATAAATATAATAGGTATATAATATATTATGGAAAATTTAATTTCTTACTTAAAAGTAAATATATTCTATCATAATATTTTAATTTAATAATCTATTTATTTATTAGTAAAAGCACTAATAAATTTTATAGATTTAGAAACTAAAGTTAAACTTTGTCTACTTTCAATTTTTAAAGCATTTTTACCTAATTCAAATACAAATCCAACAGTTATTATAGAAATAAAAATTAAAACAATTAATAATCCATATAAACCATTTTCATATTCACTTAATCCAAAAGGATATATTAAAATTATTTCTAAGTCTAATAGTAAATATATTAAAGCAAATAAAAAGAATTTAATACCGAATTGTGTTCTATTTTGACCTAAAAAACTATGAAATCCACATTCAAATATACTGTATTTTTCTTGATAAGGATTATGAGGTGCAAATAAAAAATTAAGAACTAAAAATAAACATGCTACTATAACAACAAGTATAAAAAGAATAGTCATTGCGCTCATTTAACTATCAAATAATATTTGTACCAATATGGTACCCATACTTAATCATTCTTTACTTATAAACATAAAAGATGTAATTATTAAAGTAATTAAAGAAATTGTAAATGCTATAGGACTAGATAAAACAATATTTTTTTCAGATAAACCATCTTTTTTTATTCAATTTCTTTTTTTTATATCTTGTATTCAACCATATAAAGTAAATTCTTCATAAAATGGATCAACAGTGTGTTCAGAACGATAAAAAAAAGTTTCTTTAACTATATTTAAATAATATACAGCACTTATAACACTTGTTGTTATAGCAATTAAAGACAAGAATATTAAACCTTTATCTAAAGCTGCACTTAAAACCATTTGTTTACCAAAAAATCCTATTAAAGGTGGTACACCTACAAATGAAAATATTGTAATAGTTAAACTTATAGCTAAAACAGGATTAATATAAAAAAATCCTCTTAATTGTCTTATTAATTGAATAGGTGAATTATTTTTGTCTTCTAAAAGTACATTAACTCTTTTATTGTTATTAATATAAGCATAATATGAATAACCTATAGCTATAAGTATTATAAACATATTTAAATTACTAATTGAATATTGAGTAATATAAAATAAAAAAGCTTGAGTAGATTCAATACTTGATATACTTAAGGCTAATAATATAAATCCTACATGAGAAATAGTACTATAAGCTAATAATCTTTTTATTCTAAATTGAGTTAAACCTAATATAGAACCTATTAATAAAGATAATAAAGAACTAATTATTAAACTAAAAGTTCAACTAAATTCAAAGAAAGAATTATTACTATAATATACTAATTGTAATAATAAAATAAAAATTGAAATTTTTGCTATAATAGCTACAAAAGTTGTAACTATTGTAGGTATTGAATCATAAACATCTGGAGATCAAAAATGAAATGGTGCAGCTCCTATTTTAAATAAAAATCCTATAGTAAAAATTAATAAAGCAAAATTAATATAATAAGGTTTATATCAAAAATTTATATTATCAATATCACTAATATTATTAATAATATAAAGAGCATCTAAATTACTAGTACCTGAATTAGCATATAATAGAGCAGTACCTAATAATATAAAACAAGAACTTAAACCTCCTAATAAGAAGTACATTAAACCACCCGTAGTAGAAAGTTCTGAATTTCTATATATAGTACTAAGTAAATATAAACCATAACTTTGTAATTCTATAGCTAAAAATATAGATATTAAATCATTAGTAGACATTAATAAAACAGCACCAGTTACAATAAATAATATAATTAAAGGATATTCAATTATTGAAAATTGTTCTCCCATTAAATTTTTAATTTTTGTTTTATAATACAGTCATTTAAAATTAAAAAAATGACTAATTTTTGTATAATCAGATGTTCAAAGTTTTCTAGGATGAAAACTTGTTAATTGTAATATAGTAATAGTAACTATATATATAAATATATGAAATATTTGTGTTATGTTAGTTATATGAAGTAAACCTCCATGTAAACCTATACCTTTAGTAACAATAGTTAAACTTAAAGCATCTTGTAAAATACAATAAACTAAGCTAATCATTGCTATTCTATTAAAAAGTATAGACATATCTCGTCTAGATGCGACGGCGTTAGAAAGTAATATATATATAATAGATAAAATAATCATTAGCCGGGAGAGAAAATCGAATTCTCATTTTTAATGTATGAAATTAAAGTTTTAACCGTTTAAACTATCCTGGCTTAAAGGGTGAATACCCCGACTTGAACAGGGAACATTCTGTTCCACATACAGTCGCTCTACCCTTTGAACTATATTCACCTTATGTTGGAGTGATTCGAACACTCAATAGTAAATACCAAAAATTTATGACTTACCCATTAGTCTACAACATAGACTACGGAAGATAAGACTTGAACTTACATAGTTTTTAAGCCATTCCAGCCTAAATGGAACCTGTATACCAATTTCAGCACATCCGTTTGCCCAGAGTAAGACTCGAACTTACAACAAAAATAGCTTCAATATTTCGCTCAACCAATTGAGCTTCCTGAGCATATGGAGTTAGAGAGAATCGAACTCTCGTAAATAACTTGCAAAATTATCATTTTACCAATTAAATTATAACCCCTATTTTTTATCCGAAGAAGGGATCGAACCTTCACAGCAAAGCCGATAATACTTAAGATTATTCTGTCTACCAATTCCAGCATTCGGATGATAAGGCTAAAGTGAGTTGAACACTTATAATTACTGTTATGAGCAGTACACTTTACCAATTAAGTTATAGCCTCAAATGCGGATAAAGGATTTGC
>LNGK01000020.1:0-50337 GCA_001510575.1 Knoxdaviesia capensis | reverse complement strand
TAAGTAACCCTAAGTAACCCTAAGTAACCCTAAGTAACCCTAAGTAACCCTAAGTAACCCTAAGTAACCCTAAGTAACCCTAAGTAACCCTAAGTAACCCTAAGTAACCCTAAGTAACCCTAAGTAACCCTAAGTAACCCTAAGTAACCCTAAGTAACCCTAAGTAACCCTAAGTAACCCTAAGTAACCCTAAGTAACCCTAAGTAACCCTAAGTAACCCTAAGTAACCCTAAGTAACCCTAAGTAACCCTAAGTAACCCTAAGTAACCCTAAGAAACCCTAAGTAACCCTAAGTAACCCTAAGTAACCCTAAGTAACCCTAAGTAACCCTAAGTAACCCTAAGTAACCCTAAGTAACCCTAAGTAACCCTAAGTAACCCTAAGTAACCCTAAGTAACCCTAAGTAACCCTAAGTAACCCTATAGTTCTTAGGGCGTACGATATATATTAATAGATATAAGGTTACTATACTAGCGAAGATCCTTTACGGATTTTTTAGAGGCTTCTAATAGTTCTAATATTAATATAGAATATTTTAATATATCTACTATTCCTTAAGTAACTTTTTATAATATATATCGGCTTAATACGATTATAAAACTTTCAGATATATCGGTATAGGTAGATATAACGCTACTATCTAGCCCTATAGGGCTAGCTAGATCTAGTATATAAGGGTCTATCTAGTTTTCTTTTTACTTTTCCCCTTTACTAAGCTACCGATAGTTTAGTAGAGCTAAGTCCGCTAGGGGGGGTCTATACTTAGAAAAATTTAGGTATTTTATTTATTTAGTATAATAAAAATAAGTAATTCGACTTACGCTACTAAAAAATAAGTAAAAACGTATACCTTTTAGATACGAGCTATAATTAAAAATCTAGATTATTTCCTAATTAGGAGATTTTATTTTTTTTAGCTAGCTACTTATTTATATTCTTTATATCTATATTTACCTATAGTAAACCTTACCCTATATTTACCCGTAGTAAACTTTACTTTTACTTACTTACATATATACCTAATCTATATTTACTTATAGTAAACTTTACTTTTACTTACTTATATATATACCTAATCTATATTTACCCGTAGTAAACTTTACCTTTACTTACTTATATATATACCTAATCTATATTTACCCGTAGTAAACTTTACCTTTACTTACTTATATACTTACTCCTAATAAGGTTATTTTTTTTTCTTTAGTTCTTAAGTTAAGTTAGGAACGATAGATAAATTATATAGCTTTATTAAATAATATAGGTTAATAGTAGTAGTCGGTTATAGCTAGTTCTCCTAGAGCGGCCTTTATAAAATAATATAGGTTAATAGTAGTAGTCGGCTATAGCTAGTTCTCCTAGAGCGGCCTTTATTAAATAATATAGGTTAATAGTAGTAGTCGGCTATAGCTAGTTCTCCTAGAGCGGCCTTTATTAAATAATATAGGTTAATAGTAATAGTCGGCTATAGCTAGTTCTCCTAGAGCGGCTAGGGAGGAGAGGGGGGGGGGATTTTATAAGGTATCAGTTAATCTTTCTATAAAGTAAAGACCTTTTCCCCTTTTCTTAATCTTCTAACCTTTTCCCCCTTTTCTTAATCTTCTTCTTCTACTATTAACTTATCTTCTTCTTAACTTATTATCGCTTTACTTTAAAGTCGATTATTAATCTTCTTCTTCTTCTTCTTAACTTATTATCGCTTACTATAACCCGCTTATTAGAGTCTTATTACGGTTCGCTACTAGCTAACCGTAAGCCTAGTAGTCGGTATAAGAGAGTTTACTTATAAGTAATACTAGTAATAGGTTTTATTTTAATATATACTAATTTTATTCCCGGTATTATCTATAGTATCGGCCACGAATACCCCCCTCCCGGCCTAACGCGAGTAGACCGAGGGCCTAGTAGCCCCTATAGTAGTTAAGTTAATTAGGACTCGGGACCCTTCTTATCCTCCTATTACTATCTACCGTTAACTAGATAAGAAACTAGCGGCTATCGGGAGAGTAACTAAGGCTAGAAAACTAGATACTTCCCGTCTCCCTATCACCGTTCGCCGCTAGCTAACCGAAAGCCTAGCAGTTAATATTAGAGAGTTTTCCTATAAGTAATACTAGTAATAGGTATAGGAAGTAATATTAATAATAGGTTTTATTTTAATATATACTAACTTTATTCTTAGTATTATCTATAATATCGGCTACGAATACCCCCCTCCCGGCCTAACGTAAATAGACCGAGGGCCTAGTAGCCCCTACGGTAGTTAAGTTAATTAGGACTCGGGACCCTTCTTATCCTCCTATTACCATCCGCCGTTAACTAGATAAGATACCGGCGGCTATCGGGAGAGTAATTAAGGCTAGAAAACTAGATACTTCCCGTCTCCCTATTACCGTTCGCTACTAGCTAACCGAAAACCCGGTAGTTAGTATTAGAGAGTTTTCCTATAAGTAATACTAGTAATAGGTTTTATTTTAATATATACTAACTTTATTCCTAGTATTATCTATAGTATCGGCTACGAGTACCCGTCCGCCTATCGTACTTCGTCGCTAGTCGACTAAGGAGCCGCTAGTCTACCCCTACGACGTATAATAATCTTAAGTAAGAGACCCTTAGGGAGAGCTTTCTATTACTAGCTCGAATTAATACTAGCTAGCTAGCCCGCTAGTCCGCCTAACTATATACTAGACCCCCGGGTAGACTCTCTCTATAGTTAGATATTACTAGCTACTTATAGTCCCGAGGTAGTCTAATACTACGGTTATCGAGACCGTTCTCCTAAGCTAATCTAATAATAGTAGTAAGGAACCCTTCGTAATAAACGAAGATAATAATAATAGGGATAACTAGGATATATTAAGATTCTATTATAATAGGATTAGTAATACTACGAATATACCTAGAATAACGATAGTAGTTTATCTATTACCGCTATAAACCACGATTCGTCCTACGTCTATTATTAGTAATACTACGAATATACCTAGAATAACGATAGTAGTTTATCTATTACTACCGTAGATAACGATCCGTCCTAGAGTAACCTAAAACCGGATAATATTAGATATAAGGGCTATAGTAGAGTATATCTATATTAGTAATATAGCTAAAGCTAAGGCTAACTTAATCTCGGTATTAACCGAATTTATTAATCTCTATAATAACGTAAGCTACGTATAAGTATTACCCCGGTTATTAATAGGTAACGTAATTAATCTAACCGGGTCTACCGATATAAGTAGACCGGATATAGTTATAACCGAAATAAATACCTCCTAGTTACTAGGGGAACTATAAATAATATTAGGGGATCCCTAGGTATAGTTTCGTCCTAAGTAGTAAGCGGTATTAAGGCGGATACTATTTAGTAACGATAATATCTTATAGATCGCGGGGATAGGCTCGGGAAAGTCTCTATTATTCTTTCTTCTAGCGTTTATTAAATAGAACTAGTATTATACTATTATCGTTTACCCGTATATAGTACTTTAGGTAGATATACTAAGACGTTATAGCGATCTATATATTCCTATAGTATACTTTTAGAATAAGGAAGTTTATATAGTAAAGAGGGGTCTAATCTTCGTAACCCCTGAGATAGCTCTAATATCGCGGTTTCGGGCCTTCTTTACTTAGCTCTAATTAGGCGGTTACCTTAGACGTATCGCCTTTAACGAATATTATTACTTACTCGACGCTAACTCCTTATTTTAGTAAGATCTTCTATCTTTAAGTAAGCTCCTATACTCCTTATAAATATAGATCTCCTTATATAACGTAACTTTATTTACGTAAGACCGTAAAGAGTTAAAGGTTTACCTAAGCGTACCTATTACGTTTTTAACTTTTATAATACGTACTTCTTAGCTTAATATCTCCTATCGTATTATCTAAGGTAGCTTAAGAGGCGATAGTAAGCTAATTATTAAGATAGTACTAGCCTAGGTATAGGAAGCCCTCGGTAGTCCTATAAGAATAATCGTATATTACGGTATAGTATCTAATATAATAGAAATTACCTAGATACTAGCCTATCCTTACTTCTACGGTAACGTAGGGAGTACTAAGTAGAAAGCTATCTTATTAAATAAATAGCGAACGTCCTAGGTAGGGGTTATCGTTACTACTTATACCTTAGGTATTAGTATTAATATACCTAACGTATAGTTAATAATCTATATTAGCTACCTAAAGATAATCTAGGAGTTTATATAAGAATCGGGGCGGGTAGGGCGTAATAGTTCCCTTAGTGTTGAATATTGGATTAATTCATGTTATATTATCCTTTGTACAGCCGGAAGTTCATGATAAAGAACAAGGCTGCGATGAATAGCCTGGGGAACAATGATGGATGCAATATAGAATTACGAAGAGCCTAGTATAGGAAGGGAAGCCTTAGAAGGCATCAGGGATCCAGACGGGAGGAAGCCTAGATCCTATAGGGGATAAGAAGGAAGCTTTCCCCCATCTATTCTAGTATAGTATTTCATAGCCATTAACTACTTATCTTATTTTTTACACCCTACCTTTATAAATGGTATTAACTATAAAGTTACGCTTCTAATTCTAACTACCTTTCCTATATTCGAATAGGTTATGAGCCCGGCGCTCGTAGCTTTATACCTTACTATTTTCGTTTCGACCTACCCCCCCCCCCTTAACCTACCTATTAATCCTATAGGAACCGAGAAAACTTCCGTAGTCCCTCCCCCCCCCTATTTTCGGATCCTAGAAGCCGTTTAACTCCTGTGGTACTCCGATTTTTTGCGTTCTAATAGAACGAGTTTTAGTAACTAATTCTACCCCCCCTTCCCCTACCGAGTTAGCCTTACTATTTACGATATTATATAACGATCGATATCCCCGACTAAGTCCTCGATTTCGAGGTAGAAGAGAGCCGAGCTTCTAGCTAATATCTACGAGGCTACCCTAGAACCCGAGGGAGAGACTCCTATATATATACCCGATACCCGTACTATCTACTATCCTCCCCTCCCCTAGGTATAGTTTATAGAAGTAATAACCGAGACGGTTACTAAGAACTTAAGGGAAATTAAGAAGGATAGCGATAGGAAGTAGAACTAAATCGTGGATTTAGAGCGGTAGTAGGTATTAATTAAGAAGATCTTAGAAATATAAGATAAGGTTTTATAGATGACCTAGGAGAACGAACGATAACGTAGATCCTCTTTCCGATAGTAGGAGTACTAGTCGGAAGACGAAGATAACGATAACTTAGACGAAGACGGGAACTATAGACGTTCGGCTATAAAGGTTAAGATAAAGGAGCTTAAGAACCACGCTATCCTTATCGATAAGACCCTAAAGCTAGCTAGTACTTCGGAATAGCTATAGTAATCCGAAGAATTCGAGACTACCCTAAGCGCGCTAGGTATTACTATCGAATAACTCCGAGACCTCTAACCCCTAGTAAGCGCGTATATAGCACGTATAATAAAGGAATCGATCGCCCCCGAGATTTCCTCTATATTTAAGGATAAGGTAAATACTTATACCTTATTTAGATTACTAAAGTAGAATTTCTAGGTAACTAGGGAGTTACGGATTAAAAATATTATAGTAGTTTTTAATTTCTAAACCGAACCGAGAGAGGGAGTATACTAAATCCTAAATCGATTCGTCTCTATAGTATATAAGGTGAGACTAGAAGGGCTCGTGATCCCGACTATCTTAACCGCGACGGGCGCCTACTATCATATCACCACCCGCTACCCTAAGCTTAATAGAGACCTCCGCGCTATCCTAAAGAGTTTTAATAAGGATATCGATAATAAGGCCGCCCTTATTATAGCTATATCGGAATATATAGCTAAGAATATAAACCGCGCTACGCGCTAGTAGTAATCTAGATATCCTCCTAACTAGAAGAAGGATAATAACGCGAAGAAACCCGACTACTATACCCCCCCCTCCCCTAAGCCTACTACCGGTAGTATCCCTATTCGGAAGAAGAGTGATATTTAATACTATTAGTACGGCTTAAAAGGTTATATTATAAGTAAGTACCAAGCGAAGGCGAATAGTAAAGAGAAGACTTATAAGCTAGGAGCCGCGAATACTACGACTTCTACTAAGAAGCCTACTAAGGGTAAAGGTAATAAGCCTCTAAAGGACGCTAAGCTAGAGGAGTTAACTACCCTCTACGGTACTACCTATACCGCTATAGACTAACGACCCTTTAAGCCTTACCCCGTATACTATATCCGTATAAATTAGATTTATAATATAGGTTCGGATTCTTATATTTTAAACGACCTATCTTAGTTTAAGCGGGGATCCCTAAAGACTTTTACTAATTCGATTAAGTTAGGGAGCGGATTATCGGGAGTTCGATATATTAGAACTATTTAACTCCGGATAAAAGATAGATCTAACCTTAGGATTACTAACGTCTAGTATTACCCTACCTTTCCTATTAACGTTATCTCCGGAATTATTTAGTATAAGAAGGGGTGCGTTCTAGTAGTAGACCAGCTAATAATTAAAGATAAGGTTATTACTACTATCTTTCTAGTAGAAAGAGGCTTCACGCTAGAAGTAAAGGAAGGCCCTAAGGCCTATACGACTATAGACGAGGTTCCTCGCGAGGAAGGCTATACCCTATATACCGAAGTTAACGGTACCGTATACGCTAACGTATCCCTACGTACGCTTTTAAAGAGCGAGGCTCTTATATACTAGCGCCTTTATTACCCTAGAAGGGTAGCTATATCCTAAATAGTTAAGGCGGTTACTAGTTCTCTAGTTAAGAAGGTAACTAGACTTATCGAGCCTTATAGCGCCTACGAGTTTAGAAAGATAACGTCTTTTAAACTACTAGACTCTAAAGTACCCTCTAAGGTACCTAGGGAGGTTATCTATATAGATATAGGTACTATATAACCGGTATCTATAAGCGGGAATAGCTACTTCTTATTAGTATATAATAAGGCGATAAGCCGACGATCGGTTTATATAACGGCCCGGAAGAGTAATATACTTATATATATCCGGAAGACCGTTAAGAGATAGGCGCTAGAGCTAGGCCGGAAGCCTAAGAAGCTCTATAGCGATAACGGTACCGATATCGGTACTAAGAAGCTAGCTACTTACTATAACGAGTAGGGAATCGAGTATATAATATCGCCTCTATACTACCTAGCCGAGAACGGGCGTATCGAGCGTAGTATCCACGAGGTCTTATAGAAGACTAGAGTAACCGTTATTACCGAGAGTATCCTACCGGAGCTATAGGATAAGATTATAACCGCGGTAGTCTATATACTTAATCGGACGGTTATCTCTAGGAGCTTTAATACGCTAATCGGCGCCTTTTAGAAGGCTTACGGGATATACGAGAAGGTTAATATATTATACCTTCGAATACTAGGTTCTAAGTATATCGTATATATAAACCCCCTCTAGCGATAGAAGATATTAAGCGCTAAATTCGATAGCTAAAACACTAAGCTAGTACCTACGGGCGTAGAAGGTATCCTAGTTAGATACTAAGGCCGCTATCTTTATAGAGTATAGATTCTAGAATTCGGATAGGTATATATTACTAAGGATATCCGGTTTTAGGAACGTATCTATAAGCTTTTATATAGAAAGTACGTTCGATCTCACCCTCTAGGAGCGCTACGCTAGTCGAAAGCTAGCGCTACTACTAGTAGTAGCATCCCTAAGAAGGGGATATCTAGCGTATCGGAGCTATCCGGCGTACCGGAGCTATCCGGGGTATCGGAGCTAACGGCCACATTAGAACCGTCTAATACGTAGAACTTATTAGACGATAAGGAAGTTACGACCGCGAATCCTCCTATTACTAATAAGAGCCGCTCGAGACCAGATAAACTCAAAGACCTTAACGAATTAGCTAGCGACTAACTACCGGGAAGTACTTTTATAGTAGTATCCGATTTAATCTACTTACGTAATACTAACGAAGTATTAAAGCGTAACCCTTAGCGAGATTAGAAAGCTATAGGAACCTAGACGGAAGCTATTAGGACTAAATTTCGGAAGGTTATTAAGATAAAGACTTTTAAGGTAATATAGGGAAAGCCTCCGAAGAAACCGATTACTACGAAGCTCGCCTTTCGATAGAAGACTAACGCGGAGGGTAACGAAACTAAGAAGAAAGTAAGATAGTACGCTCGAGGCTTTTAATAACGAGAAGGCGTCGATTTCCACGAAACGTTCGTATCGACCGCGACCCCGGATACGTAGAGGATCCTATTAGCCCTCGTAGTTAAGACGAGAGCCACCCTACGGTAGATAGACGTAGTTTCTACCTACTTATAAGGAGAGCTTAAGGAAACGATCTATATTATCCCTAAGCCTATAATACGTAAGTACCTAGACGAATATCCCGAGGAGGCCCTAAAGGTCAGATAGAAGTTAGGAAGCGCTTAGTAGTATTTTATTCTATTAAAACTACTATATAGACTAAAGTAGTTAGGAAGATAGTAGTAGATTCGCCTCCGAGAGGTACTCGTAATAATCGGATTTAAGCCTTTATAGGCTAACGACGTAACCTACTATAACCCCTAGACCTAAGTAGTTATCTCTTCTTACGTTAATAACCTACTAATCCTTTCCCCTAATAAATCTATAGCCGATTAATTCGAGAAAGACCTAGTAAGTATCCTAATCTCTAAGTACTAAGGAGAGCCCGAATAGCTCCTAGGAATAGCTATTAAGATCGAGAACGATAGTATCTCAATTAGCTAGGATACCTATATTAGAGATATACTAGAGGAGTTCTAGCTTTTAAATTACCGAACCGTAACTACGTTAATAGAGCTAGTTACCTTTTTACCCCCCGAGTATAAAGATATATAACCTACCGATTAAGGCTTATACTATCGAATGATAGGAAAGCTCTTATACCTTATAGGAAAGACCCAACCTAACGTAGCCTACGCTATATATTAGCACGCGCGCTTCTCTTACGACCTACGAATTATACACGCCAAAGGCCTAAAGCGTATACTACGGTACCTTACCGGATACGCTTAGAAGGGGATTACTTACCGACGGAGTCCTACGGCATAAGATTAGATACTAAACGCCTAAGCCGATACCTCGTACGGTAATACCGAAGACGCCGAATTTAAATTAACTACCGGCTACGTTATTATACTTAATAATAACCCTATTAGCTAGTATAGTAAACGGTAGAGGTAGACTACCGACTCTTCCGCCGAAGCCGAGATCTACGCGCTACGAGAGACTATATACTACCTAGCATAGCTTTAATATTTACTAACCGAGCTTAACTTTTATATTAGGAACATCGTCCTCTAGGAGGATAACACCGCTACTATTACCGCCGTCACGAAACCTACTTACCGTCCGAACCTAAAACACGTCGGCACGCCTCTTTACTCTACTATCGACCGAGTACGGGAACTTAATATTAGAGTATAATACGTGCCTACGGTAGAATAATTAGCGGATATACTAACTAAGCTATTAGGGAGAGTGCTATTTAAGAGGCACGCGGGACTACTAGTACATAACGTTCCGACTAAGAAGGGGTATTAAATATTAAATTAATTTATATTATATTATCCTTTATATAGCCGGAAGTTTATAACAAAGAACAAGGCTACGATAAATAGCCTAGGGAATAATAATAGATATAATATAGAATTACGAAGAGCCTAGTATAGGAAGGGAAGCCTTAGAAGGCATCAGGGATCTAGACGGGAGGAAGCCTAGATCCCATAGGGGATAAGAAGGAAGCTTTCCCCCCATCCATTCTAGCATAGTATTTCATAGCTATCAACTACTCATCTTATTTTTTACACCCTACCTTTGTGAATGGTATTGACTGCAAAGTTACGCTTCCAATTCTAACCGCCTTTCCTGTATTCGAACACTTAGTTTATCTATTATATTACTAACGCTTATTTCACGGTATAACGGTATAACCGCCTTAATAAAGCGACTAATAAATACGTAGGGGTACCGATAGCGTATTATTAATTTCGAGATAAACTAAACCGATATCGTATATTCCCTTAGGGATAAAAGCTATAATATTTATAAAGGTAAGACTTAGCTATAGTTAGACCTTTTAATAGAGATTAATATAGTTAATAATATATATATAGGCGATAAAAAGCTAAAGTCGATTTTAGCCTCGGTAACGAGCCTAGGGGTACCGATCCTACTAACCTAAAAATATCTATTAATCCGTAAACCCCGCTAAAAGCTATAAGAAAACTAAGACCGGCCCGAAATACTTACTAATATAGTTAATAAAAAGGACCTACTAGCTAGGCTCGATAGTATAGAGGTAGTAGCCTAGTATATATCTACTCTTAATAAGTATTCCGGGCCTTCTATAATAGAGTCTATTAGCGATATTAACGATAAAGAAAGATAGCTTTAGTTAAAACCGATCTTTACCTAGTAGCGCGAGTCCTATATAGTTTATCTTAGCCTAGGGACTCTATTAAGTAATCCTATCTATAAATATATAAGTTACTAAGATATTATCTAGCTAATCGACTAAGTATCCCGGGCGCTAGGCTAAATACGTAGTACTTTCGTAGTAATATAAGATTATAGTACCTACTATATATATAGGCTTCTATTAGCTCTATATAATCGGTAGTAATCTCGTAAAGCTAATTATATATATAAGAATAAACTCTTCTAGCGGTTAATAATAATCGCCTAATTACTTAATATAGATAGGTTCTTAGGTATTTTTTAGAGCTTATAGGGTACTTTAGGGGAAGTCGAGCTTAATACTATAGAGGATAGGCTAAGCGATCTTTAAGCTATAGCTTAGTTTCTAAATAGAAAGGCTAGGTAAGCTAGGTAAGAGTATACGATTAGGCTTAAGATAGTATTCGCGTTTTATATTAGTATCGTTATATAATAGGAGTATATTAAGTTCGTATTCGTTATTAGAGTAGGATTTATATTTATTAATATATATATTTCTTAGGTATCTCGTATATTTCTCGGGGGTACTTTCTAGAAGAAGATAAAGGTAAGACCTAATATCGTAATAAATATTTTAAGCGTTAGGCCTAATTTAAAAAGTATATTAGATAGTATAACGTATAATATTTAGAATTAATTATATTAATATAAGTTTAGATATCGCCCTAAGATTAATATTATTATAAGGCCTAAGATAAACTAAATTAAGTTAAGCCTTTAGATATTATTATTAATATACCTATAATTTCGGTTTACTTAAAAACCTAAAAAACTAAAAAGCTAAAAACCCGAAGAAGCTAGAAATCTAGAAATCTAAAAAATTATAAGTCTAGAATTCTAAGTAAATGAAATGCTAAAGTACTAAAAAACTAAAAAACTAAAAAACTAAAAAACTAAAAAACTAAAAAACTAAAAAACTAAAAAACTAAAAAACTAAAAAACTGAAAAACTAAAAAACTAAAAAACTAAAAAACTAAAAAACTAAAAAACTAAAAAACTAAAAAACTAAAAAACTAAAAAACTAAAAAACTAAAAAACTAAAAAACTAAAAAACTAAAAAACTAGAAAACTAAAATGCTAAAATACTGAAATGCTGAAATGCTAAAATGCTAAAATACTAAAATGCTGAAAAAGTGAAAAACTAGAAAACTAAAATATAAAAATAAAAACGAGGTAAATCGTATTAAGCCTTTAAATATTATTATTAATATACGTGTAATTTCGGTATATTTAATAACCTAAAAACTAAAAAGCTAAAAACCCGAAGTAGCTAGAAATCTAGAAATCTAGAAATCTAAATCTAGAAAATTATAAATATAGAATACTAAGTAAATAAAATACTAAAATACTAAAAAACTAGAAAAATAGAAAGCTAGAAAACTAGAAAACTAGAAAACTAAAATACTAGAAAACTAAAAAACTAAAAAACTAAAATACTAAAATACTAAAATACTAAAATGCTAAAATACTAAAAAACTAAAAAACTAAAAAAAATTAAAAAACTAGAAAACTAAAATATAAAAACAAAAACGAGGTAAATCGTATTAAGCCTTTAGATAGGTACTAAATTT
Source organism: Knoxdaviesia capensis (assembly GCA_001510575.1). Classification (NCBI taxonomy): domain Eukaryota; kingdom Fungi; phylum Ascomycota; class Sordariomycetes; order Microascales; family Gondwanamycetaceae; genus Knoxdaviesia; species Knoxdaviesia capensis. Next base: position 38,296 of record LNGK01000020.1, on the reverse strand, counting down.
CATCATTAGGTCTAAGATTTTACTAAAAAAACGGAAAAACTAAAACACTAAGATAGGAAAAACAAAACGAAATAAATCGTAATATACCTTTAGATAAGTATTAAATATTATTATTAAGTCTACGATCTTATTTTATCTTAATCGTTACTTTTAAGTAAGAATAGTAAATACTACTATATTCGTTAACCTATATAGCGATAAGAGGCTAGGTATAGGTAACCCTAATATCTTATCGGCTATAGCCTTATATCTAAAAAGTTCTTTTAAATATAGATAGGGTAGATCTAGATACCTAATTCTCTTTAAGTTACTATACTTCCTTAGGCGGGAGAGTAAGTACTAAAGTATATAGACCTTTCTAATATAATATAGGTAAGTTACTAACTACCTAACCTAGTAGTATTAAGCTACTAGTAGAATTAACTAGGTAACTATCGTTCGCTAGGGTTAGCTATTAATATTTAGAGTAATATTAATAAGATATCTAGAACCTAGGTAATAGCTTACTCACTCCCTCTTACGTCGCTTTATAATATAGTATATAGTTAGAAAGAGTATACGTTTACTATTAAGCTAGTATAATAGATAAATAACTAAGTTCGCTATTATTATATACTATAGGTTACTCCCTAAGAATTATATCTTAAGAAGAGTAACCCTAAGTATAATAATTCCGCTTTCCCCCTCTATTATTTCTAGAGTATAAGAGCCCTAAGTAGACCTAGTAGACTAGGAGGAGATTTTATCTCCTAATACTATTATATATAGTCTAGCTAGCGGCTAGTTAGTTATAGAGCCTATCTAGTTAGAACTAAGAGAAGGAACTAGACTAAGTATCTAAGGAAGGCTTAAATAAACTACGGTACGAATCGGCTTATATTTTAGGTATATTCTAAGGGGCGATATATATCTAGAGGACGCGGTAAAGCTAGCGCTTTATAATTAGTAAGATTATATAGAACTAGAATAAAGCCCCTATTTATAGTATTAAGAAAACGAAAGTTTATTCCGAATATAAGATAACGATAGGACGAAGTCCTAGTAGGTTAGATAGCCTAAAGTAAGAAGTCTAATTTTAACGATAGCTAAGTACCTAAGCTAGCCGTCTTATTAACCTAGTAGACTAGGAGGAGATTTTATCTCCTAATACTATTATATATAGTTTAGCTAGCGGCTAGTTAGTTATAGAGCCTATCTAGTTAGAACTAAGAGAAGGAACTAGACTAAGTATCTAAGGAAGGCCTAAATAAACTATAGCATAAATCGGCTTATATTTTAGGTATATTCTAAGGGGCGATATATATCTAGAGGACTTAGTAAAGCTAGCGCTTTATAATTAGTAAGATTATATAGAACTAGAATAAAACCCCTATTTATAGTATTAAGAAAACGAAAGTTTATTCCGAATATAAGATAACGATAGGACGAAGTCCTAGTAGGTCGGATAGCCTAAAGTAGGAAGTCTAATTTTAATAATAGCTAGGTACCTAAGCTAGCTATCTTATTAACCTAGTAGACTAAGAGGAGATTTTATCTCCTAATACTACTATATATAGTCTAGCTAGCGGCTAGTTAGTTATAGAGCTTATCTAGTTAGAACTAAGAAAAGGAACTAGACTAAGTATCTAAGGAAGGCCTAAATAAACTATAGCACGAATCGGCTTATATTTTAAGTATATTCTAAGGGGCGATATATATCTAAAGGACTTAGTAAAGCTAGCGTTTTATAATTAGTAAGATTATATAGAACTAGAATAAAGCCCTTATTTATAGTATTAAGAAAACGAAAGTTTATTCCGAATATGAGATAACGATAGGACGAAGTCTTAGTAGGTCGGATAGCCTAAAGTAAGAAGTCTAATTTTAACGATAGCTAGGTACCTAAGCTAGCCGTCTTATTAACCTAGTAGACTAAGAGGAGATTTTATCTCCTAATACTACTATATATAGTCTAGCCGGTAGCTAGTTAGTTATAGAGCCTATCTAGTTAGAACTAAGAGAAGGAACTAGACTAAGTATCTAAGGAAGGCCTTAAGTGAAACTATAGTACGAATTAACTTAAATTTTAGGTATATTCTAAGGGACGATATATAGCTAGAGGACTTAGTAAAGCTAGTACTTTATAATTAGTAAGATTATCTAGAGCTAGAATAGAGCCTCTACCTATACTATTAATAGAAACGAAAGTTTATTCTAAATATAAGATAACGATAGGATAAAGTCTTAATAGGTCGGATAGCCTAAGGTAGGAAGTCTAAGTTTAACGATAGCTATATATATAAGTTAGCTATCTATAGGTACTCCTAGTTACCTAAGCTAGGAGTATTAATTATTAATAACTAGTTACCTAAGCTAGCTATCTATAGGTACTCCTAGTTACTTAAGCTAGGAGTATTAATTATTAATAACTAGTTACCTAAGCTAGCTATCTATAGGTACTCCTAGTTCCCTAAGCTAGGAGTGTTAATTATTAATAACTAGTTACTTAAGCTAGCTATCTATAGGTACTCCTAGTTACCTAAGCTAGGAGTATTAATTATTAATAACTAGTTACCTAAGCTAGCTATCTATAAGTAACTTCTAGTTACCTAAGCTAGGAGTATTAATTATTAATAGCTAGTTACCTAAGCTAGCCGTCTATAGGTACTCCTAGTTACTTAAGCTAGGAGTATTAATTATTAATAACTAGTTACCTAAGCTAGCTATCTATAGGTAACTTCTAGTTACCTAAGCTAAGAGTATTAATTATTAATAACTAGTTAACTACGCTAGCTATCTATAGGTAACTTCTAGTTACCTAAGTTAGATATCTCGTAGTTATTAATAACTAGTTACCTAAGCTAGCTATCTATAGGTAACTTCTAGTTACCTAAGCTAGGAGTATTAATTATTAATAATTAGTTACCTACGCTAGCTATCTATAGGTAACTTCTAGTTACCTAAGCTAGATATCTCGTAGTTATTAATAACTAGTTACCTAAGCTAGCCGTCTATAGGTACTCCTAGTTCCCTAAGTTAGGAGTATTAATTATTAATAACTAGTTACCTAAGCTAGCTATCTATAGGTACTCCTAGTTACCTAAGCTAGGAGTATTAATTATTAATAACTAGTTACCTAAGCTAGCTATCTATAGGTAACTTCTAGTTACTTAAGCTAGATATCTTATAGTTATTAATAACTAGTTACCTAAGCTAGCTATCTATAGGTACTCCTAGTTCCCTAAGTTAGGAGTATTAATTATTAATAACTAGTTACCTAAGCTAGCTATCTATAAGTAACTTCTAGTTACTTAAGCTAGGAGTATTAATTATTAATAACTAGTTACCTAAGCTAGCTATCTATAGGTAACTTCTAGTTACTTAAGCTAGATATCTCGTAGTTATTAATAACTAGTTACCTAAGCTAGCTATCTATAGGTACTCGTAGTTACCTAAGCTAAGAGTGTTAATTATTAATAACTAGTTACCTAAGCTAGCTATCTATAGGTAACTTCTAATTACTTAAGCTAGATATCTCGTAGTTATTAATAACTAGTTACCTAAGCTAGCTATCTATAGGTACTCCTAGTTCCCTAAGCTAGGAGTATTAATTATTAATAACTAGTTACCTAAGCTAGCTATCTATAGGTACTCTTAGTTACCTAAGCTAGGAGTATTAATTATTAAAAACTAGTTACCTAAGCTAGCTATCTATAGGTAACTTCTAGTTACCTAAGCTAGATATCTCGTAGTTATTAATAACTAGTTACCTAAGCTAGCTATCTATAGGTACTCGTAGTTACCTAAGCTAGGAGTGTTAATTATTAATAACTAGTTACTTACGCTAGCTATCTATAGGTAACTTCTAGTTACCTAAGCTAGGAGTATTAATTATTAACTTAGGGTTACCTAAGCTAGCCGTCTATAGGTACTCCTAGTTACTTAAGCTAGGAGTATTAATTATTAAAAACTAGTTACCTAAGCTAGCTATCTATAGGTAACTTCTAGTTACCTAAGCTAGATATCTCGTAGTTATTAATAACTAGTTACCTAAGCTAGCTATCTATAGGTACTCGTAGTTACCTAAGCTAGGAGTATTAATTATTAATAACTAGTTACCTACGCTAGCTATCTATAAGTAACTTCTAGTTACCTAAGCTAAGAGTATTAATTATTAACTTAGGGTTACCTAAGCTAGCTATCTATAGGTACTCCTAGTTACCTAAGCTAGGAGTATTAATTATTAATAACTAGTTACTTAAGCTAGCTATCTATAGGTAACTTCTAGTTACTTAAGCTAGATATCTCGTAGTTATTAATAACTAGTTACCTAAGCTAGCCGTCTATAGGTACTCCTAGTTACCTAAGCTAGGAGTTTTAATTATCGATAACTAGTTACCTAAGCTAGCCGTCTATAGGTACTCCTAGTTACCTAAGCTAGGAGTGTTAATTATTAATAACTAGTTACCTAAGCTAGCTATCTATAGGTACTCCTAGTTACCTAAGCTAGGAGTATTAAGTATTAATAACTAGTTAGCTAAGCTAGCTATCTATAAGTAACTTCTAGTTACCTAAGCTAGATATCTCGTAGTTATTAATAACTAGTTACCTAAGCTAGCCGCCTTATTAACCTAGAAGACTAGGAAGAGATTTTATCTCTTAATACTACTATATAGTCTAGCCGTCGGCTAGTTAGTTATAGAGCCTATCTAGTTAAAACTAATATAAGAAGGAACTAGACTAAGTATCTAAGGAAGGCTTTAAGTAAAACTACGGTACGAATCAGCTTAAATTTTAGGTATATTCTAAGGGACGATATATAGCTAGAGGACTCGGTAAAGCTAGTACTTTATAATTAGTAAGATTATCTAGAGCTAGAATAAAGCCTCTACCTATAGTATTAATAGATACGAAAGTAGTTACCTAAGCTAGAAGTCTCGTAGTCGTTGATAACTAGTTACCTAGCTACTAAGACTAACGACCTATCTTAGTATAGTAAGGTAGAATAAGGGTTTAGTAGGTATATATTTACTTTTAAATACTAATATATCTAGTTATAAATTTACCTATACCTATTAATCTTATTCCCCTTACTATACTACCGACTATACGGTAGACGGTAGTCCGCTAGGAGGAGGTCGCGCCTAGAAAAATTTAGGTATTTTAGTTATTTAGTATAGTAAAAATAAGTAATTCGACTTACGCTACTAAAAAATAAGTAAAAACGTATACCTTTTAAATACTTTATTTTTAACTTAAATAAAAAAAAAAAAATTAAAAATTAAATTAGTAATAAAAGGTAGGCTAGTATAAGAAAGTAATATAAAACGTAAACCCTAACCCTAAGAGACCCACCCACTATAACTACCTACTAAAAAGAAGCTACCTACTATAACTACCTACTAAAAAGAAGGCACCCACTATAACCACCCACTATAACTACCTACTATAACCACCTACTAAAAATAAGCCACCCACTATAACCACCTACTATAACCACCTACTAAAAATAAGCTACCTACTATAACTACCTACTAAAAAGAAGCTACCTACTATAACCACCCACTAAAAATAAGCTACCCACTATAACCACCCACTATAACCACCCACTATAACCACCTACTAAAAAGAAGCCACCCACTATAACCACCTACTAAAAATAAGCCACCCACTATAACTACCCACTATAACTACCTACTATAACCACCTACTAAAAAGAAGCCACCTACTATAACTACCTACTAAAAAAGAAGCCACCTACTATAACTACCTACTATAACCACCTACTATAACTACCCACTGAAAATAAGCTACCCACTATAACCACCCACTATAACCACCCACTAAAAAGAAGCCACCCACTATAACCACCCACTAAAAATAAGCCACCCACTATAACCACCCACTATAACCACCCACTATAACCACCCACTAAAAAGAAGCCACCCACTATAACTACCCACTAAAAAGAAGCTACCCACTATAACCACCCGCTATAACCACCCACTATAACCACCCACTAAAAATAAGCCACCCACTATAACCACCCACTATAACCACCCACTATAACCACCCACTAAAAAGAAGCCACCCACTATAACCACCCACTAAATATTAGTCACCCACTATAAACACCCACTATAAGCACCCACTAAAGATAAGCCACCGTCTTTTAACTCCCTTTATAAGTAATTTATTATTATTTTCTATTTAATTTAAAAATAAAGTATCTAAAAGGTATACGTTTTTACTTATTTTTTAGTAACGTAAGTCGAATTACTTATTTTTACTATACTAAATAAGTAAAATATCTAAATTTTTCTAGGTACGGACCCCCCCTAGCGGACTAGGATCCACTATATCGTTAGTAGTATAGTAAGAGAAATAATAGGTATAAGGTTAGTTAGGCGTTATATCTATTATTTCTCTAGAAGATAAAATAATATAGTAAGTTATAGGTAAAACTACTAAAAAGGCTTCTATATACTTCTTATTATATTTATTCCTTCCGTACTTATAGTGTAAATAATACTTAGCGGCTAGCCGTATCTATATTCTATAGTAGGGTAGTAGCTAAATAGATAAACTAAACTATAAAGTAAGCTATATATAGATATATCCTTAGGTATTACACTTCCTAGTATACTACTATATATAGGTACTCTATAGGTAAAGAAGTAAGATAGGAGGTACTAGGGAGGACCGCCTAGAAAGCTTCTATCCGCCTTCTATTATACTTATTCCTTCTACCTATACCGTCGGGTAAAAGATACTTAGTAGCTAGCCGTATCTATATTCTATAGCGGGGTAGTAGCTAAATAGATAAACTAAACTATAAAGTTAGCTATATATAGATATATCCTCGGGTATCACACTTCCTAGCATACTACTATATATAGGTACTCTATAGGCCTAGAAAGCTTCTATCTACCTTCTATTATAGTTATTCCTTCTACCTATACCGTATAAAAGATACTTAGCGGCTAGCTATATCTATATTCTATAGCGGGGTAGTAGCTAAATAGATAAACTAAACTATAAAGTTAGCTATATATAGATATATCCTTAGGTATCATACTTCCTAGCATACTACTATATATAAGTGCTCTATAGGTAAAGAAGTAAGATAGGAGGTAATAGGGAGGACCGCCTAGAAAGCTTCTATCCGCCTTCTATTATACTTATTCCTTCTACCTATACCGTCAGGTAAAAGATACTTAGCGGCTAGCCGTATCTATATTCTATAGCGGGGTAGTAGCTAAATAGATAAACTAAACTATAAAGTTAGCTATATATAGATATATCCTCGGGTATTACACTTCCTAGTATACTACTATATATAGGTGCTCTATAGGCCTAGAAAGCTTCTATCTACCTTCTATTATAGTTATTCCTTCTACCTATACCGTATAAAAGATACTTAGCGGCTAGCCGTATCTATATTCTATAGCGGGGTAGTAGCTAAATAGATAAACTAAACTATAAAGTTAGCTATATATAGATATATCCTTAGGTATTACACTTCCTAGTATACTACTATATATAGGTACTCTATAGGTAAAGAAGTAAGATAGGAGGTAGTAGGGAGGACCGCCTAGAAAGCTTCTATCCGCCTTCTATCATACTTATTCCTTCTACCTATACCGTTAGGTAAAAGATACTTAGCGGCTAGCCGTATCTATATTCTATAGCGGGGTAGTAGCTAAATAGATAAACTAAACTATAAAGTTAGCTATATATAGATATATCCTCGGGTATTATACTTCCTAGTATACTACTATATATAGGTACTCTATAGGTAAAGAAGTAAGATAGGAGGTAGTAGGGAGGACCGCTTAGAAAGCTTCTATCCGCCTTCTATTATACTTATTCCTTCTACCTATACTATCGGGTAAAAGATACTTAGTAGCTAGCCGTATCTATATTCTATAGCGGGGTAGTAGCTAAATAAATAAACTAAATTATAAAGTTAGCTATATATAGATATATCCTCGGGTATTATACTTCCTAGTATACTACTATATATAGGTACTCTATAGGTAAAGAAGTAAGATAGGAGGTAGTAGGGACGACCGCTTAGAAAGCTTCTATCTACCTTCTATTATAGTTATTCCTTTTACCTATACTATATAAAAGATACTTAGCGGCTAGCCGTATCTATATTCTATAGCGGGGTAATAGCTAAATAGATAAACTAAACTATAAAGTAGGCTATATATAGATATATCCTCGGGTATCACACTTCCTAGCATACTACTATATATAGGTACTCTATAGGTAAAGAAGTAAGATAGGAGGTAGTAGGGAGGACCGCCTAGAAAGCTTCTATCCGCCTTCTATTATACTTATTCCTTCTACCTATACCGTCGGGTAAAAGATACTTAGCGGCTAGCCGTATCTATATTCTATAGCGGGGTAGTAGCTAAATAAATAGACTATAAAATAGGCCGTATATAGATATATCCTTAGGTATCACACTTCCTAGTATACTACTATATATAGGTACTCTATAAGTAAAGAAGTAAGATAGGAGGTAGTAGGGAGGACCGCCTAGAAAGCTTCTATCTACCTTCTATTATAGTTATTCCTTTTACCTATACTATATAAAAGATACTTAGCGGCTAGCCGTATCTATATTCTATAGCGGGGTAATAGCTAAATAGATAAACTAAATTATAAAGTAGGCTATATATAGATATATCCTCGGGTATCACACTTCCTAGTATACTACTATATATAGGTACTCTATAGGTAAAGAAGTAAGATAGGAGGTAGTAGGGAGAACCGCCTAGAAAGCTTCTATCCGCCTTCTATTATACTTATTCCTTCTACCTATACTATCGGGTAAAAGATACTTAGCGGCTAGCCGTATCTATATTCCATAGTAAGGTAGTAGCTAAATAGATAGACTATAAAGAAGGCCGTATATAGATATATCCTCGGGTATCACACTTCCTAGTATACTACTATATATAGGTGCTCTATAGGTAAAGAAGTAAGATAGGAGGTAATAGGGAGGACCGCTTAGAAAGCTTCTATCCGCCTTTTATTATACTTATTCCTTCTACCTATACCATCGGGTAAAAGATACTTAGCTACTAGCTATATCTATATTCTATAGCGGGGTAGTAGCTAAATAGATAAACTATAAAATAGGCCGTATATAGATATATCCTCGGGTATTATACTTCTTAGTATACTACTATATATAGGTACTCTATAAATAAAGAAGTAAGATAGGAGGTAATAAGGAGGACCGCCTAGAAAGCTTCTATCCGCCTTCTATTATACTTATTCCTTCTACTTATACCGTTAGGTAAAAGATACTTAGCGGCTAGCCGTATCCGTATTCTATAGCGGGGTAGTAGCTAAATAGATAGATTATAAAATAGGCCGTATATAGATATATCCTCGGGTATTATACTTCCTAGTATATTACTATATATAGGTACTCTATAGGTAAAAAAGTAAGATAGGAGGTAGTAGGGAGGACTACCTAGAAAGCTTCTATCCGCCTTCTATTATACTTATTCCTTCTACCTATACTATTAGGTAAAAGATACTTAGCTACTAGCCGTATCTATATTCTATAGCGGGGTAGTAGCTAAATAGATAGACTATAAAGAATACTATATATAGATATATTCTCGGGTATTATACTCCTAGTAAATACCTTTATATAGGTCCTCCGTAGGTAAGAAGTAAGATAGGAGGTAGTCGGGAGAGCCGCCTAGAAATAATAATCCTTAGAGTTAATTATACTTTCCTATTACTAGGTTATCCTATAGTTCGTACTTTCTTACTACTTATTTAACTAGGGACCGTAAGTATATTAATTATAGGGATAGTTAATAATTAAGATTTACTTCGGCGTATCTATTATATAACTCGTTTATCTATTTTATCTTATATCTTTAGCTAGAGATTTATAGAAGTATATCTCTCTTAGCTACGTAGACTATCTCCTAATTCTTATCTTAATATTTATCTAAAGGCTCTAAGAAACTCTTAATTTACGCGGACCATATCTCTATAAAGTAAGTTCTAACGTTTCTAAGAGCCTTAATCTAAGCTAACGATTATAAATAAAGTTACTATATAAAAAGAGACCGATATTAGCCTATTTACTATAGCCTATCTTAATATAATTATATATACCGATTACTACTATAGCCTTCCGATAGAATATATTAATAGGTATCTCCTTAATAAATATAAAGCTATTAGGCCCCCTTATTAAGTAGCTATTACTTCGGCTCTCTTAAACGATCGGCGTATCTATATATATATAAGGGTTAATATTAAAGTATTCTCTCTACCTACCGACTATCCCCCCCCTATTCTAAGCCTAAGCCTACCTTATCTAGGTATTAAGTATTAATTATATTCTTACGTAACCCTCTCGCTTAACTATATATAGAGGTACTATCGTACTAATTATAAGGGAGTAAACTCGGTAACGTTATCTATAAGAGAACGGATAGGGGTTTAGTATTAGCGTCTATTTCTATATAATAATAGCTACTAGTTTAAAGTAGCTATAATAATAATAATACCTCCTATCCTTAATATAGAGCTATATAAAAGTAATATATTAATTCTTATTAGTCCTAAGTCTACTAAACGTAATACTCTATTATATTTTAGGTAGCTTTAAGACTTATATAATAAGGTATATAAGAATAGCCTCTTAACTATAACTATATCTAGAGCTAGCTTTAAAGCTAAGCCTAACTTCTAGCTACGCTAAGTTAAATAGGACGTTTATTTAGAAGGGTTTTTAGCTAATACTATTAGACGCGCCACTATACTACTAGCCTTTAGAGATATTAAGCTAGGTTATATAAAGAGGGCCTTTAAGGAATATATTAAGACTATATAGGCTAACGTTTCTAATACCCGGTTAATAATAGTAACGCTAACCTATATAAATACGGTATACCCTTCTATAGAGCGGCGTAAACCCTTTAGCCTCTAACTAGAGGAGGGAACTTAGAAGGCTTACGTTAAGGTTACTATAAAGTCGATTATATTTATATTTAGGATAGCCCTAGGTCTACTAAATAAGTAGCTAGACCTACCCTAGAGATATTAATTAACGGATACTTAGGTATAGCTTACGCGGGATATACTTTTACTCTATCGCTAGCTAATACACTATTACTAGCCGCTTAGTAATAAGCTTAGTAAGCTCTTTATCTCTATATTTAACTATCCTTTACGGTACGGCGAAATAAAGAGTATTCTATTAGCCTCTCTTACCGCCTCTAGCCTCCGCCTAGATAGATAGTAGCTTATACTAAAGTAAGCTACGCCGGTACGGTAATACTCCCGCTATAACCCTTACGTATATACTAACGGGGTTATTATACTAAGCTCTATCTATACTACTAAAAGTTATCTAGTTATATATCTTATATAAGGCTATTATGGAATTATAAGCCGACCTTAAGGCTAATAAACTATTATTTAGTATCTAGGAGACTACTAAGTAGAATACTATCGGTATTAACGAGCGTATACGTAAAAGCACGGATCGTTTCTTACGCCGGGCGTAGTTTATATTAGGCCTATATCCCGTAAACGAGTTACTTAGCTAGTTAAGTTATAGTATATAGATAATTACTAATAGTACGGCCTAGCTAGTTCTCTACTTTAAAGGAGGGTAGGTTATATATAATACTTCTACCTTTATTATTACGTTAATTAGCTCTCTAATATAGGGTATTATTAATCGGGCTATTTAGCTAACCGAAACTCTAGTCTTCGGCCCTTCTTTATAAGAGTTATTACCTAGTAGCTAGCTACTAGCTATCCCCTAGGATTTAATCTATAATAACTATAGTAATACTTCCCTTAGATACTAGTTTAAGTTAGATACGTCTAATACCTAGATAGATACGTAACGAGATATAATTATATACTAGGTAAATAAAAGTCCCTATAGCGCTAGCTAGATAGACTTAGACCCCCCCTAATATAAGATCGATACTATATAGGCTTTCTAAGCTAATATAAATCGACTATAATAATACTTATTAGTCCTCTTTTATATTATTAGTAGCTAACTACCTAGAATACCGGAAATTCTTAGGCTATAATAGAATAATATTCGGTAGGGGGGCCTACGAAATATCTTTATCGATAATAAGTTAGTCTCCTTTATAACGGTATATTATAAGGCTTTATATCTAACGTATAATAGCTAGGTCGTCTACCGCTTCCTACTACGGTATATTAAGTCGCTAGTTATCTAGTACTTATAGCTAGTATTACCGTTTTACTAATACCTATTAGATAGTATTAACGGGCTATAAGAGCGAAGCTTATTTATATAAGCTATATATCTAAATACCTATAGAAACCTATATATTAAGTAGAAGCTCCTAGCGAGAGATATCCTATAACGGTACCTATAGAGTTTCTCGCTATCGTATACGCGATAAGACCTTTCTATATAAAGTTAACGTTATATTACTATTTACTTCTATAACTATTATATTACGCGTTAAGTTAAGCTAGAGGTTCGCGCTATCTTAAAGGATCTATCCTATAACGAAGAAAATAACGATAATAGGCTTAATCTAGGGGTAGGAGATATAATAGCCGACTTATAGGCTAGCTATTCGATACGGGTTAGAGGAATAAGATACGCCTAGGACTATACCTTAGCGTTTTTTTCTTCTACTCCTATTTAAGCTAAATTTTATATAGTTAGCTCTACGTAGTATAATCTATTCGGTCTAGAATCGCTAGATACGGTATTTATAGTTATATAGCCTAAAGATATCGTATAGAATAAGCGAAGGATTAGTAATACCGTTCCTAACTTCTAGGCCGATATAAACGTAGCCTAATAGAAACGACTAAAGCGCTTAGGATATATTAATACCGTTTAGGCTCTTCGTAATATAATAATAAATCCCTCTATACGTTTAAGGCCGCGAAAGGAGGTTCTTAGCTTAATTATAAAGAGCTATCCGTTTATTATTTATATATCTAGATTCTTAGCTTATACTAAGTATATTATCGCTATTCTAAGCTACGTATTATATAGTAGGAATACTATTATTATCTATAATTATCCCGATTATCTAAAACGATACCGTAATTAGCTCCTAGGCTATCGACTAGATATAAGTATCTAGGATATATAGGTATATAACGCGCTAACGTAAGTTATTCTTATACTTACTAGTAACTTTATATCGAGTTAATTTACGTACTAGGTCTAAAGATTACGTAGCTAGGGATAGCTAGATCGGATATTTTATAATACTAACGGAGGCGATTATATAACCCCTATATAGGAAATTAGGCGCCTCTTAACCTTAGCCGAGACCTAGGTAATCCTTATCGCGTTAATATATCTCCCTAAAGATTTACCTCGGCTTATAGCCCCGATATCTATCTATTTATATCGGTTTAATATATATCGGGTCCCTTATACCTAGCTTACTATAGTATATATAGTAATCTCTTATAATAGGGACTCGCTTTATAAGGAGGCGTTTCGGCTATTATCTAACGTTATAACGGGCCTTAGTAGTTAGCGGGGTTTAATCTTTATTTACTAGGCTATCCTAGTAACCTAGCTTACTAAGAAAGCGAAGTATCCCGTTATTATAAGTATACGTAAGAGTATTAGCTATATTACTACTCTTAATACGTAGGTTAAGACTAGCGGTATAGCTATTATAACTACGATACTATACCTAAATAGTATCCTAGTTACTAACCTTTTAGTTATCTTATATATCGGTCTAAGGTACTTACTTAGTAAGTATTTATCTTAGACGATATATAGAATAGATAGGATAGCTATAGCTATTCTTCTATATAGCGGGGAAGACCTAGGACCTAGGGTAGGTCTAGCTATATATACTTAGTCGTAGGTATACCGTTAATAGTAGATACGTACGGTAATAGACGGTAGTACTAGGCTAATATACCTAGAGTATCTAGAGGCGATACTATATAATATTTATAATCTTAGTATAATTACACGCGTAATTACTAATCGGTCTCGTTAAGATTTTATCTCTTTAACCCCTAAAGATAATAAAATACTAATAATATAGTAGTTATCTATATAGGCCGCTACTTATTATTATCGGACTCTTAAAGTATAGGATATAGAGTACTAGGATAAGCTATAGCTACGATTAAACGCTCTATTATCCTATAACGGTTACCCCGCCTATCTTAGTATACTTCGTAATCTATATCGTATTATCCGATACGATAGCGGCTATTACCTAATAGATCCTAATAATATTATTAACGAATATATTATTAGAAACTAGGTAGATATCTAGAATATCCTTTTTAGTACCCGTAGACTATAGAATTTTTTAGCTTATTTTTAATATAATCTCCTATAAGTATCCTACGTAGTATAGTAAGAAGATACTAAGTATCCTAGTCTTTTTAAGCTAAGTCGTCTTATATATAAGATAAGTTAAGAATAGTTTTATTTACTTCTAGCTATTATAAAGACTATACTCTCTTTAAGATATTAGTAAGAGTTATCTAAGGTTCTATAAAGATACTAGCTTTTATATTCCCTTAAATTATTAGAAGATACGGTACTTAGGTTAAGGATTTCTTAAGGTTAATATAATACTAGTATTAGGATAAGCTTAATATATCGATTCTTTTTTATAGAATAATAGAGCTTTAATATTATAATATATAACTTATCGATTATTTATATACTATTTCTACTCTCTAAAAAGCTATAAATACTAGTAACTAGCTAGTATATTATCTAAGCGAAGTAGGTAGTATATTTAGCTATACTAGGTTTCTACTACTAGTTCGCTAGAATAAGCTAGTATATTTAGAGATACTAGCTACTAGTACTACGGGCTAGTACTACTAGGTAAGTAAATAAGATAGTATATTTAGCTATACTAAGTATTTATACGGGCTAGTTTACTCGAACGAGCCCGTATATTTACGTAGACTAGCTATTTCTACTCGCTAGTTTACTAAGATAAGCCCGTATATTTAGCTATACTAGCTATTTCTACTATTTATTTTACTAGAACGAGCTAGTACTAGCTATTTCTACTAGCTATTTCGCTCGAATAAGCTAGTACTAGCTATTTCTACTAGCTAGTTTACTTAAATAAGCTAGTATATATAGCTAAACTAGCTATTTTACTTAAACGAGCTAGTACTAGCTATTTTTACTAGCTATTTCGCTCGAACGAGCTAGTACTAGCTATTTCTACTAGCTATTTCGCTTAAACGAGCTAGCACTAGCTATTTCTACTAGTTATTTCGCTCGAACGAGCTAGCACTAGCTATTTCTACTAGCTAGTTTACTCGAATAAGCCCGCGTATTTAGCTACGCTAGCTATTTTACTTAAACGAGCTAGCACTAGCTATTTCTACTAGCTATTTTACTCGAACGAGCTAGTACTAGCTATTTCTACTAGCTATTTCGCTCGAACGAGCTAGTACTAGCTATTTCTACTAGCTATTTCGCTCGAACGAGCTAGCATTAGCTATTTCTACTAGCTAGTTCACTCGAATAAGCCCGTATATATAGCCACACTAGCTATTTCCACTAGCTATTTCGCTCGAACGAGCTAGCACTAGCTATTTCTACTAGCTATTTCTACTAGCTATTTAGCTTAAACGAGCTAGCATTAGCTATTTCTACTAGCTAGTTCACTCGAATAAGGCCGTATATATAGCTACACTAGCTATTTCCACTAGCTATTTCGCTCGAACGAGCCAGCACTAGCTATTTCTACTAGCTAGTTCGCTCGAACGAGCTAGCACTAGCTATTTCTACTAGCTATTTCGCTCGAACGAGCTAGTACTAGCTATTTCTACTAGCTAGTTCACTCGAACGAGCTAGCACTAGCTATTTCTACTAGCTATTTCGCTCGAACGAGCTAGCACTAGCTATTTCTACTAGCTAGTTTACTCGAACGAGCTAGTACTAGCTATTTCTACTAGCTAGTTTACTCGAACGAGCCAGCACTAGCTATTTCTACTAGCTATTTCGCTCGAACG
Organism: Knoxdaviesia capensis; assembly: GCA_001510575.1. Taxonomy (NCBI): domain Eukaryota; kingdom Fungi; phylum Ascomycota; class Sordariomycetes; order Microascales; family Gondwanamycetaceae; genus Knoxdaviesia; species Knoxdaviesia capensis. The sequence goes on along the minus strand of LNGK01000020.1, from coordinate 22,285 downwards.
AGCTAGCACTAGCTATTTCTACTAGCTAGTTCGCTCGAACGAGCTAGCATTAGCTATTTCTACTAGCTAGTTCACTTAAATAAGCCCGCATATATAGCTATACTAGCTATTTCTACTAGCTATTTCGCTCGAACGAGCTAGTACTAGCTATTTCTACTAGCTATTTCTACTAGCTATTTAGCTCGAACGAGCTAGCATTAGCTATTTCTACTAGCTAGTTCACTCGAATAAGCCCGTATATATAGCTATACTAGCTATTTCTACTAGCTATTTCGCTTAAACGAGCTAGTACTAGCTATTTCTACTAGCTATTTCGCTCGAACGAGCTAGTACTAGCTATTTCTACTAGCTAGTTTACTCGAACGAGCTAGCACTAGCTATTTCCACTAGCTAGTTCACTCGAACGAGCTAGTACTAGCTATTTCTACTAGCTAGTTTACTCGAACGAGCCAGTATTAGCTATTTCTACTAGCTAGTTCACTCGAATAAGCCCGTATATACAGCCACACTAGCTATTTCCACTAGCTATTTCGCTCGAACGAGCCAGCACTAGCTATTTCTACTAGCTATTTCGCTCGAACGAGCTAGCACTAGCTATTTCTACTAGCTATTTCGCTCGAACGAGCTAGCACTAGCTATTTCTATTAGCTAGTTTACTCGAATAACCCCGTATATATAGTTATACTAGCTATTTCTACTAGCTATTTTATTTAAACGAGCCCGTATATATAGCTACTCGGCTATTTCTACTAGCTAGTTCACTCGAATAAGCCCGTATATATAGTTATACTAGCTATTTCTATTAGCTATTTTATTTAAATAAGCCCGTATATATAGCTACTTAGCTATTTCTACTAGCTAGTTTACTCGAATAAGCCCGTATATATAGCTATACTAGCTATTTCTACTAGCTAGTTTACTCGAACGAGCTAGCACTAGCTATTTCTACTAGCTATTTCGCTCGAACGAGCTAGTACTAGCTATTTCTACTAGCTAGTTTACTTAAATAACCCCGTATATATAGTTATACTAGCTATTTCTACTAGCTATTTTATTTAAACGAGCCCGTATATATAGCTACTCGGCTATTTCCACTAACTAGTTCACTTAAATAAGCTAGTACTAGCTATTTCTACTAGCTAGTTTACTCGAATAAGCTAGTACTAGCTATTTCTACTAGCTAGTTCACTCGAATAAGCCCGTATATACAGCTACACTAGCTATTTCTACTAGCTAGTTTACTCGAACGAGCTAGCACTAGCTATTTCTACTAGCTATTTCGCTCGAACGAGCTAGCACTAGCTATTTCTACTAGCTAGTTTACTCGAATAACCCCGTATATATAGTTATACTAGCTATTTCTACTAGCTATTTTATTTAAACGAGCCCGTATATATAGCTACTCGGCTATTTCTACTAACTAGTTCACTTAAATAAGCTAGTACTAGCTATTTCTACTAGCTAGTTTACTCGAATAAGCTAGTATTAGCTATTTCTACTAGCTAGTTTACTAGAATAAGCTAGTACTAGCTATTTCTACTAGCTAGTTTACTCGAATAAGCCCGTATATATTACTATACTAGCTATTTCTACTAGCTATTTCGCTCGAACGAGCTAGTACTAGCTATTTCTACTAGCTAGTTTACTCGAATAAGCTAGTACTAGCTATTTCTACTAGCTAGTTTACTCGAATAAGCTAGTACTAGCTATTTCTACTAGCTAGTTTACTCGAATAAGCCCGTATATATAGCTATACTAGCTATTTCTACTAGCTATTTCGCTTAAACGAGCCTATATATTTAGCTACGCTAGTATACCCTATAGCTAGAAGGATACTTACTATTTCGAGCGAATTAGTAGGGCCCTAGACGGTTTAGCTATACTAGTATACCCTATAGCTAGAAGGATACTTACTATTTCGAGCGAATTAGTAGGGCCCTAGACGGGGGGCCCTGGCCCGTTCGCTCGAAATAGCTAGTTAAAATAGCTAGGCCGGGTAAATTTTTATATAGGCGGGGGGGCCCTAGACGCTATAGAATAGGTGCTATACTCGAATAAGCCCGTATATATAGCTACACTAGCTATTTCTACTAGCTAGTTTACTCGAACGAGCTAGTACTAGCTATTTTTACTAGCTATTTCGCTTAAACGAGCTAGTACTAGCTATTTCTATTAGCTAGTTTACTCGAACGAGCCCGTATATATAGCTAGACTAGCTATTTTACTTAAACGAGCTAGTACTAGCTATTTCTACTAGCTAGTTTACTCGAATAAGCCCGTATATATAGTTAAACTAACTATTTTATTTAAATAAGCTAGTACTAGTTATTTCTATTAGCTAGTTTACTTAAATAAGCTAGTACTAGCTATTTCTACTAGCTAGTTTACTCGAATAAGCCCGTATATATAGCTATACTAGCTATTTCTACTAGCTAGTTTACTCGAACGAGCTAGTACTAGTTATTTCTACTAACTATTTCGCTTAAACGAGCTAGTACTAGCTATTTCTACTAGCTAATTTACTTAAATAAGCCCGTATATATAGCTAGACTAGCTATTTTACTTAAACGAGCTAGTACTAGCTATTTCTACTAGCTAGTTTACTTAATAAGCTAATACTAGCTATTTCTACTAGCTAGTTTACTTAAATAAGCTAGTACTAGCTATTTCTACTAGCTAGTTTACTCGAATAAGCCCGTATATATAGCTATACTAGCTATTTCTACTAGCTAGTTTACTCGAATAAGCCCGTATATATAGCTATACTAGCTATTTCTATTAGCTAGTTTACTCGAACGAGCTAGTACTAGCTATTTCTACTAGCTATTTCGCTCGAACGAGCTAGCACTAGCTATTTCTATTAGCTAGTTTACTCGAATAACCCCGTATATATAGTTATACTAGCTATTTCTACTAGCTATTTTATTTAAACGAGCCCGTATATATAGCTACTCGGCTATTTCTACTAGCTAGTTCACTCGAATAAGCCCGTATATATAGTTATACTAGCTATTTCTATTAGCTATTTTATTTAAATAAGCCCGTATATATAGCTACTTAGCTATTTCTACTAGCTAGTTTACTCGAATAAGCCCGTATATATAGTTATACTAGCTATTTCTACTAGCTATTTTATTTAAATAAGCCCGTATATATAGCTACTCTAGCTATTTCGCTCGAACGAGCCCGCGTATTTAGCTACGCTAGCTATTTCACTCGAACGAGCTAGTACTAGCTATTTCTACTAGCTATTCCGCTCGAATAAGCTAGTACTTACTATTTCTACTAGCTAGTTTATTCGAATAAGCTAGCACTAGCTATTTCTACTAGCTAGTTTACTCGAATAAGCCCGTATATATAGCTATACTAGCTATTTCTACTAGCTATTTCGCTCAAACGAGCCTATATATTTAGCTATACTAGTATACCCTATAGCTAGAAGGATACTTACTATTTCGAGCGAATTAGTAGGGCCCTAGACGGTTTAGCTACACTAGCATACCCTATAGCTAGAAGGATACTTGCTATTTCGAGCGAATTAGTAGGGCCCTAGACGGGGGGCCCTGGCCCGTTCGCTCGAAACAGCTAGTCAAAATAGCCAGGCCGGGCAAATTTTTATATAGGCGGGGGGGCCCTAGACGCTACAGAATAGGTACTATACTTATATATATCTAGAAGACCGTTAAGAGATAGGCGCTAAAGCTAGGCCGGAAGCCTAAGAAGCTCTATAGTAATAACGGTACCGATATTAGTATTAAGAAGCTAGCTACTTACTATAATAAGTAAGGAATTAAGTATATAATATTACCTCTATACTACCTAGCTAAGAATAGGCGTATTAAGCGTAGTATCCGCGAGGTCTTATAGAAGACTAAAATAACCGTTATTACCGAGAGTATCCCGCTAGAGCTATAAGATAAGATTATAACCGCGGTAATCTATATACTTAATTAGATGGTTATCTTTAAAAGCTTTAATACGCTAATCGGCGCCTTTTAGAAGGCTTACGGGATATACGAGAAGGTTAATATATTATACCTTTAAATACTAGGTTCTAAGTATATCGTATATATAAACCCCCTCTAGCGATAAAAGATATTAAGCGCTAAATTCGATAGCTAAAATACTAAGCTAATACCTACGGGCGTAGAAGGTATCCTAGTTAGATACTAAGGCTACTATCTTTATAGAGTATAGATTCTAGAATTCGGATAGGTATATATTACTAAGGATATCCGATTTTAGGAACGTATCTATAAGCTTTTATATAGAAAGTACGTACGATCTTACCCTCTAGGAGCGCTACGCTAGTTAAAAGCTAGCGCTACTACTAATAGTAGTATCCTTAAGAAGGGGATATCTAGCGTATTAGAGCTATCTAGCGTACCGGAGCTATCCGGGGTATCGGAGCTAATAGCCGTATTAAAACCGTCTAATACGTAGAACTTATTAGACGATAAGGAAGTTACGACCGCGAATCCTCTTATTACTAATAAGAACCGCTTAAGACTAGATAAACTCGAAGACCTTAATAAATTAGCTAGCGACTAACTACTAAGAAGTACTTTTATAATAATATCTAATTTAATCTACTTACGTAATACTAACGAAGTATTAAAGCGTAACCCTTAACGAGATTAGAAAGCTATAGGAACCTAGATAGAAGCTATTAGGATTAAATTTTAGAAGGTTATTAAGATAAAGACTTTTAAGGTAATATAGGGAAAGCCTCTAAAGAAACCGATTATTACGAAGCTCGCTTTTTAATAGAAGATTAACGCGGAAGGTAACGAAACTAAGAAGAAAGTAAGATAATACGCTCGAGGCTTTTAATAACGAGAAGGCGTCGATTTCTATAAAACGTTCGTATTAACCGTAACCCTAGATATATAGAGGATCCTATTAGCCCTCGTAGTTAAGATAAGAGCTACCCTACGGTAGATAAACGTAGTCTCTACCTACTTATAAGGAGAGCTTAAGGAAACGATCTATATTATCCCTAAGCCTATAATACGTAAGTACCTAGACGAATATCCCGAAGAGGCCCTAAAAGTTAGATAGAAGTTAGGAAGCGCTTAATAGTATTTTATTCTACTAAAACTATTATATAGACTAAAGTAGTTAGGAAGATAGTAGTAGATTCGCCTCTAAGAGGTATTCGTAATAATCGGATTTAAGCCTTTATAGGCTAATAACGTAACCTACTATAACCCCTAGACCCGAGTAGTTATCTCTTCTTACGTTAACGACCTACTAATCCTTTCCCTTAATAAATCTATAGCTAATTAATTCGAGAAAGACCTAGTAAGTATCTTAATCTCTAAGTACTAAGGAGAGCCTAAATAGCTCCTAAGAATAGCTATTAAGATCGAGAACGATAGTATCTTAATTAGCTAAGATACCTATATTAGAGATATACTAAAGGAGTTCTAGCTTTTAAATTACTAAACCGTAACTACGCTAATAAAGCTAGTTACCTTTTTACCCCCCGAATATAAAGATATATAACTTACTAATTAAGGCTTATACTATCGAATAATAGGAAAGCTCTTATACCTTATAAGAAAGACCTAACCTAACGTAGCCTACGCTATATATTAGTACGCGCGCTTCTCTTATAACCTATAAATTATATACGCTAAAGGTCTAAAACGTATACTACGGTACCTTACTAGATACGCTTAGAAGGGGATTACCTACTAACGGAGTCCTATAGTATAAGATTAGATACTAAACGCCTAGGCCGATACCTTATACGGTAATACCGAAGACGCCAAATTTAAATTAACTACTAGCTACGTTATTATACTTAATAATAACCCTATTAGCTAGTATAGTAAACGGTAGAGGCGGACTACTAACTCTTCTATTAAAACCGAGATCTACGCGTTACGAGAGACTATATACTACCTAATATAGCTTTAATATTTACTAACTAAGCTTAACTTTTATATTAGGAATATCGTCCTCTAAGAGGATAATACCGTTACTATTACCGCCGTTACGAAACCTACTTACTATCTAAACCTAAAATATGTTAGCACGCCTCTTTACTCTACTATCGACCGAGTATAGGAACTTAATATTAGAGTATAATATATACCTATAGTAGAATAATTAGCGGATATACTAACTAAGCTATTAAGGAGAGTACTATTTAAGAGGTACGCGGGACTACTAGTATATAACGTTCTAACTAAGAAGAGGTATTAAATATTAGATTAATTAATATTATATTATCCTTTATATAGCTAGAAGTTTATAATAAAGAATAAGGCTACGATAAATAGCCTAGGGAATAATAATAGATATAATATAGATTTACGAAGAGCCTAGTATAGGAAGGGAAGCCTTAGAAGGTATTAGGGATCTAGATAGGAGGAAGCCTAGATCCCATAGGGGATAAGAAGGAAGCTTTCCCCCCATCTATTCTAGTATAGTATTTCATAGCCATTAACTACTCATCTTATTTTTTACCCCCTACCTTTATGAATGGTATTAACTATAAAGTTACGCTTCTAATTCTAACCGCCTTTCCTATATTTCTAACAAAGTAAGATAGGAGGTAGTAGGGAGGACCGCTTAGAAAGATTCTATCCGCCTTCTATTATACTTATTCCTTCCACCTATACCGTCGGGTAAAAGATACTTAGCGGCTAGCTATATCTATATTCTATAGCGGGGTAGTAGCTAAATAGATAGACTATAAAATAGGCCGTATATAGATATATCCTCGGGTATCACACTTCCTAGTATACTACTATATATAGGTACTCTATAGGTAAAGAAGTAAGATAGGAGGTAGTAGGGAGGACCGCCTAGAAAGCTTCTATCCGCCTTCTATTATACTTATTCCTTCTACCTATACTATCGGGTAAAAGATACTTAGCGGCTAGCCGTATCTATATTCTATAGCGGGGTAGTAGCTAAATAGATAAACTAAACTATAAAGTAAGCTATATATAGATATATCCTTAGGTATTATACTTCCTAGTATACTACTATATATAGGTACTCTATAGGTAAAGAAGTAAGATAAGAAGTAGTAGGGAAGACCGCCTAGAAAGATTCTATCCGCCTTCTATTATACTTATTCCTTCTACCTATACCGTCGGGTAAAAGATACTTAGCGGCTAGCCGTATCTATATTCTATAGTAGGGTAGTAGCTAAATAGATAGACTATAAAGTTAGCTATATATAGATATATCCTCGGGTATTATACTTCCTAGTATACTACTATATATAGGTACTCTATAAGTAAAGAAGTAAGATAAGAGGTAGTAGGGAGGACCGCCTAGAAAGCTTCTATCCGCCTTCTATTATACTTATTCCTTCCGTACTTATAATATTAATAATACTTAGTAGTTAGCCGTATCTATATTCTATAACGGGGTAATAGCTAAATAGATAGACTATAAAGAATACTATATATAGATATATTCTCGGGTATTATACTCCTAGTAAATACCTTTATATAGGTCCTCCGTAAGTAAGAAGTAAGATAGGAGGTAATCAGGAGAGCCGCTTAGAAATAATAATCCTTAGAGTTAATTATACTTTCTTATTACTAGGTTATCCTATAGTTCGTACTTTCTTACTATTTATTCGGCTAGGGACCGTAGGTATATTAATTATAGGGATAATTAATAATTAAGATTTACTTCGGTATATCTATTATATAACTTATTTATCTATTTTATCTTATATCTTCGGCTAGAGATTTATAGAAGTATATCTCTCTTAGCTACGTAGACTATCTCCTAATTCTTATCTTAATATTTATTTAAAGGCTCTAAGAAACTCTTAATTTACGTAGACCGTATCTCTATAAAGTAAGTTCTAACGTTTCTAGGAGCCTTAATCTAAGCTAACGATTATAAATAAAGTTACTATATAAGAAGAGACCGATATTAACCTATTTACTATAGCTTATCTTAGTATAATTATATATACCGATTACTATTATAGCCTTCTAACGGAATATATTAATAGGTATCTCTTTAATAAATATAAAGCTATTAGGCCCCCTTATTAGGTAGCTATTACTTTAGCTCTCTTAAACGATCGGCGTATCTATATATATATAAGGGTTAATATTAAGGTATTCTCTCTACCTACCGACTATCCCCCCCCTATTCTAGGCCTAAGCCTACCCTATCTAGGTATTAAGTACTAATTATATTCTTACGTAACCCTCTCGCCTAACTATATATAGAGGTACTATTATACTAATTATAAGGGAGTAAACTTAGTAGCGCTATCTATAAGAGAACGGATAGGGGTTTAGTATTAGCGTCTATTTCTATATAATAATAGCTACTAGTGTGATTCCTAGATATATAGTCTAAAGGACTAATAAATAAGTTATAATTATAAGGCACGTATAGAGAAATATATATAAAAGGAAGCTTAAATTTTTTCTATCTTAAGATATTTCCTATAAAAGCGCGGTAGATATCTACCTTTTATAGGTCTTTTACTAGCTCTTTAAGGCATTTATATATATATAGATATATACCTAAATACTTACCGCTAGGTAGTATCTACGTATATTAATATACGTTTATACGTAATTATAATATACTCTAACCTATTAGGGATCTATAAGATCCCCTTTCTTAACTAGATCGTCCGCGATCTACRTTTAACTAGTAAAGGATATTAAAAGGACTTCCCTTTATATAATTTTATACTTATACTACGAGCGGTTTTTAATTATTTTTATATTCTTCTAGGGGTCCTCTTTTTTTTTTTATCCTTTTTAACTTTTTTAAGTATATAGAAAGAAATATAATATAAAGCGAGTCTAAATAGTAGTTAGATAGGAATAATAATAGTAATCGATAAGAAAATAGGTATCTAGTATAATAAAAGGGAACTTCTTATTTATAGCGTTTTAGGTAGCTATAGGCACCGTTTTATCTATCTAACGATATAAATACCTTAATATTAAATAGTATTAAGAGGGATTAAGAATACTACGACGCCTAGTCGGATAGTAACGGCCTATACTATACTATATAGGTAGCGATTACGTAACTTATCTACTTATTATTAGTTAATATAGGCGGGCGCTACGCTAGGGAATTAGGCTATAAAGGTAGCGGGGACTAGGGCGTTAGGAAAGGGGGGTACTATTACGATAGCGGTAGCTACTATTAGTATAGCTATCGGCGTAAATACTAGTATTATAGGTATAACGGTAGCTCTACCGGCTAGTATCGGTACGGTAACGGCGGGTACTACTACTAGCGGAGCTACTATAGGCACCGGCGGGGGTCCTCCCTTAATAGTATTAATTTCGGCGGCCTCAGTAGCCGAAAAGAGAGGTAATAGGTATGCCGTAATTAGGGCTAACGCTAAAGCCGTACGCCGTAGGCGTATAATAGTCGGTTAAATAGGTATAGGGAGTCTTATAAAGGTATATAGTATAGCTACGGTATTAATAAAACGGCTCGCGTTATTAAATTCCGCGTTATTTAACTTCCGATTAGCGGCTATAGCGCCTCTATTATAGACGAGTAGATACTTAGCTATAGCGATATCCCGTAGCGCTCGGGTCTACGTACTTAGCGTATTAATCTAATTCTCGTTAGTATCTATAAAAGTATCTATTTCGGCCGATATATTACTAGGTACCTAGTAATTAACTTAACTATTATAGTATTTAGTATAAGTATTTTATATAGCGTTATTAATAACGTATCGATAATAGAGAATACCTAGGTATTCGATATATCTTAGTACGTATTAGGTATATAGAATCGGCTTAACGGCTCCGATTATAGTAGTAACGCGCGGTACGTTCGTAGCGGGAGTAGCGGTAGGGGGAATAGCGGCTATAGTAAGTAATAGAGTATTATTAGCGTTATTATTAGTAGGCTATTAAGAGATATTATTATCGTTTATAATATAAATAGTAGGCTCGGTAAGTAGAATAGCTATTAATAGTGCTAGTAATAGAAAGGATAGATAAGAAAGAGATAGTAGTAATAAGAGAGATAAAGAACTATCTAATTCTAAATCGTTTATAGCTAGAGATCGCTAGCTTCTTATACTTCTTTATTAGTTATATAACTATTCGTTTCTTTATTTATTATAAATAGGAAGAATTTAGGCTTTTTATCGTAAAAGGTAAGGTTATTACGGCGTTTATCGTACTATAATAGTCCTTCTATTAGCTAATATAGTCCTAATAGCTATTAAACCGGGTAGTTACTAAGAAAAACGGGTCCCGGGGGATAGAAGGGATAGCTAGATAAAGGACGTTTAGGTTAGTCGCGGTATTTAGAATATCGTGCTATAGCGGTATTATACTATTCGGTATTAGATAGTATAATTAATACCTCCTTCCCCTCCCTTCGTCGTATAAATATAGGAAAGTACGATAGTTAGCTATATAAATATAAGTAGCTAGCGTAAAGCGCGGGAATTAGGAATAAAGAAAGGAAAAAAGAAAAAAATAGTATATAAGCGTAGTAGTAAGTCTAGAGCGTTCTATTAATTATTAATATAGTAAAATAGGTTAAAAATAGGGAAATACGTAGGAAAAAATTAGAAAAAGTATATAAAAAGCGGAATATTAATAGTAATAGCGGTAAAATAAAAAATGAATAATAAAAGAAAAATTCTAAAAAAGGAAAATAGTATAGCTTAATCGTAAGGCGTAGCTAAAAATAAAAATAGAATAAAGGAAATTAAGATATAGATAGAATTAAGATATAAATAAGGGATAACTATAAAACGAATATTATAAAAGAAAAGTAAAATAATAAATAAAAAATAAAAAAGGAAAGAAATAGTATAGGGTAAAGTAACTATCTACCGATAGACGATAGACGCTTACGATCTAGCTCGAGTAAGCGACGACTAATATACTAAAGGCTACGAATAAGCTAGCTATCCTCGACGTACGTTAGGAATAAGTTAAACCTATTATAGCGTTTATCGAGCCGATAACCGCTTAGTAACTCTAGAGTATAGGTATTACCCTAGTAAATATCGATAATAAGTTACGGTCTATCGTAGAATAGCTCGTGTTTATACTTTTACGGTCGATATCGTAACGTTTAGTCGCCTTTACTAAAAATACGATACGTAGCTTTATCGTTTTATAATATAGTATAGATATATATTCGGTATACCTTTACGGAGTTAGATAATAAGCGAACGGTCTTAAATAACTATCTTTCGCGAGCTAAATCTTACTAGGAGGCGATAACTTTATCTATAGTAGGCTCCCGTTTATATAACGTAGTAATATAGGTAGCGCTATCGTAGGGCTCGGTACCGAAAAGTAGGTAATATAGGGAAAAGCTACTTATTTATAGTCTATTTAAGTAGATACGTATAGCTTTAGGAATAATTATTAGCTAATCGATATCTTCTTAGTTTTTAGTATTAACGCTAGCTAGATAGCTAGCGATATACTTAATTTACTTATTAAAGCGCTTAACTTAGTTATTCGTCCGTAGATAGTATATTATTATACGATACTATTATATAAGGGGGTTATAATTAGCGAGGAGGGTCCTAAATTTATTAGAGTTAAAGGGGGTACTATTATCGGTAATAATCTTAACTAGCGGTCCGAATACTACGTAAATATATACTATTAGTAACTTTATAATAGCTAAGGTATTATTACGAGGGTCTATAGCTATTATAGTATAGCTAGTAACGTACTTAATTACCGTTAATAGCTATATCTATTTACTATTAATAATAAAACGGCTAGTAAAGTCTATTCCCTAGCGTATTAATAGTTATATAGTTAGGATTAGTTATAGCGATTCTATTACTTTAAGGGGCTTTTATAGTAATTAATATTCTATATACTATTAAACGGCTTTATTCGTAATTAAAATTAAGTTAGGATATTATACTCGTTTAGCTAATAACGTATATAAGGTATTAACGCGCGTATAGCCTTCTAGCTTATAAACCTTAATAGCTTCTAAAATAAAGGCCTCGTATGTTAGTATCTTTATAAGGATATAGTTAATAACGGTATATACTTTACTATAAAAGATAGCGAAATAGTCTTAAACGAAGGTTAAAGGGATATAATAGGGGAGTAGATAGCTATTTTCTAAGTAGTTAATAATATCTTAGATATTATACTATCTAAGGTTATCTAACTTCTTAATATTAGGGGCGATTAGCGTATCGTTTATAAGTTACTCGGTATTTATAGTATTATTTAGAGGCTATTCGGCGTCGGTTAGTAGTAGTCGTACTAGTAGACGTATCTTAAACCGTTAGTTCGGTAGTCTAGGGGTCTCGTTATTAGTAGTAGTAGTAGGAAAGACGTTAGTTAACGTGTTATTATCGTTCGTTTCGTACCCTTCCTCCTTATTTATTACGAGCGCTATATCTATACGTAGCCGTAATAACTAATTAGCTAAAATATTAGCTTTTCTAGACCGGTAGTAAATACGTACGCTATAATATATAATTATATTAAGAAATCGTAATATTCTAGCTAGCTATTCTTATTTAGTAGTAAAAAGGCGTAGGGTTTCGTAGTTAGTAATAACGGTAATCTTAGCGGCTTCTAACTAACTCCTCTAATACTATAGTAATATAATAACGGTAAGTATTTCTCTCTCTTAGGTATTATATCGCTATTAGGTCTTTAATAAAACGGCGCTAAAGTACGTAACTAGGCGTAAAACGCTACGTTTATTATTAGAATCGCGTTATAATTAGAATAACGTAATACCGATAGTATAATTAGAGGCGTTAGTCTCGAGTACCGATAGGAGTATATAATTATAGTTACGTAGCTCTAGGAGGGAGGCTATAGTATCGCGAATATTATACTAGGCTTATAATAACTCGTTATCTAGCTATACTTATACGCCTTTAGGCTTATCTACTCTAGTATACTTATAGAATAGACGCGTTTTATATACGAAATAGGGGATAAAGCGGCGTAAATAGCTAGCGGTATTTAAAAAGCTACGGATCTTAGTAGTAGTAGTAAGCGCTAGCCTCTCGTAGATAGTAGCTACCTTCTTAAGATCGGGATAAATACCGTAGATAGAGATAATTATTCCTAGGAACTTACCTTCTTTAACGAACTATTCGTATTTCTTAAGGTTTAATAATAATCGATAGCGGCTTAATTAGCGTAGAATAGCGACTATTCTCTCGGCTAATTCTATTATTATCTTACCTTAAATATAAATATCGTTTAAAAGGCCTATAATAAAAGCGCGTACCGGCTCGAGGACTTCGTTTATAAAACGCTAGAAGGTTATAAGTACGTTTATAAAGCTAAATAGTATATAAAGCTATTCGTATTATCTAAAAGGCGTAGAAAACGCTATCTTTAGTACTACCTTAGGGTCTATAACTATCTATTAGAAGCCGTCTTCTAGGTTAAGAAAGGTATAGAATCGGTATCTAGCGGCTTATTATAGGGAATCCTCGATATTTAGTAGTAGATAAGCTACCTTTTACGTAACTTTATTTAATATATAATAGTTAATTACGAAACGGTATCTAAGCTAGTTATTACTAGGGAGGGGCTTCTTAAGTAGTAATAATATAGGTATAGACTATAGGGAGTTAATAGCGTATCGAATAATACCGAGTAAGAGTAGTTTATTAGTAAATTCCTTTATAATTTTACGTTAGTAGGGGCTATAGTAGCGTAGGGGGAGAGATCTAGGTTTAGTATTAGTAATCTTAATATTATACTAAGTATAGGCCTTTACGTCCGGTCTAGTATTAAAATACCGTAGAATAAAGATAAAGGTATTATTATCGAAGGCCTTTTATATAATTATTAGGGCTTTAGTATTTACCTTCTTCTATTAGTTTTCTATAATAATATAAGTACTACGAATAGCGTTACGCTTCATACGCTCTTTCGTAAGTAATAGTTACTTCTTATACTTAGGTAATAGCTCTTCGTTAAATTCGATAGTTACTTAGTTAGTATTTACTATTCTAGGAAACGTTTATTAGGGTAAGGGAGTGCTATTATACTATTACTTAGTAAGGTAAGCGATAAAGGGAAACGATTTAGAGGTAATATAGGAGAGGGTATAGGTATTAGGATCCGTAAGTAAGATTGTGATTCCTAGATATATAGTCCAAAGGACTAATAAATAAGTTATAATTATAAGGTATATATAGAGAAATATATATAAAGGGAAGCTTAAATTTTTTCTATCTTAAGATATTTCCTATAAAAGCGCGGTAGATATCTGCCTTTTATAGGTCTTTTACTAGCTCTTTAAGGTATTTATATATATATAGATATATACCTAAATACTTACCGCTAGGTAGTATCTATATATATTAGTATACGTTTATACGTAATTATAATATACTCTAACCTATTAGGGATCTATAAGATCCCCTTTCTTAACTAGATCGTCCGCGATCTACCTTTAATTAGTAAAGGATATTAAAAGGACTTCCCTTTATATAATCTTATACTCGTACTATGAGCGGTTTTTAATTATTTTTATATTTTTCTAGGGGTCCTCTTTTTTTTATCCTTTTCGACTTTTCTACGCGTATAAAAAGAAATATAATATAAAGTAAGTCTAAATAGCGGTTAGATAGGAATAATAATAGTAATCGATAGGAAAATAGGTATCTAGTATAATAAAAGGGAACTTCCTATTTATAGCGTTTTAGGTAACTATAGGTACCGTTTTATCTATCTAACGATATAAATACCTTAGTATTAGATAGTATTAAGGGGGATTAAGAATACTACGACGCCTAGTTAGATAGTAACGGCTTACACTATACTATATAGGTAGCGATTACGTAACTCGTCTACCTATTATTAGTTAATATAAGCGGGCGCTACGCTTAGGAATTAGGCTATAAAGGTAGTAGGGACCGGGGCGTTAGGGAAAGGGGGTGCTATTACGATAGCGGTAGCTACTATTAGTATAGCTATCGGCGTAAATACTAGTATTACCGGTATAACGGCGGCTCTACCGGCTAGCATTAGTACTATAACGGCTAGTATAACGGGTACTACTACTAGCGGAGTAGGCACTAGCGGGGGTCCTCCCTTAATAGTATTAATTTTAGCGGCCTCGGTAGCCGAAAAGAGAGGTAATAGGTATACTAAGGTCGGGGCTAGCGCTAAAGCCGCATACCGTAGGTATATAATAGTTAGTTAAATAGGTACGAGGTATCCCTTAAAGGTATATTAAATAGCTACTATATTAATAAAACGGCTCGCGTTATTAAATTCTACGTTATTTAACTTCTAATTAGCGGCCGTAGAGTCTTTATTATAGACGAGTATATATTTAGCTACGGCGATATCCTATAGCGCTCGGGTTTACGTACTTAGCGTATTAATCTAATTCTTATTAGTATCTATAAAGGTATCTATTTTAGCTAATATATTACTAGGTACCTAGTAATTAGCCTAATAGTTATAGTATTTAGTATAAGTATTCTATATAATGTTATTAATAACGTATCGATAGTAGAGAATACCCGGGTATTCGATACGTCTTAGTACGTATTAGGTATACGGAATCGGCTCGATAGCTCCGACTATAGTAGTAACGCGCGGTACGTTCGTAGCGGGAGTAGCGGTAGGGGGAATAGCGGCTATAGTAGGTAATAGGGTATTATTAGCGTTATTATTATTATTATTAGTAAGCTATTAAAAGATATTATTATCGTTTATAGTATAAATAGTAGGCTTAGTAAGTAGAATAGCTATTAATAGTATTAGTAATAGAAAGGATAGATAGGAAAGAGATAGTAGTAATAAGAGAGATAAAGAACTATCTAATTCTAAATCGTTTATAGCTAGAGATCGCTAGCTTCTTATACTTCTTCGTTAATCGTATAACTATTCGTTTCTTTATTTATTATAAATAAGAAAGAATTTAGCTTTTTATCGTAAAAAGTAAGGTTATTACGGCGTTTATCGTACTATAGTAGTCCTTCTATTAGCTAATATAGTCTTAATAGCTATTAAACTAGGTAGTTACTAAGAAAAGCGGGTCTTAGAGGGCGGAAGGGATAGCCGGATAAAGGACGTTTAGGTTAGTTACGGTATTTAGAATATCGTACTATAGCGGTATTATACTATTCGGTTATTAGATAGTATAATTAGTACCTCCTTCCCCTCCCTTTATCGTATGAATATAGGAAAAGGCGATAGTTAGCCGCGTAAATATAGGTAGCTAGCGTAAAGCGTAGGAATTAGGAATAAAGAAAGGAAGAAAGAAAAAAATAGTATATAGGCGTAGCGGTAAATCTAGAGCGTTCTATTAATTATTAATATAGTAAAATAAGTTAAAAGTAAGGAAATATATAGGAAAAAATCGGAAAAAGTATATAAAAGGCGGAATATTAGTAGTAATAGTAGTAAAATAAAATAAAAATAATAAAAGAAAAATTCTAAAAAGGGAAAATAATATAGCTTAATAGTAAGGCGTAGCTAAAATAAAAATAAAATAAAGGAAATTAGGATATAGATAAAATTAAGATATAAATAGGGGATAACTATAGAACGAATATTATAACGGAAAAGTAAAATAATAAATAAAAAATAAAAAAAGAAAGAAATAGTATAAGGTAAGGTAACTATCTACCGATAGACGATAGACGCTTACGATCTAGCTCGAGTAAGCGACGACTAGTATACTAAAGGCTACGAATAGGCTAGCTATCCTCGACGTACGCTAGGAATAGGTTAAACCTATTATAGCGTTTATCGAGCCGATAACCGCCTAGTAACTCTAAAGTATAGGTATTACCTTAGTAAATATCGATAATAAGCTACGGTCCGTTATAGAATAGCTCGTATTTATACTTTTATAGTTAATATCGTAACGTCTAGTCACCTTTACCGAAAATACGATACGTAGCCTTATCGTTCTATAATATAGTATAGATATATATTCGGTATACCTTTACGGAGTTAGATAATAAGCGAACGGTCTTAAATAACTATTTTTCACGAGTTAAATCTTACTAGGAGGCGATAACTTCGTCTATAGTAGGCTCCCGTTTATACGGCGTAGTAATATAGGTGGCGCTATCGTGGGGCTTAGTACCGAAAAGTAGGTAATACGGGGAAAAGCTACTTATTTATAGTCTATTTAAGTAGATACGTATAGCTTTAGGAATAACTATTAGCTAATCGATATCTTCTCGGTTTTCGGTATTAGCGCTAGCTAGACGGCTAGCGATATACTTAATTTACCCGTTAAAGCGCTTAACTTAGCTATTCGTCCGTAGATAGTATATTATTATACGATACTATTATATAAGTAGGTTATAGTTAGCGAGGAGGGTCCTAAATTTATTAGAGTTAAAGGGGGTACTATTATCGGTAATAATCTCGACTAGCGGTCTAAATATTACGTAAATACGTACTACTAGTAACTTTATAGTAGCTAAGGTACTATTATAAGGGTCTATAGCTACTATAGCGTAGCTAGTAACGTACTTAACTACTATTAATAGCTATATCTATTTACTATTAATAATAAAACGGCTAGTAAAGTCTATTCCCTAGCATACTAATAGTCGTATAGTTAGTATTAGTCGTAGCGATTCCGTTACTTTAGGGGGCTTTTATAGTAATTAATATTCTATATACCGTCGAATAGCCTTATTCGTAGCTAAGATTAAATTAAGATACTATACTCGTTTAGCTAATAGCGTATATAGGGTACTAACGCACGTATAGCCTTCTAGCTTATAGACCTTAATAGCTTCTAAAACGGAGGCCTCGTACGTTAGTATCTTTATTAAGATATAGTTAATAATAGTATATACTTCGCTATAAAAGATAGCGAAATAGTCCTAAACGAAGGTTAAAGGGATACGATAGGGGAGTAGATAGCTATTCTCTAGGTAGTTAATAATATCCTAGATATCGTACTATCTAAGGTTATCTAACTTCTTAATATTAGGGGCGATTAGCGTATCGTTCGTAGGTTATTTAGTATTTATAGTATTACTTAGAAGCTATTTAGCGTCGTTTTACGGTAGTCGCGCTAGTAGACGTATCTTAAATCGTTAGTTCGGTAGTCTAGGGGTCTCGTTATTAGTAGTAAGAAAGGCGTCGGTTAACGTATTATTATCGTTTATTTTATACCCTTCTTCCTTATTCGTTACGAGCGTTATATCTATATACGGCCGTAATAACTAATTAGCTAAAATATTAGCTTTTCCGGATCGGTAGTAAATACGTACGCTATAGTATATGATTATATCGAGAAATCGTAATATTCTAGCTAGCTATTCTTACTTAGTAGTAAAAAGGCGTAGGGTTTCGTAGTTAGTAATAATAGTAATCTTAGCGGCCTCTAGCTAGCTCCTCTAATACTATAATAATATAATAACGGTAAGTATTTCTCTCTCCTAAGTACTATATCGCTACTAGGTCTTTAATAAAATAGCGCTAAAGTACGTAACTAGGCGTAAAACGCTACGTTTATTATTAGAATCGCGCTATAGTTAGAATAACGTAATACCGATAGTATAATTAGAAGCGTCGGTCTCGAGTACCGATAGGAGTATATAATCGTAATTACGTAGCTTTAAGAGGGAGGCTATAGTATCGCGAATATCGCGCTAGGCTTATAATAACTTATTATCTAGTTATACTTATATACCTTTAGGCTTATCTACTCTAGTATACTTATAAAGTAGACGCGCTTTATATACGAAATAAGGGATAAAGCGGCGTAAATAGCTAGTAATATTTAAAAAGCTACGGATCTTAGTAGTAGTAGTAGGCGCTAGCCTCTCGCGGATAATAGCTACCTTCTTAGGATCGGGATAAATACTATAGATAGAGATAATTATTCTTAAGAACTTACCTTCTTTAACGAACTATTCGTACTTCTTAAGGTTTAATAATAGTCGATAGCGGCTTAATTAGCGTAGAATAGCGACTATTCTCTTAGCTAATTCTATTATTATCTTACCCTAAATATAAATATCATCTAAAAGGCCTATAGTAAAGGCGCGTATTAGCTTAAGGATTTCGTTTATAAAACGCTAGAAGGTTATAGGTACGTTTATAAGGCTAAATAGTATACGAAGCTATTCGTATTATCTAAATAACGTAGAAAACGCTATCTTTAGTATTACCTCGGGGTCTATAACTATCTACTAGAAGCCGTCTTCTAGGTTAAGAAAGGTATAGAATCGGTATCTAGTAGCCTATTATAGGGAATCCTTAATATTTAGTAATAGATAGGCTACTTTTTACGTAACTTCGTTTAACGTATAGTAGTTAATTACGAAACGGTATCTAAGCTAGTTATTACTAGGGAGGGGCTTCTTAGGTAGTAATAGTATAGGTACGGACTATAGGGAGTTAATAGCGTATTAAATAATACTAAGTAAGAGTAGTTTATTAGTAAATTCCTTTATAATTTTACGTTAGTAGGGGCTATAACGGCGTAGGGGGAGAGATCTAGGTTTAGTATTAGCGGTCTTAATATTATACTAAGTACGGGCCTTTACGTCTGGTCTAGTATCGAAATACTATAGAATAAAGATAAAGGTATTATTATTAAAGGCCTTTTATATAATTATTAGGGCTTCGGTATTTACTTTCTTTTATTAGTTTTCTATAATAATACGGGTACCGCGAATAACGTCGCGTTTCGTATACTCTTTTGTAAGTAATAGTTACTTCTTATACTTAGGTAATAGCTCTTCGTTAAATTCGATAGTTACTCGGTTAGTATTTACTATTCTAGGAAACGTTTATTAGGGTAAAGGAGTACTATTATATTATTACTTAGTAAGGTACGTAATAAAGGGAAACGATTTAGAGGTAATATAGGAGAGGGTATAGGTATTAGGATCCGTAAGTAAAATACTATAAATATATATCGATAGAGGTAAAGGGAGGTTTTTATCGTAGAAAGAGGTAGGATTATCGTGAAAAGGGGTAATATTATCGTAGGAAGAGGTAATATTTATTAGACTAGAATTAATAATAGAAGTAATATAGGTAATAGCGATATTATCTCGTCTTTAGGGAGGGTAGAAATATAAAATAATGGGGGAATCGCGTAGGAGTATAAGCTTTATCGTGCTATTAGCGTTAGTATAACTAAGCTTCGTAGCTCCGCTTTAGCTAATAGTTAGGTTAATAAGGTAGGTACCGTTAGTAATAATGTTAGCTACTATAGAAATAACCTTAGATAATCCGTTAATAGTCGTTAATCGGAAGGAAATAACGATATTATTAATAATAACGAAGCTACTATTACCGCCTAGGCTACTAAGGCGTAGAGGGTTAGTAGATCGGTATAATACTAAATAGCGACGGGCGTACGATTTAGAGACGAATACGCTAGCTATTCTAGTATTAATAAATACTATAAGTAGCGTTTATTAGTTATTCGTTAGTAAACTAATATAGAGGCGGTATCGTTTACGGTATCCTTTACGTTATAGCTATTTTATTAGTATCTTACTAATTAACGTTAATTCCTCTATTAAAGGGATTATAAATAGTATAAAATAGTAAGTAACGTTAGCGAAATAGTTATTATCTATATCTAAGCCCGTAGCTTCTAAGAGGGGAGATCCTTTAGGAGATAAGTCTTCTTTCTATATAGGGTATATACTATAAATAGCGGTTTTCTTATCCCCTCTCCTATTATTCCGCTATCTTTTATCTATTATTAGTCTATCTTTATTCCTAGAGGGGTAGGGAGTAGGGGAATAGTATATCTTTCGGTCTTAAGACGGTCTTCGTAAATAGTTACGGTTACGGGAGGTATTTTAAGAATAGTTACGAGGCTCGCGGGAATAACTACGATTATCTATCGTTCGGCCTCGGTTTATTATAAAACGCGTATTCTAGCGCGCCTTTTAACGTCGATCGTTATTCTTAATACGTAGCTCCGTATATTTACGAACCTAATAACCTATCTTTCTATATCGGAAATACGTAGATTTATCTCTATCTTTATCCTACGTAATATAATTAAGTGCTTCTTTACGGGTTTTAAATTATAACGTTTCTCCTTCCTCCTCGGTCTTTAACGTAGTATTTAGCTAAGCGGCGTATAATTATCTAGTCTTAGATAGGTAGTAAGTAGTATTAATTATAGTATAGATACTAGAATCGGGGGTTATATCCTACTATATCTTATATTATAAGTCCGTAATATTATAACGTAGAATATCCTCTATTATATATCGAATATAATACGTTTCAAGTAAGTTATCGGTAGAATTCTATACTATTTTAACTAAAAGCTCGATAGCTTTATATTCGGACTTATTCTAATAATTAAACGCGAGAGCTATAAATACGCGCGAAGGGGTAGATATTAGTATATAACTAGAGATAAATATTAGTATAGATTCTACTAGTATAGGCTACGGTATATCGGTATACCGTTAAATAAAATACTAAAGGGGTATAAATTCGCTTCTAATTACCGGTAGTATTCGAGACGTTTAATACGTATATAGAATTATAGATTTATATAAATAAGTCTAAATACGTACTAATTATACTATAACTATATAGTCTACCTTACTTAAGTAGTCGCTTTATAGCTAACTAATAACTTTTTTACCGTTTTTCTTATAATCTTCTTTATTACTAATATCCGATAGGAGTATTAACTCTAGAAACGTCGCTTAGAGGTATTAATACTACTTAATAGCATACTCGTCGTTTATTAGGGGTATATTTTACTTTATTAGACTACCTTTAATAGCTAAATTCCTATTTATTAAACGAGGGCCTAGGAATTATCCTTTAATAGTAAGTTATAATAATAGTATAAAGCCGTTAATACTAATATCGGTAAACGGTTTACTATTAGGTCCTAAATATAGTTTCGCTTAAAATATTACTTTAGGGGTTATCGTTTATAAGGGTATTTACTAGAATAGTATAGGAAATATTAGAATTATACCGCTATCGTATACTCCTTATCTATATATATAACCTTATTATCCTTCTAGAACCGTACTACCTATACCTCTCGGTATTTATAATATAATATATAGTACCGAGGGTTAGTTTCTCGTCGGTTAGACGCTAGTTATAGGTAATAACGGATTATTAGCTATAGTTACGTTAGAAAGGGGGCTTTTTCTACCTAGGTTAGTAGGTAATAGTAGTCCTATTATCTACGGACTAGCTAATAATAGCGAGGGAGTAGGAAAAGAGGATAAGGTAGCTATAGCTATAGCTAGTAAGTTACTACGGCTTATAGCGTCTATTAGCTTTTCTAGAAGCTTTTTTATTATCGTACTAATAACGGTATTTATATTATCGGTACG
>LNGK01000002.1:3609863-3622854 GCA_001510575.1 Knoxdaviesia capensis | reverse complement strand
TACGCTCTTTCGTAAGTAATAGTTACTTCTTATACTTAGGTAATAGCTCTTCGTTAAATTCGATAGTTACTTAGTTAGTATTTACCGTTCTAGGAAACGTTTATTAGGGTAAAGGAGTATTATTATACTATTACTTAGTAAGGTATATAATAAAGGGAAACGATTTAGAGGTAATATAGGAGAGGGTATAGGTATCGGGATCTATAGGTAAAATGCTATAAATATATATCGATAGAGGTAAAGGGAGGTTCTTATCGTAGAAAGAGGTAGGTTTATCGTGAAAAGGGGTAATATTATCGTAGGAAGAGGTAATATTTATCGGACTAGAATTAGTAGTAGAGGTAGTATAGGTAATAGCGATATTATCTCGTCTCTAGGGAGGGTAGAAATATAGAATAACGGGGGAATCGCGTAGGAGTATAAGCTTTATCGTGCTATTAGCGTTAGTATAACCGAGCTTCGTAGCTCCGCTTCGGCCGATAGTTAGGTTAGTAGGATAGGTACCGTTAGTAATAATACTAGCTACTATAGAAATAACCTTAGATAGTCTATTAATAGTTATTAATTAAAAGGAAATAACGATATCGTTAATAATAGCGAAGCTACTATTACCGCCTAAGCTACTAAGGCGTAGAGGGTTAACGGATCGGTATAGCGCTAAATAATAACGGGCGTACGATTTAGAGACGAATACGCTAGCTATTCCGGTATCGATAAACACTATAAGCGGCGTTTATTAGTTATTCGTTAGTAAACCGGTATAGAGGCGGTATCGTTTACGGTATCCTTCGCGTCGTAACTATTTTATTAGTATCTTACTAATTAACGTTAATTCCTCTACTAAAGGGATTATAAATAGTATAGAATAGTAGGTAACGTTAGCGAAATAGTTATTATCTACGTCTAAGCCCGTAGCTTCTAAGAGGGGAGATCCTTCGGGAGATAAGTCTTCTTTCTATATAGGGTATATACTATAAATAGCGGGTTTCTTATCCCCTCTCCTATTATTCCGCTATCCTTTATCTATTATTAGTCTATCTTTATTCCTAGAGGGGTAGGGAGTAAGGGAACGGTACGTCTTTCGGTCCTAAGACGGTCTTCGTAAATAGTTACGGTCGCGGGAGGTATTTTAAGAATAGTTACGAGGCTCGCGGGAATAACTACGATTATCTATCGTTTAGCCTCTATTTATCATAAAACGCGTATTCTAGCGCGCCTTTTAACGTTAATCGTTATTCTTAGTACGTAGCTCCGTATATTCGCGAACCTAATAACTTATCTTTCCGTATCGGAAATACGTAGATTTATCTCTATCTTTATCTTACGTAATATAATTAAGTACTTCTTTACGGGTTCTAAATTATAGCGTTTCTCCTTCCTCTTCGGTCTTTAGTATGCTATTTAGCTAAGCGGCGTATAATTATCTAGTCTTTAATAGATAGTAGGTAGTATTAACTATAGTACGGATACTAGAATCGGGGGTTATATCTTACTATATCTTATACTATAAGTCCGTAATATTATAACGTAGAATATCCTCTACTATACGTCGAATATAATACGTTTCGAGTAAGTTATCGGTAGAATTCTATACTATTTTAGCTAAAAGCTCGATAGCTTTATATTCGGACTTATTCTAATAATTAAACGCGAGAGCTATAAATATATATAAAGGGGTAGATATTAGTATGCGACTAGAGATAAATATTAGTATAGATTCTATTAGTATAAGCTATAGTATATTAGTATACTATCGAATAAAATACTAAAGGGGTATAAATTCGCCTCTAATTACTAGTAGTATCCGAGACGTCTAATACGTATATAGAATTATAGATTTATATAAGTAGGTCTAAATACGTACTAATTATACTATAACTATATAGTCTACCTTACTTAAGTAGTCGCTTTATAGCTAACTAATAGCTTTTTTACTATTTTTCTTACGATCTTCTCTATTACTAATATCCGATAAGAGTATTAGCTCTAGGAACGTCGCTTAGAGGTATTAATACTACCCGATAGCGTACTTATCGTTTATTAGGGGTATATTTTACTTTATTAGACTACCTTTAATAGCTAAATTCCTATTTACTAAACGAGGGCCTAGGAATCGTCCTTTAATAGTAAGCTATAATAGTAGTATAAAGCCGTTAATACTAATATTAGTAAACGGTTTACTATTAGGTCCTAGATATAGTTTCGCTTAAAATATTACTTTAGGGGTTATCGTTTATAAGGGTATTTACTAGGATAGTATAAGAAAGGTTAGAAATATACTACTATCGTATACTCTTTATTTATATATATAACCTTATTATCTTTCTAGAACCGTACTACCTATACCTCTCGGTATTTATAATATAATATACGGTACCGAGGGCTAGTTTCTTATCGGTTAGACGCTAGTTATAAGTAATAACGGGTTATTAGCTATAGTTACGCTAGAAAGGGGGCTCTTTCTACCTAGGTCGGTAGGTAATAGTAGTCCTATTATCTACGGACTAGCTAATAATAGCGAGGGAGTAGGAAAAGAAGATAAGGTAGCTATAGCTATAGCCGGTAAGTTACTACGGCTTATAGCGTCTATTAGCTTTTCTAGAAGCTTTTCTATTATCGTACTAATAACGGTATTTATATTATCGGCACGCTCTTTCTCTCTCGCTTATCTATTAAAACTAGACTCTATACGGTCCGTAAGTAACGCTTTTATTATTTTCTTTAATTCCTCGATCGTAATAGACTCGGTATATTAAGGCGGTAGACTACTTACCGGCTATACCGGTAGGATATTTATCCCGTTATCTACGGCCTTTCCTTTCCCTCATCTTATTATTATCCGATAATTATACGTAATAGGGGTCACTTCCATAAGGGGTTATAGCTCCTTAACCGGTAACTTACTAGTTTATAGGTTAGTTATAGCGTTTACCTTACTTAAGGCTTTAAGGTTATAGGTAATACTTTTATCTCTTTTACGTAGAATACGTTATTCTTTATCTAATATTCGGCATAAAAGCGGATATTAGCGGTCTAGGCTCGCTAGGAAATAGGGGGTTAGGGATATAAACCGATAGTAAGTAGGAGTAAAAGGGAATAAATAGGGAAAACTAAAGCGTAATAGTTATAAATAGTTAGATAGTCTAGATTTATAGGGTTAATAATAGGGGAAAAAAGCGGTAGAAAAGATAACTATTAGAAAAGAAATAGGGTTAGTAAAATAAGAAATAAGATTATTAGTATATAAACGGGGTATAAAGGGGGTATAAAAGCGGGTTAGTCTTAGAATAAGAGGCGGATTAATAATTAGAATTAAATAGAATAGGAGAATAGGTAATAAAGGAAGTCCGTAAACGGAGGTAGTAGAAAATAATCGAAAATAGTAGAAATATTAAGACGTTAGTTATCGGAATAGTAGGAGTCTTAGAAATAACTAGAAAAAGTCGTAGAAATAAATAGGTAAAGTCGTAAAATAAAGGAAAAGTTATAGAAATAAATAAAAATAGAGGGATTAGCTATTAAATATTTAGTAATAGGACTCGAACCTATTAGTAGTATCCGATAGCTTAGGAGGTATAGGAAAGGTACGCGGGAGGCGTATAAAACGTTAGTAAAGGTAGGGTAATTCGGTATTTTACTAGAGTAATAGTAGTTAATTAGCTATTAGTTTAGTAAGGACGGAATTAAAAAAAGGAAAATAAAAGATATTTATTTAACGTGCTTTCGTTATTAAAAGGAGGTTAAATAGAAGGGGGTTTTTTATAAAAGAAGGGTAATTCGTAGTTTACCGCGGCGGAAAGTAGTAAAGCTATCGGCGGAAGTAAATTCTAAATTAAAAGAAAGGAAAGTCGAGATATCGGTTAATTACGTGTCGATTAGGACTCGAACCTAGAGGAAAGGTAGTTAATTACGACGGTTAGGCTTTAAAGGAAGGTTAATAAGAGATTAATAGTATAAGTATTACGCTTATAAAAAATTAATTTTTTATAATTCCTAGATATATAGTCTAAAGGACTAATAAATAAGTTATAATTATAAGGCACGTATAGAGAAATATATATAAAAGGAAGCTTAAATTTTTTCTATCTTAAGATATTTCCTATAAAAGCGCGGTAGATATCTACCTTTTATAGGTCTTTTACTAGCTCTTTAAGGTATTTATATATATATAGATATATACCTAAATACTTACCGCTAGGCAGTATCTACGTATATTAGTATACGTTTATACGTAATTGTAATACACTCTAACCTATTTGGGGATCCACACGGCTAGCGATATACTTAATTTACCCGTTAAAGCGCTTAACTCAGCTATTCGTCCGTAGATAGTATATTATTATACGATACTATTATATAGGGGGGTTATAGTTAGTAAGGAGGGTCCTAAATTTATTAGAGTTAAAGGGGGTACCGTTATCGGTAATAATCTCGACTAGCGGTCCGAATACTACGTAAATACGTATTACTAGTAACTTTATAATAGCTAAGGTACTATTACGAGGGTCTATAGTTACTATAGCGTAGCTAGTAGCGTACTCGACTACCGTTAATAGCTATATCCGTTTACTATTAATAATAAAACGGCTAGTAAAGTCTATTCCCTAGCGTGCTAATAATCGTACGGTTAGGATTAGTCGTAGCGATTCCGTTACTTCGGGTAGCTTTTATAGTAATTAATATTCTATATACTATTAAACGGCCTTATTCGTAGCTAAAATTAAGTCGGGGTACTATACTCGTTTAGTTAATAGCGTATATAGGGTACTAACGCGCGTATAGCCTTTTAGCTTATAGACCTTAATAGCTTCTAAAATAGAGGCCTTATACGTTAGTATCTTTATTAGGATACGGTTAATAACGGTATATACTTCGCCGTAAAAGATAGCGAAATAGTCCTAAACGAAGGTCGAAGAGATACGATAGGGGAATAGATAGCTATTCTCTAGGTAGTTAATAATATCCTAGATATCGTATTATCTAAGGTCGTCTAACTTCTTAATATTAGGGGCGATTAGCGTATCGTTCGTAGGTTATTTAGTATTTATAGTATTACTCGGAGGCTATTCGGCGTCGTTTTACGGTAGTCGCGCTAGTAGACGTATCTTAAATCGTTAGTTCAGTAGTCTAGGGGTCTCGTTATTAGTAGTAGGAAAGGCGTTAGTTAACGTATTATTATCGTTTATTTCGTACCCTTCCTCTTTATTTATTACGAACGCTATATCTATACGCGGCCGTAATAACTAATTAGCTAAAACATTAGCCTTACTAGATTAGTAGTAAATACGTACGTTATAGTATACGATTATATCGAGAAATTATAATATTCTAGCTAGTTATTCCTACTTAGTAGTAAAAAGGCGTAGGGTTTTATAGTTAGTAATAATAGTAATCTTAGCGGCCTCTAGCTAGCTCCTTTAATACTATAATAATATAATAACGGTAAGTATTTCTCTCTCTTAAGTATTATATCGCTATTAGGTCTTCGATAAAACGGCGCTAAAGTACGTAACTAGGCGTAAAACGCTATATTTATTATTAGAATCACGCTATAGTTAGAATAACGTAGTACTAATAGTATAATTAGAAGCGTCGGTCTTAAGTACCGATAGGAGTATATAGTCGTAGTTACGTAACTCTAGGAGGGAGGCTATAGTATCGCGAATATCGCGCTAGGCTTATAATAACTCGTTATCTAGCTATACTCGTATACCTTTAGGTTTATCTACTCTAGTATACTTATAGAGTAGGCGCGCTTTATATACGAAGTAGGGGATAAAGCGGCGTAAATAGCTAGCGGTATTTAAAAAGCTACGGATCTTAGTAGTAGTAATAGGCGCGGGTCTCTCACGGATAGTAGCTACCTTCTTAGGATCGGGACGAATACCGTAGATAGAGATAATTATTCTTAGGAACTTACCTTCTTTAATAAACTATTTATACTTCTTAAGGTTTAATAATAGTTAATAGCGGCTTAATTAACGTAGAATAGCGATTATTCTCTTAGCTAATTCTATTATTATCTTACCCTAAATATAAATATCGTCTAAAAGGCCTATAGTAAAGGCGCGTACTAGCTCGAGGACTTCGTTTATAAAACGCTAGAAGGTTATAGGTACGTTTATAAAGCTAAATAGTATACGAAGCTATTCGTATTATCTAAAAGGCGTAGAAAACGCTATCTTTAGTACTACCTCGGGGTCTATAACTATCTACTAGAAGCTATCTTCTAAGTTAAGAAAGGTATAGAATCGGTATCTAGCGGCCTATTATAGGGAATCCTCGATATTCGGTAATAGATAGGCTACCTTTCGCGTAACTTTATTTAACGTACGGTAGTTAATTATAAAACGGTATCTAGGCCGGTTATCTCTAGGGAGGGGCTTCTTAGGGGGTAATAGTATAGGTACGGACTATAAGGAGTTAATAGCGTATCGAATAATACCGAGTAAGAGTAGTTTATCGGTAAATTCCTTTATAATTTCACGTTAGTAAGGGCTATAGCGGCGTAAGGGGAGAGATCTAGGTTTAGTATCGGCGGTCTTAATATTATACTAAGTACGGGCCTTTACGTCCGGTCTAGTATCGAAATACCGTAGAATAAAGACGAAGGTATTATCGTTAAAGGCCTTTTATATAATTATTAGGGCTTTAGTATTTACTTTCTTCTATTAGTTTTTTATAATAATATAGGTACTACGAATAACGTCGCGCTTTATACGCTCTTTTATAAGTAATAGTTACTTCTTATACTTAAGTAATAGCTCTTTATTAAATTCGATAGTTACTTAATCGGTATTTACTATTCTAGGAAACGTTTATTAAGGTAAAGGAGTACTATTATACTATTACTTAGCGAGGTACGTAATAAAGGGAAACGATTTAGAAGTAATATAGGAGAGGGTATAGGTATCGGGGTCCGCGGGTAAAATACTATAAATATATATCGATAGAGGTAAAAGGAGGTTCTTATCGTAGAAAGAGGTAGGATTATCGTAAAAAGGGGTAATATTATCGTAGGAAGAGGTAATATTTATTAGACTAGAATCGGTAGTAGAGGTAATATAGGTAATAGCGATATTATCTCGTCTCTAGGGAGGGTAGAAATATAGAATAACGGGGGAATCGCGTAGGAGTATAAGCTTTATTATACTATTAGCGTCGGTATAACTAAGCTTCGTAGCTCCGCTTTAGCCGATAGTTAAGTTAGTAGGATAGGTACCGTCAGTAATAATATTAGCTACTATAGAAATAACTTCGGATAATCCGTTAATAATCGTTAATCGGAAGGAAATAACGATATCGTTAATAATAGCGAAGCTACTATTACCGCCTAGGCTACTAAGGCGTAGGGGGTTAGCGGACCGGTATAATGCTAAATAGCGACGGGCGTACGATTCAGAGACGAATACGCTAGCTATTCCGGTATTAATAAATACTATAAGCGGCGTTCGTTAGTTATTCGTTAGTAAACCGGTATAGAGGCGGTATCGTTTACGGTATCCTTCGCGTCGTAGCTACTTTATTAGTATCTTACTAATTAACGTTAATTCCTCTACTAAAGGGGTTATAAATAGTATAGTGTCGTTTACGGTATCCTTCGCGTCGTAGCTATTTTGTTAGTATCTTACTAATTGACGTTGATTCCTCTGCCGAAGGGATTGCAAATGGCATGGAATGGTAGGCAACGTTAGCGAAATAGTTATTATCTACGTCTGAGCCCGTGGCTTCTAAGAGGGGAGATCCTTCGGGAGATAAGTCTTCTTTCTATATAGGGTATATGCTATAAATAGCGGGTTTCTTATCCCCTCTCTTATTATTCCGCTATCCTTTATCTATTATTAGTCTATCTTTATTCCTAGAGGGGTAGGGAGTAGGGGAACGGTACGTCTTTTAGTCCTAAGACGGTCTTCGTAAATAGTTACGGTCGCGGGAGGTATTTCGAGAATAGTTACGAGGCTCGCGGGAATAACTACGATTATCTATCGTTCGGCCTCTATTTATCGTAAAACGCGTATTCTAGCGCGCCTTTTAACGTCGATCGTTATTCTTAGTACGTAGCTCTATATATTCGCGAACCTAATAACCTATCTTTCCGTATCGGAAACACGTAGATTTATCTCTATCTTTATCCTACGTAATATAATTAAGTACCTCTTTACGGGTTCTAAATTATAGCGTTTCTCCTTCCTCCTTAGTCTTCGGCGTACTATTTAGCTAAGCGGCGTATAATTATCTAGTCTTTAATAGATAGTAGGTAGTATTAACTATAGTACGGATACTAGAATCGGGGGTTATATCCTACTATATCTTATACTATAAGTCTATAATATTATAGCGTAGAATATCCTCTACTATACATCGAATATAATATATTTCAAGTAAGTTATCGGTAGAATTCTATACTATTTTAGCTAAAAGCTTAATAGCTTTATATTCGGACTTATTCTAATAATTAAACGCGAGAGCTATAAATATACGCGAAGGGGTAGATATTAGTATATAACTAGAAATAAATATTAGTATAGATTCTATTAGTATAGGCTATAGTATATCGGTATACCGTTAAATAAAATACTAAAGGGGTATAAATTCGCCTCTAATTACCGGTAGTATCCGAGACGTCTAATACGTATATAGAATTATAGATTTATATAAGTAGGTCTAAATACGTATTAATTATACTATAACTATATAGTCTACCTTACTTAAGTAATCGCTTTATAGCTAACTAATAGCTTTTTTACTATTTTTCTTATAATCTTCTCTATTACTAATATCCGATAGGAGTATTAGCTCTAGGAACGTCGCTTAGAGGTATTAATACTACCCGATAGCGTACTTATCGTTTATTAGGGGTATATTTTACTTTATTAGACTACCTTCGATAGCTAAATTCCTATTTACTAAACGAGGGCCTAGGAATCGTCCTTTAATAATAAGCTATAATAGTAGTATAAAGCCGTTAATACTAATATCGGTAAACGGTTTACTATTAGGTCCTAGATATAGTTTCGCTTAAAACATTACTTTAGGGGTTATCGTTTATAAGGGTATTTACTAGGATAGTATAGGAAAGGTTAGAAATATACTACTATTATATACTCTTTATCTATATATATAACCTTATTATCTTTCTAGAACTATACTACCTATACCTCTCGGTATTTATAATATAATATACGGTACCGAGGGCTAGTTTCTTATCGGTTAGACGCTAGTTATAGGTAATAACGGGTTATTAGCTATAGTTACGCTAGAAAGGGGGCTCTTTCTACTTAGGTCGGTAGGTAATAGTAGTCCTATTATCTATAAAC
Organism: Knoxdaviesia capensis; assembly: GCA_001510575.1. Lineage (NCBI taxonomy): Eukaryota > Fungi > Ascomycota > Sordariomycetes > Microascales > Gondwanamycetaceae > Knoxdaviesia > Knoxdaviesia capensis. Next base: position 3,613,537 of record LNGK01000002.1, on the reverse strand, counting down.
TAGCTAATAATAGCGAGGGAGTAGGAAAAGAGGATAAAGTAGCTATAGCTATAGCCGGTAAGTTACTACGGCTTATAGCGTCTATTAGCTTTTCTAGAAGCTTTTCTATTATCGTACTAATAACGGTATTTATATTATTAGCACGCTCTTTCTCTCTCGCTTATCTATTAAAGCTAGACTTTATATAGTCCGTAAGTAGCGCTTATATTATTTACTTTAATTCTTCGATCGTAATAGACTCGGTATATTAAGGCGGTAGACTATTTACTAGCTATACCGGTAGGATATTTATCCCGTTATCTACGGCCTTTCCTTTCCCTCGTCTTATTATTATCCGACGATTATACGTAATAGGGGTCACTTCTATAGGGGGTTATAGCTCTTTAACTAGTAACTTACTAGTTTATAGGTTAGTTATAGCGCTTACTTTATTTAAGGCTTTAAGGTTATAGGTAATACTTTTATCTCTTTTACGTAGAACACGTTATTCTTTATCTAATATTTAGCGTAAAAGCGGATATTAGCGGTCTAGGCTTACTAGGAAATAGGGGGTTAGGGATATAAACCGATAGTAAGTAGGAGCGAAAGGGAATAAATAGGGAAAACTAGAGCGTAATAGTTATAAATAGTTAGATAGTCTAGATTTATAGGGTTAATAATAAGGGAAAAGAGCGGTAGAAAGGATAACTATTAGAAAAGAAATAGGGCTAGTAAAATAAGAAATAAGACTATTAGTATATAAACGGGGTATAAAGGGGGTATAAAAGCGGGTTAGTCTTAGAATAAGAGGCGGATTAGTAATTAGAATTAAATAGAATAGGAGAATAGGTAATAAAGGAAGTCCGTAAACGGAGGTAGTAGAAAATAATCGAAAATAGTAGAAATATTAAGACGTTAGTTATCGGAATAGTAGGAGTCTTAGAAATAACTAGAAAAAGTCGTAGAAATAAATAGGTAAAGTCGTAAAATAAAGGAAAAGTTATAGAAATAAATAAAAATAGAGGGATTAGCTATTAAATATTTAGTAATAGGACTCGAACCTATTAGTAGTATCCGATAGCTTAAGAGGTATAGGAAAGGCACGCGGGAGGCGTATAAAACGTTAGTAAAGGTAAGGTAATTTAGTATTTTACTAGAGTAATAGTAGTTAATTAGCTATTAGTTCGGTAAGGACGGAATTAAAAGAAGGAAAATAAAAGATATTTATTTAACGTACTTTCGTTACTAAAAGGAGGTTAAATAGAAGGGGGTTTTTTATAAAAGAAAGGTAATTCGTAGTTCACCGCGGCGGAAAGTAGTAAAGCTATCGGCGGAAGTAAATTCTAAATTAAAAGAAAGGAAAGTCGAGATATCGGTCGATTACGTATCGATTAGGACTTAAACCTAGAGGAAAGGTAGTTAATTACGACGGTTAGGCTTTAAAGGAAGGTTAATAAGAGATTAATAGTATAAGTATTACGCTTATAAAAAATTAATTTTTTATAATTCCTAGATATATAGTCTAAAGGACTAATAAATAAGTTATAATTATAAGGTACGTATAGAGAAATATATATAAAGGGAAGCTTAAATTTTTTTTATCTTAAGATATTTCCTATGAAAGCGCGGTAGATATCTACCTTTTATAAGTCTTTTACTAGCTCTTTAAGGCATTTATATGTATATAGATATACACCTAAATGCTTACCGCTAGGTAGTATCTACGTGCATTAGTATACGTTTATACGTAATTGCAATACACTCTAACCTATTTGGGGATCCATAATAGAATAGTAGGTAACGTTAGCGAAATAGTTATTATCTACGTCTAAGCCCGTAGCTTCTAAGAAGGGAGATCCTTCGGGAGATAAGTCTTCTTTCTATATAGGATATATACTATAAATAGCGGGCTTCTTATCCCCTCTCCTATTATTCCGCTATCCTTTATCTGTTATTAATCTATCTTTATTCCTAGAGGGGTAGGGAGTAAGGGAACGGTATATCTTTCGGTCGTAAGAAGGTCTTCGTAAATAGTTACGGTCGCGGGAGGTATTTCGAGAATAGTTACGAGGCTCGCGGGAATAACTACGATTATCTATCGTTCGGCCTCGATTTATCGTAAAACGCGTATTCTAGCGCGCCTTTTAACGTCGATCGTTATTCTCGGTACGTAGCTCCGTATATTCGCGAACCTAATAACCTATCTTTCTATACCGGAAATACGTAGATTTATCTCTATCTTTATCCTACGTAATATAATTAAGTACTTCTTTACGGGTTCTAAATTATAGCGTTTCTCCTTCCTCCTCGGTCTTTAGCGTACTATTTAGCTAAGCGGCGTATAATTATCTAGTCTTTAATAGGTAGTAGGTAATATTAACTATAATACGGATACTAGAGTTAGGGGTTATATCCTACCGTATCTTATACTATAAGTCCGTAATATTATAGCGTAGAATATCCTCTACTATACGTCGAATATAGTATATTTCGAGTAAGTTATCGGTAGAATTCTATACTATTTTAGCTAAAAGTTTAATAGCTTTATATTCGGACTTATTCTAATAATTAAACGCGAGAGCTATAAATACGCGCGAAGGGGTAGATATTAGTATACGATTAGAGATAAATATTAGTATAGATTCTACTAGTATAGGCTATAGTATATCGGTATACCGTCGTATAAAATACTAAAGGGGTATAAATTCGCTTCTAATTACTAGTAGTATTTGAGACGTCTAATACGTATACGGAATTATAGATTTATATAAGTAGGTCTAAATACGTACTAATTATACTATAACTATATAGTCTACCTTACTTAAGTAATCGCTTTATAGCTAACTAATAGCTTTTTTACCGTTTTTCTTACGATCCTCTCTATTACTAATATCTAATAGGAGTATTAGCTCTAGAAACGTCGCTTAGAGGTATTAACACTACCCGATAACGTACTTATCGTTTATTAGAGGTATATTATACTTTATTAGACTACCTTTAATAGCTAAATTCCCGTTTTCTAAACGAGGGCCTAGGAATTATCCTTTAATAGCTAACTATAATAGTAGTATAAAGCCGTTAATACTAATATTAGTAAACGGTTTACTTTTAGGTCTTAGATATAATTTTACTTAAAATATTACTTTAGGGGGTATCGTTTATAAGGGTATTCGCTAGAATAGTATAGGAAATATTAGAAATATACTACTATTATATACTCCTTATCTATATATATAACCTTATTATCCTTCTAGAACCGTACTACCTATACCTCTCGGTATTTATAATATAATATACGGTACCGAGGGCTAGTTTCTTATCGGTTAGACGCTAGTTATAAGTAATAACGGGTTATTAGCTATAGTTACGCTAGAAAGGGGGCTCTTTCTACCTAGGTCGGTAGGTAATAGTAGTCCTATTATCTATAGACTAGCTAATAATAGCGAGGGAGTAGGAAAAGAGGATAAGGTAGCTATAGCTATAGCCGGTAAGTTACTACGGCTTATAGCGTCTATTAGCTTTTCTAGAAGCTTTTCTATTATCGTACTAATAACGGTATTTATATTATCGGTACGCTCTTTCTCTCTCGCTTATCTATTAAAGTTAGACTCTATATAGTCCGTAAGTAGCGCTTTTATTATTTACTTTAATTCCTCGATCGTAATAGACTCGGTATATTAAGGCGGTAGACTACT
>LNGK01000002.1:3599536-3609716 GCA_001510575.1 Knoxdaviesia capensis | reverse complement strand
TTACTTAAGGCTTTAAGGTTATAGGTAATACTTTTATCTCTTTTACGTAGAATACGTTATTCTTTATCCGATATTCGGCGTAAAAGCGGATATTAGCGGTCTAGGCTCGCTAGGAAATAGGGGGTTAGGGATATAAACCGATAGTAAGTAAGAGCGAAAGGGAATAAATAAGGAAAACTAGAGCGTAATAGTTATAATAGTTAGATAGTCTAGATTTATAGGGTTAATAATAGGGGAAAAGAGCGGTAGAAAGGATAACTATTAGAAAAGAAATAGGGCTAGTAAAATAAGAAATAAGACTATTAGCATATAAACGGGGTATAAAGGGGGTATAAAAGCGGGTTAGTCTTAGAATAAGAGGCGGATTAGTAATTAGAATTAAATAGAATAGGAGAATAGGTAATAAAGGAAGTCCGTAAACGGAGGTAGTAGAAAATAATCGAAAATAGTAGAAATATTAAGACGTTAGTTATTAGAATAGTAGGAGTCTTAGAAATAACTAGAAAAAGTCGTAGAAATAAATAGGTAAAGTCGTAAAATAAAAAAGAAGTCGTAGAAATAAATAAAAATAGAGGGATTAGCTATTAAATATTTAGTAATAGGACTCGAACCTATTAGTAGTATCCGATAGCTTAGGAGGTATAGGAAAGGCACGCGGGAGGCGTATAAAACATCGGTAAAGGTAGGGTAATTCGGTATTTTACCGGAGTAATAGTAGTTAATTAGCTATTAGTTTAATAAGGACGGAATTAAAAGAAGGAAAATAAAAGATATTTATTTAACGTACTTTCGTTACTAAAAGGAGGTTAAATAGAAGGGGTTTTTTTTATAAAAGAAGGGTAATTCGTAGTTCACCGTGGCGGAAAGTAATAAAGCTATCGGCGGAAGTAAATTCTAAATTAAAAGAAAGGAAAGTTAAGATATTAGTCGATTACGTATCGATTAGGACTCGAACCTAGAGGAAAGGTAGTCGATTACGACGGTTAGGCTTTAAAAGAAGGTTAATAAGAGATTAATAATATAAGTATTACGCTTATAAAAAATTAATTTTTTATAATTCCTAGATATATAGTCTAAAGGACTAATAAATAAGTTATAATTATAAGGCACGTATAGAGAAATATATATAAAGGGAAGCTTAAATTTTTTCTATCTTAAGATATTTCCTATAAAAGCGCGGTAGATATCTACCTTTTATAGGTCTTTTACTAGCTCTTTAAGGCATTTATATACATATAGATATATACCTAAATACTCACCGCTAGGTAGTATCCACGTGCATTAGTATACGTTTATACGTAATTGCAATGCACTCTGACCTATTGGGGATCCACAAGGCTTCCCTTCGTACGTATATCGGCTATTTAGTTAGCTATATTATATATAATATCTTTCGAATCTAGATCCCCGTTCTTAATAAGGTTATTAGTACGCGTAATATCCGCTTTAACGAGCGCCTTTTCTACGATAAGACTACGCCTTAAGAAGAGTATTCGCTAGCTAAAGCTCTTAAGCTCGCCCGAATTTTAGAGATCCCTAACCTCTACTCTTAGGCGGACTCCCTACCTTTCTTTAAATATATTAATAAAGGCGTCTAGTACTCCGAAAGACTTCCCGTACCGTTATTTAGTTAGATATCGGCTTCTTAGCTAACCTTATCCGAGGTAGTTAACGATTAGACTACTACTTCTTAGCGTCTATCTACGTTAGAAGCGAACCTCCTATCGGGATAAGGCCCGTAGTACCCTTTAACGCTATATACGCTATACGTTATAGTTTATCCCCCGGCCTCGTCTTCTATACCTTCGGGGGTATACGCCTCCTTAGTTAAGAACTCTATCGAGCGTACCCCTAGCCTAGCGTCTTCTATAAGTACTATAATAATACCCTAGTTTACGTAATCTATACTTTTAGTTATTTTAGAGCTCGAATACCCTCGTATATATATTCTATTAGAATCTCCCGATATAAGACTAGTCGCTAATACTAATTACGTTAACGATATTATTACTTTACTAGATATCGCTAGGGATTCCCTCGCTACCTAAGCGAATTCCTTAGCTACTGAGGAAAGGCCTACTAAGTCTCCGATACTCGTTTCTTTAGACTAAGCTCTATTAGCGCCGGCGGCGGACGCGGATAAGTAGGCCTCGCGGCCTAATTAGCGCTAGTCGTTACTACTAAGTAGTTAAACCCTTTCTACTACTTCCTCTACTAAGCCTCTAATACTCGTTCCTTTAGAATAAGCTTACGTAGTATTAATAGAAAACGCGCCTAAGCTCCCTACTTAACGCTAGTTACTATCGCGAAATAGGCGTCCCCCTACTCGGTACGTTAACCTAGTAGCTATCGAAGCTACTAGGTTACTACTTAGTACGGAGGATCGCGCCTTTATCTTCCTATTCGAGGAGTATAGCTTATTACCTTACTCGGACTTACGGGAGTTCTTCGAGCCGTTATACGCTTCCTTCGTTATAATAGCCTCTTTTAAAGTTCGCCCTCCGTATATTCGTACCCTAGAGCCTAAATCCTAGCGTAGAATATTAATTTATCCGTATAAGGAAGAGTTTCTCGAAGCTAGCTAATCTAAAATAACCTCGCTAGAGAATAAAGGTACGTAGGAAGTAGTCCTTTACTTAAGTAATAAGCGCGTTATTCTAACTAAATAGGTTTAGAAATATAAGCTCGATAAGGATAGTAAGATCACGCGCTTTAAGGCTCGCTACGTAGTATAAGGTAACCGGTAAGAGGCGTCCGCGCTTAATACGTATATAGCGATACTCGCTACGCGTTTACTTCGCTTATTCCTTACGCTCGCCGCTCTTTTCGACCTTAAGCTTCTATAGTTTAACGTTTCTAATACTTTTCTAAATACCTCTCTAGAGGATACCGGTTTAGAGATTTACGTTTAGCTACTAGAACCCCTCTATAAGCGTTACCCTAGTTACGTCGCTCTCCTAAAGCGCACCCTTTACGGCCTAAGCGAGTCCCCGATTCTTTAGTTTAATACGCTTTCTAAGGAGTTTAAGTCTCTAAGCCTTATTCGCTTTACGTAGGATCCCTTATGGATCCCTAATAGGTTAGAGTGTATTGTAATTACGTATAAACGTATACTAATACACGTAGATACTACCTAGCGGTAAGTATTTAGGTATATATCTATATATATATAAATACCTTAAAGAGCTAGTAAAAGACCTATAAAAAGTAGATATCTACCGCGCTTTTATAGGAAATATCTTAAGATAGAAAAAATTAAAGCTTCCTTTTATATATATTTCTCTATACGTACCTTATAATTATAACTTATTTATTAGTCCTTTAGACTATATATCTAGGAATTATAAAAAATTAATTTTTTATAAGCGTAATACTTATAYTATTAATCTCTTATTAACCTTCCTTTAAAGCCTAACCGTCGTAATTAACTACCTTTCCTCTAGGTTCGAGTCTTAATCGATACGTAATTAACCGATATCTCGACTTTCCTTTCTTTTAATTTAGAATTTACCTCCGCTAATAGCTTTACTACTTTCCGCCGCGGTAAACTACGAATTACCCTTCTTTTATAAAAAAANAAAAAAACCCCTTCTATTTAACCTCCTTTTAGTAACGAAAGTACGTTAAATAAATATCTTTTATTTTCCTTCTTTTAATTCCGTCCTTACTAAACTAATAGCTAATTAACTACTATTACTCTAGTAAAATACCGAATTACCCTACCTTTACCGACGTTTTACACGCCTCTCGCGTACCTTTCCTATACCTCCTAAGCTATCGGATACTATTAATAGGTTTAAGTCCTATTACTAAATATTTAATAGCTAATCCCTCTATTTTTATTTATTTCTATAACTTCTCCTTTATTTTACGACTTTACTTATTTATTTCTACGACTTTTTCTAATTATTTCTAAGACTCCTACTATTCTAATAACTAACGTCTTAATATTTCTACTATTTTCGATTATTTTCTACTACCTCCGTTTACGAACTTCCTTTATTACCTATTCTCCTATTCTATTTAATTCTAATTACTAATCCGCCTCTTATTCTAAGACTAACCCGCTTTTATACCCCCTTTATACCCCGTTTATATACTAATAGTCTTATTTCTTATTTTACTAGCCCTATTTCTTTTTTAATAGTTATCCTTTCTACTACTCTTTTCCCCTATTATTAACCCTATAAATCTAGACTATCTAACTATTATAACTATTATACTCTAGTTTTCCCTATTTATTCCCTTTCGCTCTTACTTACTATCGGTTTATATCCTTAACCCCCTATTTCCTAGCGAGCTTAGACCGCTAATATCCGTTTTTACGTTAAATATTAGATAAAGAATAACGTATTCTACGTAAAAGAGATAGAAGTATTACTTATAACCTTAAAGCCTTAAGTAAAGTAAGCGCTATAACTAACTTATAAACCGGTAAGTTACTAGTTAAGGAGCTATAACCCCCTACGGAAATAACCCCTATTACGTATAATCGTTAGATAATAATAGGATAAGGGAAAGGAAAGGCTATAGATAACGGGATAAATATTCTACCGGTATAGCTAGCTAATAGTCTACCGCCTTAATATACCGAGTCTATTACGATCGAGGAATTAAAGTAAATAATAAAAGCGCTACTTATAGACTATATAGAGTCTAACTTTAATAAATAAGCGAGAGAGAAAGAGCGTACTAATAATATAAATACCGTTATTAGTACGATAATAAAAAAGCTTCTAGAAAGGCTAATAGACGCTATAAGCCGTAGTAACTTACTAGCTATAGCTATAGCTACCTTATCCTTTTTTCCTACTCCCTCGCTATTATTAGCTAGTCCGTAGATAATAGGACTACTATTACCTACCAACCTAGGTAGAAAGAGCCCCCTTTCTAGCGTAACTATAACTAATAACCCGTTATTACCTATAACTAGCGTCTAACCGATAAGAAACTAGCCCTCGGTACCGTATATTATATTATAAATACCGAGAGGTATAAGTAGTACGGTTCTAGAAAGATAATAAGGTTATATATATAGATAAGGAGCATACGATAGTAGTATATTTCTAATATTTCCTATACTATTCTAGTAAATACCCTTATAAACGATACCCCCTAAAGTAATATTTTAAGCGAAATTATATCTAGGACCTAAAAGTAAACCGTTTACTAATATTAGTATTAACGGCTTTATACTACTATTATAGCTAGCTATTAAAAGACGATTCCTAGGCCCTCATTTAGAAAACGGGAATTTAGCTATCGAAAGTAGTTTAATAAAGTATAATATACCTCTAATAAACGATAAGTACGCTATTAAGTAATATTAATACCTCTAAGCGACGTTTCTAAAGCTAATACTCCTATTAGATATTAGTAATAGAGAGGATCGTAAGAAAAATAGTAAAAAAGCTATTAGTTAGCTATAAAGCGACTACTTAAATAAGGTAGACTATATAGTTATAGTATAATTAGTACGTATTTAGACCTACTTATATAAATCTATAATTCTATATACGTATTAGATATCTCGAATACTATTAGTAATTAGAGGCGAATTTATACCCCTTTAGTATTTTATATAACGGTATACTAATATATTATAGCCTATACTAATAGAATCTATATTAATATTTATCTCTAGTCGTATACTAATATCTACCCCTTTACGCGTATTTATAGCTCTCGCGTTTAATTATTAGAATAAGTCTAAATATAAAGCTATCGAACTTTTAGCTAAAATAGTATAGAATTCTACTAATAACTTACTCGAAATATACTATATTTAACGTATAATAAAAGATATTCTACGTTATAATATTACGGACTTATAATATAAGATACGGTAGGATATAACCCCTAACTCTAGTATCCGTGCTATAATTAATACTACCTACTACTTATTAAAGACTAAATAATTATACGCCGCTTAGCTAAATAGTACGCTAAAGACCGAGGAGGAAAGAGAAACGCTATAATTTAGAACCCGTAAAGAAGTACTTAATTATATTACGTAAGATAAAGATAGAGATAAATCCACGTGTTTCCGGTACGGAAAGATAGGTTATTAGGTTCGCGAATATACGGAGCCACGTACCGAGAATAACGATCGATATTAAAAGGCGCGTTAGAACACGCGTTTCACGATAAATCGAGGCCGAACGATAGATAATCGTAGTTATTCCCGCGAGCCTCGTAATTATTCTCGAAATACCTCTTATAACTATAACTATTTACGAAGACCTTCTTACGACCGAAAGATATACCGTTCCCCTACTCCCTACCCCTCTAGGAATAAAGATAGACTAATAACGGATAAAGGATAACGGAATAATAGGAGAGGGGATAAGAAGCCCGCTATTTATAGTATATATCCTATATAGAAAGAAGACTTATCTCCTAAAGGATCTCCCCTCTTAGAAGCCACGGGCTTAGACGTAGATAATAACTATTTCGCTAACGTTACCTACTATTCTATACTATTTATAACCCCTTTAGTAGAGGAATTAACGTTAATTAGTAAGATACTAATAAAGTAGCTACGACGTAAAAGATACTATAAACGATACCGCCTCTATACCGGTTTACTAACGAATAACTAACGAACGCCGCTTATAGTATTTATTAATACTAGAATAGCTAGCGTATTCGTCTCTAAATCGTACGCCCGTCGCTATTTAACGCTATACTAGTCCGCTAACCCCCTACGCCTTAATAGCCTAGGTAATAATAGTAGCTTCGCTATTATTAACGATATCGTTATTTCCTTCTAATTAACGACTATTAACGGACTATCTAAAGTTATTTCTATAGTAGCTAGTATTATTACTAACGGTACCTATCTTACTAACCTAACTATCGGCCGAAGCGGAGTTACGAAGCTTAGTTATACCGACGTTAATAATACGATAAAGCTTATACTTCTACGCGATTCCCCCGTTATTCTATATTTCTACCCTCCCTAGAGACGAGATAATATCGCTATTACCTATACTACCTCTACTACCGATTCTAATCTAATAAATATTACCTCTTCCTATAATAATATTACCCCTTTTTACGATAATCCTACCTCTTTTTATAATAAGAACCTCCCTTTACCTCTATCGATATATATTTATAGTATTTTACCTACGGACCCCGATACCTATACCCTCTCCTATATTACCTCTAAATCGTTTCCCTTTATTACGTACCTCGCTAAGTAATAATATAATAGCACTCCTTTACCCTAATAAACGTTTCTTAGAATAGTAAATACTAACTAAGTAACTATCGAATTTAACGAAGAGCTATTACCTAAATATAAGAAGTAACTATTACTTACGAAAGAACGTACGAAGCGTGATACTATTCGTAGTACCCGTATTATTATAGAAAACTAATAGAAGAAGGTAAATACTAAAGCCCTAATAATTATATAAAAGGCCTTCGACGATAATACCTTCGTCTTTATTCTACGGTATTTCGATACTAGACTAGATATAAAGGCCCGTACTTAGTATAATATTAAGACCGCCGATACTAAACCTAGATCTCTCCCCCTACGCCGCTATAGCCCTTACTAACGTAAAATTATAAAGGAATTTACTAATAAACTACTCTTACTTAGTATTATTCGATATACTATTAACTCCCTATAGTCCGTACCTATACTATTACCCCTTAAGAAGCCCCTCCCTAGAGATAACCGGCCTAGATACCGTTTTATAATTAACTACTATACGTTAAATAAAATTACGCGAAAAGTAGCCTATCTACTACCGAATATCGAGGATTCCCTATAATAGGCCGCTAGATACCGATTCTATACCTTTCTTAACCTAGAAGATAGCTTCTAGTAGATAGTTATAGACCCCGAGGTAGTACTAAAGATAGCGTTTTCTACGCCTTTTAGATAATACGAATAGCTTCGTATACTATTTAGCTTTATAAACGTACCTATAACCTTCTAGCGTTTTATAAACGAAGTCCTCGAGCCGGTACGCGCCTTTACTATAGGCCTTTTAGACGATATTTATATTTAGGGTAAAATAATAATAGAATTAGCTAAGAGAATAGTCGCTATTCTACGCTAATTAAGCCGCTATTAACTATTATTAAACCTTAAGAAGTATAAATAGTTCGTTAAAGAAGGTAAGTTCCTAGGAATAATTATCTCTATCTACGGTATTTATCCCGATCCTAAGAAGGTAGCTACTATCCGCGAGAGACCCGCGCCTACTACTACTACTAAGATCCGTAGCTTTTTAAATACCGCTAGCTATTTATACCGCTTTATCCCCTACTTCGTATATAAAGCGCGCCTACTTTATAAGTATACTAGAGTAGATAAGCTTAAAGGTATACGAGTATAACTAGATAACGAGTTATTATAAGCCTAGCGCGATATTCGCGATACTATAGCCTCCCTCCTAGAGTTACGTAACTACAACTATACACTCCTATCGGTACTCGAGACCGACGCTTCTAATTATACTATCGGTACTACGTTATTCTAACTATAACGCGATTCTAATAATAAACGTAGCGTTTTACGCTTAGTTACGTACTTTAGCGCCGTTTTATCGAAGACCTAATAGCGATATAGTACCTAGGAAAGAGAAATACTTACCGTTATTATATTATTATAGTATTAAAGGAGCTAGCTAGAGGCCGCTAAGATTACTATTATTACCGACTACGAAACCCTACGCCTTTTTACTACTAAGTAGGAATAGCTAGCTAGAATATTACGATTTCTCGATATAATCGTATACTATAGCGTACGTATTTACTACCGATCCGGTAAAGCTAATATTTTAGCTAATTAGTTATTACGGCCACGTATAGATATAGCGCTCGTAACGAATAAGGAGGAAGGGTATAAAACGAACGATAATAACACGTTAACTAACGCCTTTCCTACTACTAATAACAAGACCCCTAGACTACCGAACTAACGATTTAAGATACGTCTACTAGCGCGACTACTATAAAACGACGCTAAATAGCCTCTAAGTAATACTATAAATACTAAATAACCTATAAACGATACGCTAATCGCCCCTAATATTAAGAAGTTAGACGACCTTAGATAGTATAATATCTAGGATATTATTAACTACCTAGAGAATAGCTATCTACTCCCCTATCGTATCCCTTTAACCTTCGTTTAGGATTATTTCGCTATCTTTTACGGCGAAGTATATACCGTTATTAACTATATCTTAATAAAGATACTAACGTATAAGGCCTCCGTTTTAGAAGCTATTAAGGTCTATAAGCTAGAAGGCTATACGCGCGTTAGTACCCTATATACGCTATTAGCTAAACGAGTATAATACCCTAACTTAATTTTAGTTACGAATAAGGCCGTTCGACGGTATACGGAATATTAATTACTATAAAAGCTACCTGAAATAATAGAATCGCTATAACCGATCCTAACCGTACGACTATTAGTACGCTAGGGAATAGACTTTACTAGCCGTTTTATTATTAATAGTAAACGGATATAGCTATTAACGGTAGTCGAGTATACTACTAGCTACGCTATAGTAACTATAGACCCTCGTAATAGTACCTTAGCTACTACGAAGTTACTAATAGTACGTATTTACGTAGTATTCGGATTACTAATCGAGATTATTACCGATAATAGTACCCCCTTTAACTCTAATAAATTTAGGACCCTCCTCGCTAACTATAACCCCCTTATATAATAGTATCGTATAATAATATACTATCTACGGACGAATAGCCGAGTTAAGCGCTTTAACGGGTAAATTAAGTATATCGCTAGCTATCTAGCTAGTACTAATACTAAAAACCGAGAAGATATCGATTAGCTAATAATTATTCCTAAAGCTATACGTATCTACTTAAATAGACCGTAAATAAGTAGCTTTTCCCCGTATTACCTACTTTTCGGTACCGAGCCCTACGATAGCGCTACCTATATTACTACGCTATACGAACGGGAGCTTACTATAGATAAAGTTATCGCCTCCTAGTAAGATTTAGCTCGCGAAAGATAGTTATTTAAGACCGTTCGCTTATTATCTAACTCCGTAAAGGTATACCGAATATATATCCGTACTATACTATAGAACGATAAGGCTACGTATCGTATTTTTAGTAAAGGCGACTAGACGTTACGATATCGACTATAAAAGTATAAATACGAGCTATTCTACGA
>LNGK01000002.1:3461338-3599107 GCA_001510575.1 Knoxdaviesia capensis | reverse complement strand
TATTATTTTATTTTTCCTTTATAATATTCGTTCTATAGTTATCCCCTATTTATATCCTAATTCTATCTATATCCTAATTTCCTTTATTTTATTTTTATTTTTAGCTATACCTTACTATTAAGCTATACTATTTTCCCTTTTTAGAATTTTTCTTTTATTATTCTTTTTTTATTTTACTACTATTACCGCTAATATTCCGCCTTTTATATACTTTTTCCGATTTTTTCCCACGTATTTCCTTACTTTTAACTTATTTACTATATTAATAATTAATAGAACGCTCTAGACTTACCGCTACGCCTATATACTATTTTTTCTTTCTTCCTTTCTTTATTCTTAATTCCTACGCTTTACGCTAGCTACCTATATTTACGCGGCTAACTATCGTACTTTCCTATATTCGCGCGACGAAGGGAGGGGAAGGAGGTGCTAATTATACTATCTAATACCGAATAATATAATACCGCTATAGTACGATATTCTAAATACCGCGATTAACCTAAACGTCCTTTATCTAGCTATCCCTTCCGTCCTCTAGGACCCGCTTTTCTTAGTAACTATTTAGTTTAATAGCTATTAAGACTATATTAGCTAATAGAAGGACTACTATAGTACGATAAACGCTATAATAACCTTACCTTTTACGATAAAAAGCTAAATTCTTCCCTATTTATAATAAATAAAGAAACGAATAGTTATACGACTAACGAAGAAGTATAAGAAGCTAGCGATCTCTAGCTATAAACGATTTAGAATTAGATAATTCTTTATCTCTCTTATTACTACTATCTCTTTCCTACCTATCCTCTCTATTACTAATACTATTAATAGCTATTCTACTTACCGAGCCTACTATTTATATTATAAACGATAATAACGTCTCTTAATAGCTTACTAATAATAATAATAATAACGCTAATAACACTTTATTACCTACTATAGCCGCTATTCCCCTTACCGTTACTCCCGCTACGAACGTACCGCGCGTTACCGCTATAGTTAGAGCTATCGAACCGATTCTATATACCCGATACGTACTAAGACGTATCGAATACCTAGGTATTCTCTACTATCGATACGTTATTAATAATATCGTATAAAATACTTATACTAAATACTATAACTATTAAGCTAATTACTAGGTACCTAGTAATATATTAGCTAAAATAGATACCTTTATAGATACCGATAAGAACTAGATTAATACGCTAAGTACGTAAACCCGAGCGCTACGGGATATCGCCGTAGCTAAGTATCTATTCGTCTATAATAGAGGCGCTACGGCCGCTAATCGGAAGTTAAATAGCGAAGAATTTAATAACGCGAGCCGTTTTATTAATACCGTAGCTATACTATATACCTTCGCGGGATACCTCGTACCTATTTAACTAATTATTATATACCTACGGTATATAGCTTTAGCGCTAGCCCCGACCTTAGTATATATATTACCTCTCTTTTCAGCTACCGAGGGCGCCGAAATTAATATTATTAAGGGAGGACCCCCGCTAGTACCTACGGTAGCCGCGCTAATAGTAGCTACCGCTATCGTAATAGCACCCCCTTTCCCTAACGCCCCGGTCCCCGCTACCTTTATAGCCTAATTCCCTAGTATAGCGCCCGCTTATATTAACTAATAATAAGTAAACGAGTTACGTAATCGCTACCTATATAGTATAGTATAGGCCGTTACTATCCGACTAGGTATCGTAGTATTCTTAATCCCCCCTAATACTATCTAATACTAAGGTATTTATATCGTTAGACGGATAAAACGGTACCTATAGCTACCTAAAACGCTATAAATAAGAAGTTCCCCTTTATTATACTAGATACCTATTTTCCTATCGATTACTATTATTATTCCTATCTAACTACTATTTAGACTTACTTTATATTATATTTCTTTCTATACGCTTAGAAAAGTCGAAAAGGATAAAAAAGAGGACCCCTAGAAAAATATAAAAATAATTAAAAACCGCTCGTAATACGAGTATAAAACTATATAAAGGGAAGTCCTTTTAATATCCTTTACTAGTTAAAAGTAGATCGCGGACGATCTAGTTAAGAAAGGGGATCTTATAGATCCCTAATAGGTTAGAGTATATTATAATTACGTATAAACGTATACTAATACACGTGGATACTACCTAGCGGTAAGTATTTAGGTATATATCTATATATATATAAATACCTTAAAGAGCTAGTAAAAGACCTATAAAAGGTAGATATCTACCGCGCTTTTATAGGAAATATCTTAAGATAGAAAAAATTAAAGCTTCCCTTTATATATATTTCTCTATACGTACCTTATAATTATAACTCATTTATTAGTCCTTTAGACTATATATCTAGGAATCACACCCTACTAGTAGATAAACTCGCGTAGGACTATCTATTTCCTTATTTACGTAGATAATATCCTTATTAGTTATACTCTTAACTCTTAAGACGAATACGAAGCTATACTTAAGTAGCTTTCCTCGCGCTTTAATATACGTAGAGAGAAGTCTACCGCGTTCTTCTTAAATATTTATATAATCCGTAATAGAGCGACTCGGCGCCTCTAGCTATCCTATAACGCCTATATCGAGAAAATTAGACGTCGTTTTAGTCTAGATACTAGCTAGGATCCTTACCTATATCCTATATCTTACCCGCTATACCCTAGTAAGTCTTCCTAGGCTTATACTAAACTCTTTCTCGAAAAAGTTAGCTTAATTCTCTATATAACTATTACTCTACGACCGGATATCGCGTTCGCGGCTTCTAACCTTACTTAGTTTACTCGTAACCTAGGCCCGGAATATATAGCTACTACTAACTAGGTTATTCGATACCTATATAGTAAGCGTTTCCTCGCGATCTATTACTCTATTATTAACCTTATAAGGGGTAAGTTACTTACTATCGATATTTTAATTAAGTAGCTCTATAGTAAGATAAATCTCTCTATACTTATATATAGCGATACTTTATTTACTAACGTACCGGATACTAGATAGTTATCTAACGGCTTTCTAGTTACTATACTTAGTAGCCCTATTATATAGAAGGCCGCTAAATAGCTAACCGTTACTACGTTAATAACGGAAGCTAAGCTTCTAGCTCTAAGCCTAATAACCCGTAAGGGTATTACTCTTCGCTACTTAATAAACTCTATCGGCGTTTATCTAACGTCTCTATTAACGGTAGGCTACGATAATATATAGACTATCCGCTTAGTTATAGATACCTCTTCTTAAGTAAATACTTATCTACGGTACGTAGATATCTATAATATATAGATAAAGGAGAGGTATAGTAGAAGTAAAGGGCTCGTAAAGTACGTCTCTATATTAGAGATACCCGCGGACGGGCTTATTAAGGCTTTAAATCGATAAAAGTTCGAATATTTCTATACTCTTCTAAATTTATAATCTATATACGAACGGGTCCGTAAGGACTAATACTAACTCTCCCGAGTTTTCCTCCTCTTTTATTTATCTACCTTAACGTTCCTCCTTCCCTTTCTTTATACTCTTAAAACGGAATATAATCCGAGATCTCTACGAACTAGTACTTTAGGGAGTACTAGTAAGGTTCGCTAGATATAACTAGGTCTTCTAAGCTTTCGAGAGCTACTAGTACCTCGGTACTATCCTTCTAAATATCTTAGCGCTATAGCTCGGCTTTATAGGAGTAATCGAAGTCGTACTCGTAAATAGCGAGTAACTCTTTAACCGCGTAGCTTAGCGAGACTACGTTACCGCGCTTAGAGTATTTACCCCGTAGCTTCGTAAGGAAGGCGCGTACTAGAGGTATAACGTATATCGGGCTACTCGTTCGCGGTTAACGTCTCTCTCTATCGATCCCGTTTCCTTTCCGCCGCCTCTCTAACTTACTAGGGCTCGTATTTCCTACTAGTACTATAACGGTAGTACCGTAAAGCTCTTACTCTAGTGGGTTTTATAAAGTATACGCCGTTACTCTTATAAGCCGTAGCGGACTTAATATAGCGCCTATAGGGTATATACTCCTTAATAGTACGATAACCCGCGGGGGCTATCTCCTTCTTTAGCGGCTTATACTTCGATATATCGTATTCTCGAGAGGGATTTTCTTTCGTAATTTATTATCTTATAGAACTTTTCGTTTAGATATCTCGATAGATAATAAGAATAGAAGAAGAGGTTAGATTCTCGGTTTATAGGTAGGAGATCGTATTTATATACTTCTCTCTTCCCCCCCCTTATTCTCTCCCTTTTCTTTTCCTTTATTCTATTCTAGTAACGCGTATACTTATTAGTATATACCTATAGCCTCCTATACGCTCTCCGAGCTTTATTCTAGCTAGTCGCCGTACTCCCTTCTAAGTAGTTAAACTACTTAGGTATTATATAGCTATATTTTTTTTTTCCTTTTATTCTTTATCTCCGATAATATTATATACTCTACTAAGTATAGATCGGACGCTTTTAACTTAGCTATATTCTTTACTTTTATATATAAATAGCTTACTTACTTACTACTAGTATAGCTACGGTATATCTATACTACCTATTAAGCCTTCGTATCCCTATTTAGTTACTTATCCTAGGTACTTCGGTACTATCTTCCTATATATCTACTTCGTTACCGTACGTAGATAGGGGTATGCGGCAGTATATAGCACTCTCACATAAGCACTATCACGTGCTATATCATACTTAGATCAGGTGATGAGCCTGCGGTATTTATCTAGGACTCCGCCCAGCTGCACACCGCTAGTTAGATACATAGAAGAATCAACACATGATTAGATGCCACATTCCCGTCTTCTCCTTATCTTGAAAAAAAAAAAAAAAAAAGAGAAAAGAGAAAAGAGAAAACTAAGCAAAAAGAAACAGACTGCATGTCCTCTTTCTTTGTCGGTCAAGTGGTCCCATACGAATGGGCGTGTAACCGCCGGTCCCACCCCGGGCCTGGCCTCCCCACCGCCGCCCGTAGTGGGGTGCACGGCTCTCTTCCTCTTGTCTCCCTCCATCCCGAGCCGCTAGACCAGAACTTATATATATTCAGCTGGTGTGACTGTGGTGTCTACCTGCCTATCATGTACTACATGTACAGTCTCCTTTCTTTCTTTTGTTTCCTCTGGTCCCTCGCGTGCCGTGTGGTGGAGATATTGGATGGGTAGCACTCGCGAACGCAACGGCGGGAGATATGCGACTTTTCTTTTTGGCAGTCTTCAAGGTCGGGGAGGAGTGGCAGCGACAAGGCTTGGGGTCGTGGTCACCACGAGAGACTCCACGGCCGGTCCATCCAATCCGCCCCCCCCCCCCCCCCCCCTCTCTCTCCTTTGCGGTCTTGTTATCAAGAACCACGCACACTCCCGGCATAATGACATCCCATGTGCCTTAGACATGTATCTGAGCCTCGCGCAAGGTACATACGCGGTCAGCATGTTCTTTTTTTCTTCATCTTTTAGAATAGAACCTTATCTTGTTTGCTCTCCGCCCGTGCTCTTGTTCTCTCGAGACTTACATCCACAATGAGCATAACGAGCCGGCCGGAGACCCACAGATGGCCCTTCCATGGGTTCGTTGGAGTACGCACGCTGTACTCGTTTTGGCCATCTCCTTCTGGTTATGCTCCTCGCTCTCACGGCCGGCTTGTGACGACAACTACGTGAGGATCACAAAAGAAAAAAACAAAAAGAAATTTTCGGAAGGGACGAAAGGGTGTGTGCGTGCGGTAGTCACTCACGTATGGCGGCGCCATCTTCTCTTTCTTTTTTTTTCAGCCTGCATGTGGCCAGGTATACACGCCCCCCCCCCCTCTCTGGCACTGCACCTCACATCCACACCTCCTTTCCTTCACGCGGATTGTCGGGCGGGTATGGAGACTGCTTTGGTGAGGTGGGTGGAAGAATGCCTGGTTTAGGCGAGGAGTCGGGACGGTGTGGTGGAATATGCATGTGAGAGTGAGGGGGAGGAGGTGTTTGGACTCCGGACATTGGAGGGTGGAGGAGGGACGCGGCTTTGCGAGGGCGACTGGACAACCCTCAAAAGAAGCACAAGTCAAAGTCCGGCCAAGGGCAAAAGGGGTGTGAAGGGGACGAAGGCCTGGTCTATTCTCTTTCGCTCCTATCACTCACATCCAGGCCTTGTGGTCATTGAGAGAGACGAACCGCGAAGAAAGGTATAAGAGGGACGGTCTCCAGAGCACTCTGCTTGGGGGAAACTCGCTGATACCTCCTCATGCAACGCATCGAGAACGAGCAGCGGTCCATCCATTCTCCCCTCAACCATCATCACTCGTTTCGCCCAGTTCCCCCCTCTCGCACTCAGACATCTTTTCCACTCTTTTTCACCGCTCCTTTCCTGACACTCTCCCCAGCCTCTCCGGGGCTTTGTGATCATACGCAGATCATGAAGTTCGCAGCTGTGGCCGTGAGCCTCTGGGCCGTTGCCGGCAGCCTGGTGCAGGCTATGCCGTCGCCGCTCCTGCTGGAGGGCCGCCCGGGCGTGACGCCGCGGGAGTCCGGCCTGCAGGCGCGCTACCCGACGTGCAACACGCCGTCGAACCGCGCGTGCTGGAGCCCTGGCTTCAGCATCACCACGGATTACGATGCCAGTATCCCCAATACGGGAGTGACCAAGAAGGTCAGAAGCTTGCTAGCAATGGTGTTGAGGAAGACCGTGTGTGTTCTGGGAATACTGATCTAGCTAACGCCCTTTCATCACAGTACCGCTTGGTTGTGGAGGAGAAGCATAACTGGGTTGGTCCTGATGGAGTGACCAAGGACCTTGTGATGTTGATCAATGGTAAGACCTGTTTTTGGCCCCGGCTGTTCTCGTTCAAATCCATGTGTTCAGTATAAACACCGCATATGCTAACCAAACTTACTGTTACAGGAACCCTTCCCGGTAAGAAAATAGACCCCTATAGTCTGTTCAGGGGCTGTGGCCTCCTGGGAGCGCGGAGGTTGCTAACAACATGGCATTATCATTGGTGATATTTCAGGCCCTACTATCTATGCCGGTAAGTGAGAGAACCCGAACAGAAGAATCCGGAGTGTCCGTACGTAAGAGGCATGCAACAGACCACTAACACTCTCCTGTACAGACTGGGGTGACTGGATCGAAGTGACTGTGGTGAACAACCTCGTTACGAACGGGTGCGTGCAACTGCTTCATACAATGGCCCAGGTGGCCAAGGCTTCGTCAAAGCTCTAACAGTGCAATGCAGAACATCTTTCCACTGGCACGGGATTCGCATGGTTAACAACAACATCAATGACGGTGCCAACGGCATCACCGAGTGCCCGGTGCCGCCTGGACAGAGCAAAATGTACCGGTTCCGCGCTTCTCAATATGGAACCTCGTGGTACGTGTCCGCCGAACATCCCGCCGGATGGGTTTTCCTCCCCGTTTGTTCTCTTTTCTAACACCCCCGCCAGGTACCACTCCCACTTCTCCGCACAGTACGGCAACGGCGTGTTCGGCACGATACTGATCTACGGCCCCGCGTCGCTGCCGTACGACCTCGACCTGGGCGTGTACCCGATCTTCGACTACTACCACCGGCCGGCCGACGAGATCGCGCACTCGCTGATCCCGTCGCCGGGCGCCGCGCCGGCGGCCGACAACATGCTGTTCAACGGCACGCACGTCGGCGCCGCGGCGGGCAGCGGCGCGTACGACCGCGTCAGGCTGACGCCCGGCAAGCGCCACCTGCTGCGGCTGATCAACCCGTCGGTCGACGTGGCCTACACGGTGTCGCTGGTCGGCCACGACCTGACGGTGGTCGCCGTGGACTTTGTGCCGGTGTGGTCGTACACGGTCCGGGAGCTGTACCTGGCGGTCGGCCAGCGCTACGACGTGACCATCGACGCCAGCCAGGCGGCCGGCCACTACTGGTTCAACGCCACCACGTCGGCCGGCCTGTGCGGCCGCTCGGCCGCGGTGCGCCCCGCGGCGATCTTCTCGTACACCACCGCCGCCGACCCGGACTCCGGCGTCCCCGCCAACCCCGGCACGCTGCCGCACGACTCGCTCTGCCAGGACAACCACAACTTCACGCCCGTGGTGCCGTGGACGGTGCCGGCCGCCGAGTTTGCCAAGACGGAGAACAATACCCTCGACGTCACCCTGAACATCAAGCAGTGGGAGGACCAGCTCCGCGTGTACTGGCGTGTCAAGGAGACCGATATGAACGTCACGTGGTCCAAGCCGACGCTGCAGTACATTGCCGATGGCGATCTGGCTCTGCCGCAGCGGTACAACATGTTCCAGGTGCCGGAAGCGAACAAGGTCCGTCCGATCCAGGTCCGTCCGAAGATATGCACACTAACTCAGCCCCCTTTTCCACAGTGGTCGTTCTGGGTTGTCGAGAACGTCGGTCCGGTGCCCCATCCCATGCATCTCCACGTAAGTGCCCCCTTGTTCGCCCCCCCCTCCCTCTTACTCTCACCTCATGATACGTACGCAACAACTAACACACCATCGCGCCCCCCCAAACCTCTAGGGCCACGACTTCGTCGTCCTCGGCACCTCGGGCCCGCGCACCGGCCCGACGCCCTTCAACGCCGCCACCGACGTGTCCGCGCTCAGATTCGACAACCCCGTGCGCCGCGACACCACGATGCTGCCGGCGTGGGGCTGGACCGTCGTCGCCTTCCACGCCGACAACCCGGGCGCCTGGCTGTTCCACTGCCACATCGCCTGGCACGTGGCGCAGGGCCTCAGCGTCCAGTTCCTCGAGCGCGCGGCTGAGATCGCCGGCGCCATGGACCTCGCCGTGCTCGAGCCCGCGTGCTCGCTGTGGGCCGCCTACTATGCCACCAGCCCGCACAAGCAGATGGATTCGGGCCTGTAAGCGCGGCCCGGGTGNAGGTCAGGCATGCCTCTGGTGATTGAGCTTTGCGAGTTGGATCGCTTGTTCTCTTTCTTGCTTTCGTTTCCTTTTTCTTTTCTTTCATCTTTCCGACAAGTTCAGTCCAGTCGTTCAACTCCACAGGAGCGTAGCAGTAATAGGGTGACCAAGTTGGTGGGCTACCCTCCTGTCTGACCTCACATTCTTTTTTTTTCCTCCCCTTTTTTCTTTTTTTTTTTGTACATAATCTACAGTTTCTTCTAGAGTTGAGAGTTTGAAGGTGAACCAGGGAGGTGTTCTTCTACATGGCACCTTGCTTGGATACAACAGAAAACCTGCTAAAAAATAATATACCCCCTGACTTCTCATACCATACTTGAATACCTAAGGAGTGGTCACCCCATAAAATATGCTAAACACGGCATTCGGGCACTGACCACGATACACAGTCTCCCTCTCCCGATCTCACATGGAACACACTGAATTAGCACTCAAGAAGAGGTGTATGAGTTGTGTATTCAAAAAAGTTAGTTTATTAAATGTTGTGGCGTCATGTCTTCATAAGTCAAAATCTTCCCACCATCGAATAATCAGATGAGAAGGTTAGATACAAAAAGTTGGGGGCAATGAATGAATGAAATTTGGCAAGGCAGGCATGCATATGTGGCAGATAGATTGAAGGTGAAAGAAAAAAGAAAAAAAGAAAAAAAACTCAGGGTATTGGGGGAGGGCTTTGCTCTCTCCGGTATATGCGTTAGATTGCAAAAGGAAATGGTTAGGAAATGCAGTGCGGATGGGAATTTTGATGCGGAACGCAAATCACAAGTTTTCAAGAAATAGATAGATGCAAAGAATCTGGCAACAAGACATGAAAATCAACAAGGCGGTCCGGTCCATTCCTAGAACTCAATCACGGCCTCCTCGGAAACGTCGGTGAGTCGGCATATGGGTAGCCAGCCGGGGACAATGCCGGGCTCTTCGTCCACTGGGCCGAGTCCTGAAGTTCAACAGCGCCGTCAGAAGGCTTGATGGCCTCAAAGGAGAATCGGTTTAGCGAAAGAGTCTTGGGCGGCGCTTGAGCAGGCGGGTTCGCGGAGACGGCAGTAGTTGACGACGACGAAGAATGTGATGAGGACGAAGTCGGCGCATGTTGCGAGACAGCGGAGATTGCTGGGAGTTCGGACAGTTCGGACGGCGAGGGAGATGTCGCACGTGCCCCGACAGGGACGCGGTTAGGCATTTTCATGGAAACCGGAGAAGACAGGCCGGGAGAAGCGGCAGTCCTCGGAGGTTGAGTTGGAGACACCGGGCTTATCGAGACCGGAGGCGCCGGGAACGAAGCAATGAAGCCAGCCGATACCGGAGAAGTGGCGTTGGCGGACTTTGTTGGCGAGGCCAAAGAGCCGGCGGTCGAATCGGCGCCGGCGGGCTGAGATGATGATTGGGCAGCCTGGGCCTTGGCCATTGACGGGGGAATCATGGGGGCGTCGAGCTCAACAGGGGCAAACTGGAGGGGTGCCTCGTGGAACTGTTGCGGGAGGGGTTGTTCCTGGTGCTGATCCTGCTGGGCACCTCCACCGTAAGGATTGTAGGGAACATAGCCTTGTTGTCGCTGTTGAGGAGGCATGGGGGCAGTCATCGATCTCGGAGGTCGTTGGCCGTTGGGGTAGTATTGGCCACCTTGGCCGGGAGCAGGGCCATAGGCATCATCGTAGGTAGTGCGCTGCTGAGGAGGACGCATCTGTCGTTGCTGCGGGCCGTACATGTTCTGCTGGCGTTGCTGGTTTCCAAGGCCCATGTTAGGGGGCATTCCGTTGGGAGGCATACGCTGTTGTCTCGGGCCAGCATATCCATTCGGAGGAGCATAATCAAGAGATGACTGTTGCTGGTGCATGTAGCCGCGCTGCTGCTGGCGCTGCTGCTTATCATACATCATGGCCTGGTGCTGTTGTTGCTGGTACTGCATGTCAGCGGGATCCATGGGGTAGCCGTTGTTCATGGTGTTGGCGCGTTGGGCCGAGGGGTCGCGACGGCCGGCAGCACCCACAGCAGCCAATGCCATGGCGCCTCCCGCAGCGGCACCGGCCATATTAGCACCAGAAGCGGGATCGCGGCCAGTGCTGGCAGACATTCCACCGTCATTGGGGTTGGGAGGGGCGGGGAAATCCTCCGGACCGTAGGGCTGGGAGCCATGGCCAGGATGTCCACTGCGGGGATCGTGGGGGAAGTCCGCAGCACGGCTGGCAGCGGCGGAGCCAGAACCGAAGGCGGCAGCGGCAGCGCTACCTCCCTTGGGCTCATTGGAGGAAGGGCCACCAGAATCGGCGGTGATAGGCGGGGGGTAGTCAGCGTTGTTACGATTGCGCCACTTGGCCAGGACAAAGTGAACAACTACGGAAATCAGCAGTACACCGGCAATTGCAGAGCCGACACCAATGCCGATCTTGGCCGGGGTGGACATGCCGGAAGAAGCAGGCACTTCGGGGAGAGAAGTTCCGGTGGGGGTCGAAGTTGGCGTCTGGGTGATTGAAGCGATAACGGTGGAGGTGAAGTCAGTGGTGGTTTCGGTGGCGGTTTCTGATTCAGTGGTAGAGGTTTCGGAGGAGGAGGAGAAGGAAGAAGAGGACGACGATGACGACGACGACGTTGTCTTCGTAGAAGTTGACTTGGTCGAGGTTGACGTGGTTGACGTTGACGACGTCGATGTGGTGCGCGACGAGCTCGACGTGGTGGTGGTTGTGGTGGCAGTTAAGAACTTCTGGGCGATCTTGTCATCGTCCGACAGGGTGCCGGAGCGCAAGAACAAGGCACTGCAGCCATTCTTGCAAGCGTTTTTGCTAGTACAACAGCCAACAAAGGGCGTGTCTAGGTCGGCGCAAGCATACCAGTCTCCGCCATCGTTGCAGGATTGGGCGGGAACACTCTTGAACTTCTTAGGGTCGAAGGTGGCCGACCGGAGGCGAAGAAGGGAGCAAACACCAGTTTTGCAAGGATCGGAAGTGCAGCAGCCAACGAAGCGGATAGGAGCGTCCTGGCAGATGTAGAAGTCGCCGCTGGCACAGCTCAAGCCGAGAGTGTCGATGGGATCGGACATGACCGCGGGGACGGAGCACGGCGCGGCCGAGCAAAGACGGAGACGCGCGAGGGTAGATCTGATGCGGAAAGAGACCGGCCAGAAGCACTGGAAAGAGAGAGAGAGAGAGACGGGCAGTAGGCCGGGCAAAGGCGAGTGAAGAAAGCACAAGCGAATGTGTTTCTGTCGGTGTTCGGATTTGGCGAGTCGGCGTCAGGAATATGGCAGAGTGTATGTAGTACAGTACAGAGATATCGGGATCGGTTATCCAAAAAATGACGGGCCCGTTTTTCGAAGCCGGGGTAATGGCTTAGCAACAGGACTGTTGTATGGGCGAGAAGGCCAAACTTGACAATATAGGAGGTACGTGAGCTAAAGGTGCATCAAGGGGCGTGGATGGAAAAGGAGAGAAGCATAACAGGTGTATAGTGGAAACGAAAGTGAAGATTCGGTGGAAGAAAAGGCGAGAGGAACGAGAGACAGGCTGTTCTTGAGGGGAAGCCGAAGGAGGAATTACAGATTAACCCCGATCCATGAGAACACAGGAAGTGAGTGAGGGTGAAGAGAAGAGGAGGAAGAGGGAGAAAGGAGAGGGGAGGGAGGAAGAAGAAGAAAAAAAGAAGAAAAAGCGAAATAGTGGATAGGAGAACGAACAAGAACAAAAAGAGCAAGGGCTGTTGGGTTGGGCCAGGGGGGACAATACAGCACGGAAGGAGCCATGCAGTCCGTCGCAGACACTCAGAAGCGGCAAGCACGGAAGCGATCGGGGGCAGGAGAGGTCACAGGCACACACCTAAAAGCGTTCCCAGGAAGCAACGCAGCACTACGCAACACAAAACGAACATCCAGGGCTTTTGCGACCTTGAAAAAGCGTCGCGGGCCAAGGCGGCAATACCAGGCGCCGGTGTCTGTCCTTTCCGGGAGGACGGGATGACTTGGTCTATCTGCATCTTCACGTTATCTCTCGGGTTTTCTCTTCGACGGACCGAAAGACGAGTGCTACCAAGAGTTGGTCACACCGTGCATGTCCTTGGTTTCCGGGTGTGCCATGTGGCAGCAGGCGCGTCGTGCTCGCTATCAGACAGGCTTCTTTTTCCCAAGAGAGAGGAACGAAAACTCTCCTGAATACGAGAGAGCCTTGGGGGTTATATGGTTCCACTTTCTTCTGGTGTGGTGTTCTTCTTCCCCTTCTCGTGTGCTGTGTGTGGCTCAAGTGCATTCACCTACTCCCACGATAGCCTAGATACTGTACACTGTGCATACTCAGGTAGGGCACATCTTCTGGTCTCGTATGCTGAAGCGAGGTCTTTGCCACTGTAGGTAGGTAGGTCGGGACTGAGAACAGAAGAAAGTGGTTGCATGGCCGTCCTTAAAAGAACGTACAATACTGGAGGCCGCTTCTGACTCGTGCGGGTTGACCACACACAGCACAGCAAACGCCTCCAAACAGCGCGCTCTGATTCGTCGCCTGAGCCGAGAGAAATAAACACCCAGGTCGCACATACTAGCAGAATCTTCCTTGGTAAGCCCCCCGGTTTGTCGATCGAGTTTTCTCTTTGGTGATGGGGCCGGGCTTGGGTGTGCTCTTCAGGAATACTCATACAGCGTGCATGTGAGTTGCAACTTGCAAGCTCTGTGCTTCTGCCTCTGGCCCTCTGTTCCGCTTCGTCCACTTGGGGTAGTTAGGAGTAGCTCATGGACTCACTAAGGCGGACCAATCTTGACAGCCTTTTGGCTTCCGGTTTTATGAGCGTTACCCCTAACTAATCTGCTCTGGGCATTAGTCTGCTGCTGCCCCCAAGGCGAAAATTGGGTTTAGAACAGGGGTAAAACGCAGGAAGCGATGCACAGAAGCATGTACAGATACTTACAGCCCCGTGATCCTCTTACAAAAGAAGTGAAGTATCTATGTTCAGTATGTACAGTACAGCATGTACTGTACAGTAGTATACAGTAGAACCGCAAATTCTCCTTTGCACGAAATATATCCCCTCCCACGCCCATGAACCTTGTCCATGTTCGTCCGTTCGCTCGTTCGTTCAATCGCTCCCACAGCCACACTCAACCTTATGTGAGCTCGTACGCGGCAAAAGTCATTCGTCAGGAGACAGAAAAATACGAGAGAGCAGGGCTTTCGTTCGACCAGAAGCGGGGGATAAGGCCCGGGCTGCTCCCTCGCCGTAAACCCGTATCGTTCATGTCATTTCCTTTGGCCAGCACCAAAGATCATGCCCAGCGAACTT
Organism: Knoxdaviesia capensis; assembly: GCA_001510575.1. Classification (NCBI taxonomy): domain Eukaryota; kingdom Fungi; phylum Ascomycota; class Sordariomycetes; order Microascales; family Gondwanamycetaceae; genus Knoxdaviesia; species Knoxdaviesia capensis. The sequence goes on along the minus strand of LNGK01000002.1, from coordinate 3,584,956 downwards.
GCCCGCAGCGACGGCGACAATTGCACATGCCCATATAGCCCCGGCACGCCGCACCCAGATTGATTTCCCGCTCCCGCGTCAATCTGGAGGAGGAGACGCGACCTCGGGGGGGGAAACGGGCGGATGTTGTGATGTTGTGTGTGAATATGAAGGTGCGCGGGGTTCGATATGAGTCTGTGCTTGTACATATATGGATGCAGATAAATGAAGGTCAACCGGCGGTAAGTCGAATGCCCGTACAGACAGGCACATTCCACCCACGAGTCGACTGTTGGTGTGAACACTGAGTACCACCACCGCGCACGATATTATTGGCACCTGACAGTCACAGTCTACACTAGTCTACTAACTGCATACAACCCGCAGCACTTTTGTCTCTGTTCCTGCGTTCTGCCGCCCATATCTTGACACGACCAGTAAGATTTAAGGGGGTCCCGCTGTCTTTCCGAACATGGGCCCTTTTCTGGCTGTTTGTTGGTGTTTATGGTTTTTTTCTCCTCTTCTGTCGCCATTTACACACAAACCCAACATGAAAGAGAGGCCGTCTCCCAAGCAAGCGCTAAGTCTAGCTTTCTTTCCCACTCTTTTGTGTATCCCGTTCCCGCCGCCGCTCATTGGCCTGTGCCACACGTTTCACATTTTCTCGCCAGTCACTTCTTGGTCTCTTTTGTTCTGTACCACTCACACTCGCTCGCTGCCTCTGATGTCAGGGGGCATGTCCGTCTTTGCTCCATTGGTCCTGTCGCGTCGTCTTTCTCTTCCCCTTTTGGCCTGGTGCAAGTGTGTGTGGCTGCCTCCCAATCGAGGCCGAAGTCCTTACGAAATGATGTGAATCGATGCGTTTATTTGTTTCGACGGACGAAAGTTGGACACCGGATTTCCCGAAGACCGGTTAGCCTACTTGTTCTGTGTTCCCCTGCTGCCCGCTGGAACAAAAGTGAGGATATGTTTCCGTCACACGCGCACACGTTCGAGGGGAGGAGAGTGTAATGTTTTGAGGGAAACGTTACTTTGCACGCGTGAGACCTCGGGTGCTTAGGGTTAGGGTTGTCAACTTTCCCTCCAGCACGGCGGAAAAGAGTAGTTGCAGCTCAGTATCATTTCGGCGTTACGCGGGATATCGAAATCGCCAACACGCACTCATTGCATTCGCCTATATCACCCCAAAACACGCCCCAAAGCCCCCAAAAGCATTACTCCATGGCGAAAGTACATACGCACAGATGAAAAGACGAAGAAGAAGGAAAATGACCACAGCCCCCCTCAGTAGCCTTTCCCCAGGTTTATCCATCCAAACCGCCTCCAGTAACCGTGATACCCGCCGATCCCGTCTCGATAACTCTGTACCCCTCGGCATTTCCCAGCCCTCCCGCCGCTGTTTCGTACGCCGCGTCGCTACGATCACAGAGCACTCGCAGGTCCGACCGGCTGAGCACCTCCTCACCACCCGCATACTCGTACACCTTGCCGTCCTTCAGAAGCAGCGCTTGCAGCGGATCATCGTCCGTGACGGTGGTGGTGTTGCCACCTGGAGAGTTTGCGGCCGTGGTACCCGCCTGGTCTTGACCCTTTGCGTCACCATCAGCGGCAGCTGCAGCCTCGGCCGCTCGGATGTTCAGCCGGTTTTGGCTCTGAGATGCCAGCGACCCCTTCTTGATCACCAGCTTCTCGAGTCGGCGCTTCGCATTGGCACTTAGGAGAAGCTGCTCTTCGACTGTGCCCTTGGTGGCCAGTCGATACACGACGACTGGCCGAGTTTGGCCGATGCGGTGGCATCGGTCCTGGGCTTGAAGATCTTGCTGAGGATTCCAGTCGCTACATACCCCCAAAAGAAATGGACAATCAGTAAGTTGTAATGGACAGAGGGAAAGAAAGATAGACAATCCGGCAACAGGGGAAAGCGAAGTGCTCACCTGTCAAATAAGATAACCGTGTCTGCTGCAGTCAAGTTGATGCCCTGACCACCCGCACGCGTCGACAACAAAAAGATCCGCAACTCAGCATCCTTGTTGAAATCGGCAATCATATCGCGCCGACTCTCCTGAGACACCGACCCGTCCAACCGACAGCACTTCCACCGCCGCAACTGGCAGTACTGGTTGAGAATGTCCAGCTGCGTGGTGAACTGCGAGAAGATGAGCACTTTGTGGTCCCACCGGAACAGCTCCGGAAGGAGCCGGTCGAGCAGAAGCATCTTGCCGGACTCGGTCACCAGCGTCTCATCCACAGCACGATCTGTCCACGTGAACGGATTATAGAAATTGTGAGGGCTGTTGCACACCAGGCGCAGCTGCATAATCGTGTTTCCAAGCTTCTTCTGGGAAAGGAATTTTTCTGGAGAAAAGGGGACGATCCGTTAGAGAATATACATTGAAAGAGGGGTATGAAAAAGGTGCAACTTACTGGCAACAACCAGGTGATCATCGTCTTCTCCCCCTTGCTTTGGTTGATTCTTGATCTTGTTCTGCTCCTCAAACTCTCTCTCCTCAATCTCCGCAACGAGTCGTGCCTCGAATTCGTCATCGCTAAGATCAGAATCAGACAGATAATCCGACTCCTCCTCAAGTTCTTTGTCGCTTTTCTTGTTGCCTCGCGTGTTCTTGGCACTGGTGCCTGCGGTCTTTTTCGCAGACGCTCGATTGGAAGGCGTTACAGTTTTGGAAGAGGGCTTGGCGTCCGCAGGAGAATCCACGTTGGTGGCCTTGGAGCGTGACCGAGTCGACCGGCCGCTGACCGACGGCGTCGACGCCCGGCTTGATTTCAAACTCTTGCTCGTCTTTCCGTCAGGCGTCTCCATTCCATCACCGATCTTCCGCTTCATCCGGCCCCGCATTGGTGCTCCTTTGGAGAGTGGCTCATCGTCAGAACTATCCTCATCTTTGGTGGCCACCGGTGTTGGGACAGGAGAGTTTGCAACCCGGGAACTTCTCTTTGGGGTTTTCGTTGGCTGGGGCTTTGAACCCTTGGACATCATCATCATAGCAAACGCGTTTTTAGCGCCTTGTTCGGGGGCAGCAGCAGTAGGCTTCCGTGGAGAGGTGCGAACTGGAAGGCTTTGTTCAGACTTAAGCCGAACTGAAGGTGATGAAGTGGTGGCCTTTGCCGGGAAGAACGGAGATTTGTCCTCAGTCTGTGAGGTCTTTCCCTTGGACTTGGCAGCAGGGCCGGCGGGCTTTGCAGCACGGGTTTCAGCGCTCAATCTCTCAGCAATGCGCGAATGGAGATACTCGCGTGTATCAGTTTTCTTGTCGGAGATAGCCAGATACAGATCGGTCTGCTCTTTGGTCATCGGGGCGTACAGGATGTACTCTCGCTTTTTGGGGAGGTAAGACGCCACATCGGCCTTCACACGACGCAAAAGCAGTGGCTGGAGAATCTGATGGATTTTGCTCACAACATCTCGCTTGCTGGAATCAGAGATAAACTGTCGAGTACCTTCCTCGTCCTGGAGATCGCTGAAGTCAAACCAACGCTCGAAACCCTCCCAGTTCTGGAAGGTGTCCGGAAGCAGGAAATGGAGAAGACTCCAAAGTTCTTTCAGACTGTTCTGCAACGGCGTTCCGGTGATGAGAATCCGAGTAGTGGAAGAGAAACTCTTCAGCTCCTGGAACAACCGAGATTCAAAATTCTTGATCCGATGTCCCTCGTCCTACGCGATTTGATAGCCACAATAGTTAGCATGGTGCTGGCAGGATTTGGCTACCCCAAAATAGAACAAAAGAATGGATACATACCACAATGATGAACTGCCATTTGATCTTGTCCAGGTTGGCTCGTTCACGCAAGACAACCTCATACGAGGTGCACACCACGGGAAAGCGATCAGTAGCAAATCCCTTGTAGTGGGCCGCAATGTCATCGTTCCAAATTCGTTGCCGCACATCAGGAGAGCCGTGGTACATGACGGCAGGGATCGACGGCGCCCACTTTGCAAACTCGTCCATCCAATTCGACAGTGTGCTCAAAGGAGCCACAACAAGATGCGGGCCATAGAACGTGTCCTTGTCCCGCAGACGCGCAATAAGCGAGATGGTCTGCACAGTTTTGCCGAGACCCATCTCGTCAGCCAGAATACCGCTGATTCCTTGTTCGCAGATCTCGTACATCCAGGTCAGACCCTCCAGTTGGTAGTCGTGCATTTTGCCGCCAACCATCGACTTGGGCTGCTCAGCAAGCTTGAGGTTGTCGTGCTGGCCCAGCGACTCGCCGTTGGCGTCGGAGCCGAGCCGGCCGAGCGCCTGTGTGCGGCTCCGCAGATGACCTCCATATGCCTGAAGCTGCATCAGCAGCTGGTTCAACTCTCGAGCTTTTTGGTCCTTGTCCGTCTTAGGGGGCCCGGGCCGGCGAGTTCGAGGCTGCTTGGCGGAGGTCCGGGCATTCTGTTGGCGGCCGAGAGCTCGTCGACCGGTCTCTGTTTCATTGTCATGCGTGGGCTCGGTTTCCATCTCGCTTGGCTCTACTTCGGCAGTCTCCAAGTTCTCAGTGGGTTTAGAAGTCGAAGCCGACTCAGGAGATGGGGATGTTGCTGCACTGGTCAATTGAGAGATAGAACTTCTCAGACTTGTAGCAGAGGATTGCATGGAAGAAGAGGACGATGAGAATGAAGAAGCCATTCTGGTTTGTTTTTTTAAGAGAAGCACTGAATTATGGATTGTGCATTCTCAAAAAAATAGGGAGATTATAGATGTGAGAGATGTTCTTCAGAGAGTTAGGGTGCAAACGGGAAATCCCAGGTTACATACACCACAAACGGGTAAAGGAAAAGGTTGACACCAAATATCAAAGACCAAAGACTAAAGATCATGGAATATAATTGAAGATGGAAGATAGAGAGGAAATAGAAGTTAAAGACAGAATATTAAGTAGAAAAAGAGGAAGAATATCTATGTGAAGTGAGATAAAGGAAACTAGTTGTGATAACCACTTTACCAATTGGATGGATGCCTGGTGGATTTGGATTGAGGACAAAAAAGTGGGAAAACGCCAGCAAGGGAGTCGCGACCAACGCGCTAATCACACACGAGATAGCAGTCGCGCAGTCACGTGAAGGTCTCAAGAGATGTATTCTGCCAGTTTTCACCGCTCTTGGACCCTCTACTGCCCCTTCGAGTCACAAAATTTTGGCCCCTCCAAAACGGGTCTGAACTGCCATTCCATTGATGAAAAGATCTGAGCTTGGTTGTTTGTTTTCTATCATCTGATTTTTCTAAGATCCTTTCCCCTCCATTATAAAGCAAACTCTGATCTTTTCACATTGCATTTCCTTCTATCTGCTCTTCACTTAATTCTCTTTCCACTGGGCCTCTTCAAGACCCTGTCTTCCCCCACCTTCAAACTGTTGCCCCTCCGTGCCGCCATCCGGCACAACCTCCGGGCCCTCTCTCCCGCCCGCCATCTTCCCCGGCCCTCCAGCACCGCCGCATCAGCCGCAACCGCAACCATGGCCGCCATTTCCGCCCAGACGTACACTCCGGCCGAGGAGACCGAGATCCAGCAGTGGCTTACCACGTCGGACCGCCTCAAGGCCGGCGCCGGCGACGCTGCTGCCGGCATCCTGGACGCCCTCAACACCCACCTGGCCAGTCGCACCACCCTGCTCGGTGCCAAGCCCAGCTCTGCTGACGTCGCCATCTACCAGACCCTGGCCCCTGTGGTTGCCGCCTGGTCTCCCGATGAGCGCACTGGCGAGGCCGGCCGCCCGCACATTGTCCGTCTGCTCGACTTTGTGCAGAACTCGCCGCTGTTCGGCTTGGATGTCAAGGACAAGATCTCGGTCGATGTCGACGACGTGCGCTATGTCAAGCCGCCCGTTGATGCCAAGGCCGAGAAGGAGAAGCTGAAGAAGGAGAAGGCTGCCGCTGCTGCCGCTGCCGCTGCTGGTGGTACTGGTGGTGCTGCCACCGCCGCCGCCGCTCCGGCTGCTGCCAAGGCCGAGGCCGAGGCTCTTCCCACCCGTCCTAAGGAGAAGAAGGCTCCTGATGCCCCCGCTGAAGGTGCCGCTGCTGCGGCTGCCCCGGCCGGTGATGCCAAGCCCAAGCGCGAGAAGAAGGAGAAGGCCCCCAAGGCCGCCAAGCCTCCGCCCGCAGCTCCGGCCCCGCTGTCGCCTTGCCTGATAGACCTCCGCGTCGGCCATATCCTCAAGGCCATCAAGCACCCCGAAGCCGACTCTCTGTACGTCTCAACCATTGCCATGGGTGATGCTGCCGGTACTGAGGATACCACCGAGTTTGAGGGCCAGGTGTGCCGCACCGTCTGCAGTGGCCTCAACGGCCTGGTCCCGCTCGAGGAGATGCAGGGCCGCAAAGTCATTGTCGTGTGTAACCTCAAGCCCGTCAAGATGCGCGGCATTAAGTCGTGCGCCATGGTGCTCGCCGCATCCCCACGCCTTAAAGAGGGCGAGGTGGATGACCACAAGGGTCCTGTTGAGCTCGTCTCGCCGCCCGCTGATTCCAAGGCTGGTGACCGTGTCTTTTTCGAGGGCTGGAAGGGCAACCCGGAGGGCGTGCTCAACCCCAAGAAGAAGGTCTGGGAGATGTTCCAGCCCGGATTCACTACCACCGCTGCTCTGGAGGTTGCTTTTGATGCCGGTGTTGTCACCGAGCTGGGCAAGACTGGTGTTGGAAAGCTTGTTACTGAGGCTGGTGGTGTGTGCACTGTCAAGACTCTCCAGGACGCTCAGGTGCGGTAAAATCTTTTGTTTAGATAGACTTGAAGCTTTGAGCTGTGTCTGCGATAGATGAATATATCGGGAACATGAATGTACAAAACCGGGCACTTTTGTACGCCATACTTCATATTCAGTGACTGCCACACAAATAGTTCGACTCGTCCAAAAATACTATACAATGGTGCTTGTATTTCTATATATAATGTACATATGCCGCCCAACTTTCGCCAAAAAAAAATCCCACGAGAAATATACGATGTCCTCGGCTTCTTCTCTCCCCTTTCGTCGAGGATTTTCGAGAACTTGTAGTAGTAGTGGTACATGATGTAAGAAGAAAAGGGAGCACCTGGTTTCCTCCCAAAAGATAAATGATGGTGATACACGTTCCCTGAGAAGAAAATCTTCTCTGGATGCTTCCGCCTTCGATGATCTGGCTTTTGCTTTCTCTCCAAAGTGCCGACGTGGACTTTGAGACACACCATTTCTAACACCCAAACCACCAGAAAAAGCAAAACAAAAGGACAAAAAAAAAACAAAAATCTCAAACGCCGCGCACCCCCGTTTTGAATGTTCAACCCCCAGAAATGATAGACACATACTTTGTACATCCACATATGGTATGAAGACAGGCCCAACCCATGGGGGAAGGGAACCGAAAGAAAGAATAGATAGACAGAAAAAGAAAGAAAAGAGAGAAAGTGACAGTCGGTGGTGGATGAGGTACTGGCGAAGCGGTTACGAGAAGAAGTACTTGCTCTCCATCAGCTTGTTGACATCAAAGTCGCCCTGCAAAGTAACACTGTTAGAATCGATAAAGAACCAAACGATCAAAAAAGAAATATGGGAGAGGAGAACAAACCTTCTTCGGAACCTCGGGGAAAGTCAGAGGCAACCAAATCTGTGACGTATTCTTGGTTGACGACTTCTTCGGTTGCCCCGTGGCGAGCATCTTCTGCTCAAACTTGGACGCACCCAACACTGTCACAAGCTTGTCCGTGCTGCTGGCGGTGGCACCGGTATCAGAGTCCGCCACCTCCAGCAGCGCATCTTCACCATCCAGCGCCGACTCGGCTAGCAAGTCATCCTCGACCGAGGCCGCGTCCTCCATTCCAGGTGCCGCCATCATCTCGTCGTCGTCAAGAGGCTCCTCGGGGGCCACCAGCGCCTTGTCACCCTCCATCTCAGCAAAGATGGTCGCCGGCGTGACCATGGCCTTGGCCCGCTCAACATCGGCCGGGTCCTCCGACTTGAGTAGCCGAAGGCGCTCGACCTCGACTAGCAGCTCCTCCTTGAGCGACGTGCGGCTCGATTTGCGGAGCGCCGAGATGCGCTTGGCCACCGCGCTGCTCTGGTCGATCTTGGCCAGATACACCGAGTCCTTGTAGCGGGCGGAGAACTCCGCTGCCAAACGTCCAATCACGTCCTCCGAGTGGATGCGCACAAATGAGTCGCGCAGCGCGTCGTTCATAACATCGACGTCCGCCGCGTGTGTCCAGAACGAGTCGTGAACGGCCGCAAACGCCAGCCCGCGTTCGTTGCACCGCAGCGCCGACAGCAGCATGTGGCTGGCGTCAAGCGAGTGGATGAAGTTGGGCGGGAACGCCTGCAGCTGCTTCCGGCGGTCGACCGGGTCAGACCGCTCGGGAATCGCGATGACGAGATCCTGAAGGCAGGTAGGGATCATCCGTGTGCCACTCTTCCGGTACGGCTGGGCCACCGGCATCCGGAGAGGCGTGGTCCACACCACCGTTGATCGGAGCTGGGCCATGAGGTCATCAGTCGAGGTATGCCCTGCGCTCTTCTTCTTGCCCTTCCGCGTGTCAGCAAGGAGAGCTGGATCCGACGAAATACGACTCAGCTGCTCGGGAGTCAATGCCGTGCAGACGCGACCACCAACTTCTCCAAGCCAGGTTTGAATGTCGTGGGCTCCACGGAACATGGTTGACATAGCCTTGAAAATCAGTGTGGCAATGTATGACGAGAGCAGAATCGGCTCGACCCCACACTCATCGCGGAGTTTGGGATAGGCCGCATCCAGCTGCTTGCACACCTGCTTCTTGGCTCCAGCAAACGTAACGCCATACACATTGGTCATGACCGTCTGCTTGACAACCTTGCGCGTGATCTTGTCATCGAGGATCTTCGCAAACGGATGTCCGGCAGCAGAGTCGGTGGAGATGTCCTTCTTGACAAGATCGGCAACAGCCGAGTACACATCGGCCGGCCGCTCACCAGGCTCGAGATTGACCTGCCGGGCTCCCCACGTATCTCCTCCAAGAGCAGCATAGTGCTGCAGACCATTGCAGGTACCGTCCTGGTGAACCGGAAGATGAGAGACATACTTGGCCGGCTCGGGGCTCTCCAGGGCAGCCTTCAGCTCGTAGCACACCGCCAGGCACTGCCACGGGTCCTCAGCCTTCAGCCACCAGCGCTCCCCAGTAAGCGGCTTCTCGGCTGAGTCGAAAATGTTCCGTAGGTTGTCCATGGCAAAGGCTTCACGTTCCGTGAGACTGGCTTTATCGAACCCGAACACGTTGGAAAGATGGACCTTGAGCCACTGCAAGCCGCGTTCACCCAGTTCGCGGCCCTCGGCAAACCGGAGCAGACCACGAACATGATCGGCACCCATGTGGTTCAGGTAAGTCGGCAAGGGGTAGGCACGACCACGGAAATCGACATTGTGGGGGAAATAGAAGGTTTGGTTGCGGTAGGCACGGGCAATTTCTAACTGGAAGTTGGTGAAGCAGCGCACAGAGTGCAGTCCCGACTTCTCGTTCTCCACAGCCTTGACAGCGCGGGCCCAGGCCCGGCGCACCATGGGATCATCAGATGCCGCGGGCTCCTCAGGAATGGGGATATCAGGGTGGAGCGGGGGAATATCGGCAATAGCCTCGCCTGTGTTCCATGCCTCCAGCATGACGTCGAGAACGGGGGTGTTGATCCGCCAAGGAGTGCTGCCGAGAACGTCCAGGCCTTTCAACACTTGGTCCATGTCGCCACGTTCAATAGCTGCCTCGGTGTAGATGCGCTGGTCGCGGTCAGTCGCCTTGACTCGGACTAGGTTCACGTTGTACTCCAGAAACCCGCCCTTGTCAAACTTGGTCCACGGCTGCGGCTCGACAACCATCGGAAGATGTTTGGCGAGGAAATCCCCGCGCGGCTCCTTAGTGAGAATTTTGATGAGTTCCTGGTTGAGAAGAACCATTCCAACCTTCTTGCCTCGGCGAAGCTGAGAAGTATGGGACAGTGCAGGTTGGTTCTGGCTGATCGGCTGTTTCGTTTCGGGATGTTCCTTGACAACCTTGATATTCGCAACATCGATGAGACAGGAGAGAAGGAAAGCTCCCAGCTTTGTTCGGATGCCAATAGGCCAGGCTTTCGGGACATGAGTACTAGCTTCGATGAGACGGGGATGAGACTCGGTATCGGCGGCTTCGGCGGAGGCATTAGAAAGGCTAGTGGTCTTGTTGAGTTCGGGAGTCACAGACCCATCAGCGATCTCGACGACGTGAACAGCGCGTTGAGTCTTCCGCTGGTTCTTGCGTTGCTTCTTGGCCTCCGCAGCAGCTTGGGCTCGGATATCTTCCTCAACAAGCCGAGAAATATTCGTGATGACGGAAGACAGGGTTGCGCCACGGTCAACGCCGGTAATGGTGATAGAGCTGAGCGTGCTGAGAATGGTTACGGCAGCCAATCTGGTCGGAGTCGACTGTTGCATGATGGGACCGTACAAGCACCGGTCGATATCCTCGATGGACTTTGATGACTTCGTCTCCGAGGCTTCGATGAGCGACATGCTCTCTCGGATCTTGGCCTCGAGACCACACTGCCAGTCGTAGAGCTTCGAGTTCAGCGTCGAGTGTGAGAGAGCACTGTTCAGCCCCATCCGGAGAAGCTGCTCGTTCTCTTCCCTCCACCGCTCAACAGCGGCATCGATCGAGTCACGCTCCAAGCGGCTCTGGATCTCGGACCGCTCCTTCGGGGGAAGTTGGGAGATATCGCAGTTCTGGGGGATTTCATCAAAGAGGGTGAGGGTGCGCTTGAGGCCCTTGAGACCGAATCCCTTCTGGGGCGTTGGCAGGACATCTGGATAAACAGCACCAGAAGAGGCAGCAGCAATTTCGGATTCGGCGGCGGCGGCAGCTTCAGCAAAAGCCGGAGTTTTCAACACCTCCTCGAGTTCGGGATCTTCGGGAAGAGAAGGCATGGTGGCAGCAGGATCGGGGGTGAAGTTGTATCGGGGGCAGATCTCGGTAATCACGGCTAGATCTTGGTCTGAAAGAATGTCATCCATGGAAAGGACCTTAAGACCTGCCTCTCCAGGAGCCATGCCCATATATCGCGTGACCAAACGCTCCAGCCGTGAGCCGCCCTCAGAAAGGAGAGAGGCCTTCAGCATGCAAGCCACGGTCTCGGCCGTTTGGGGCAGGTCAGCACTGCGAATGTGCAGCTCGTACCACTTGTGGAGCAATTCTGCCTGCTTCTTGTTGGGTACCAGGCGCATCTGATCGAGCGAAGTCTTCAAGTATTGGTTGTGAAGGGAAATGAGTTCTTCACCCGGAACGCCGTCAATCATGCCCAGTCGCTTAAGGACCAACGAAGCCCGGGTCAATTTGCGGACCTGGAGACAGGCTTCGAACACAGCATAGAGCTCGTCGACATCGCCGGGAAGGCCATTGGACCGGAGACCGACGCGGGGGACTGGTGGCGCAGGTTCCTGAAGGATGAGCGGCGCGCTCGGGTCGAAGGGTTGGAGCTCGTAGAAGGACGGCCGTATCAAGTTGGGTGACGAGAATCGCATATCACCGTAAGGGGGAGCCGAGTTGTGAAAGGGAAAGTCGCTAACAGCTGTGGCTAGCGACCGTGATGATGGAGGTGTCGAATTGGAGCTTATCGGCGAGCTTGTCGAGGCATCGTGGCGGGATTCAAGGGCGCTTTGGCCGGGACCACGGCCGAGCGTGTACAGGTGAGTGATGGATCGTCGCGGAAGGCCGACCGACGCCCGTAACGACGCGGCTGTCCGGTGGACCGCAGTCCGGTGTGAAGTCCGGAAGAGCATGACTGATGAGATTGGAGCGTTGATGTCACGCCCGCGACAACAAACAGAGGAGAGAGAAAAGGGGACGGGTTGTGGATATTCAGGAGGTGGAATGGATGGGGACACACGAGGCCATTAAAAAAGAATGTAGAAAGGAAGGAAAGAAGGAAAGCAAGAAAAGAAAATACAAGACAGATGTAAACACAAAACAACAGATTATACACTTGAGCAAACAAGACACATCCCCTAAACCATGGCTGAATTGAAGAGAGGAAAAACACGAGCCAGAGACAGTGAAGGAAAAAATTGGGAGATAATTTGATGTGAAGAAAAAATCTCGATCGACTGATTTTTGCTGGGGAAATTTTTCGACCAGCTACTGGCCAAAATTGCACGTTCTGATTGGCTGAATTTAGTGGAGCACAAAAGTCGCGCCAAATATCTGAATGCTGAACTGTTTGGTATTTTAGCGGAGTTTTTCCAGATCTCCTTTCACTTCTGCGTGCAGGTAGGGTTTTCCGGCCGGTTCCATCTCTTCTTCATTCATCCTCCTACCATCACACACCCTTTCTCTCTTTCACTTTAATGAGGCAATGATGATCACTCGGGCTGCATCTGTGGCCTTTGGAGGTCTTCGAGGCCGGGCAACGGCGTCGATTCTGTCCCGGCCCTCTCATGCTCCGTCTATCCTGGCAAGCTCCGGCCATGTGCTCCGGACCAGAATCCAGTCGTCCTCAGAGTCTATATTACCGCCTCGGGCGTACTCCAGCTCTCCTTCCGGCTCTCATTCTTTCTCGCAACCACAGTCAAATACGCCCCATGCTCAACCGTACCAAACCCTTACAATTACCGGCGAGACTATCACAATCGTTCCCGCTCAAGCCATCGAAACAACGGCCACCGAAACCCTCGAGGCATCTGCCACCGAACAGCCCGCCGATTCCACCCTCCCCGAATATCCGGAAGACCCCCAAGAACCTGAACTACCGTGGTATCTCGATGAAGAGCCCCCTGTGCATCCGGTAACCCACCACGCCGCGCCGGCCCCCGAAGTCCCTGCCAACTCGCCTGCCATCCTCGCACCGGTGGTCAAGTTCGCCCACGAGGAGATGGGTCTCGACGAGATGTCGGTGCTGGACCTGCGCGAGTTCGACCCGCCGCCTGCACTCGGACCCAACTTAATCATGGTGTTCGGCACTGCGCGCAGTGAGCGCCACCTGCACGTGTCGTGTGCGCGGCTGGTGCGCTGGCTCCGGCATAACTACCGGGTTGAGGCCGACGCAGACGGTCTGATCGGTCCTGGCGAGCTGAAAACGAAGCTGCGGCGTATGCGCCGCAAGGCGAAGTTGCTGGGCTCGACGGGCGCGGCTGCGCGAGGTGGGGACGACGGAATCACCACTGGCTGGATCTGCGTGAACCTGGGCACCATTGGACACCACGTCAAGGATCAGATGAACATCGATAGCGAGGGCCAGATTGCTGGCTTTGGCGGCACTCATAACGGCACCACGATTGTTCTCCAGGCTATGACGGAGCGGCGCCGGGCCGAGCTCAATCTGGAGAAGCTATGGACTGGTAGCTTGAAGCGGAACAAGGAGGAGAAACTCAAGCTGGAAGAGAAGCAAGACTCGGGCTTCCTGATGGAGCCGAACTCTCCCGTGCTTCGCAATCGCCGGCGCAGAAAGCCTAAGCATCCCTCGTCACTTTTAGAGCAACAGCGGGAATACTCTACCGTTCTCTCTCAGTCATCCAATGACACAACTGCGTATCCTCGGAGAGGTATCAGCCTCGAGGAGCAAAAGATGGCGATTCGCGATTCCCTGCATGACGCACTATCGGCGAACCTTCCCAAGACACAGCCACCGCCACAGCCAAAGGCGCGCCCGAGCCCCGGCAGCCTTGCTGGAGACAGCGACCTCCCCTCAGTTCCGCTAGCCGAGGCCCGGCAACGACTGTCCGAGATTGTTTGGCAGGGCCACGACGTCACCGAACGAGAATTCATGGTCCTCATCCGTTCGATCTTGCTTGCGCCCGCCAGTGCTGCCTCTGCCGAAGAGCAGATAACACTGGTGGAGGACGTGCTTCGTACGATGTTCGAGCGGCGCATCAACATCCTTAACAACGAGGTCGTGGTCACTATGATTGAAGCCATGCTACAGTCAGCATCCGCAGAATCACCGGCACTACGCCGCGCACTGAGCAACCTCGAGGCGCTGATGCCGCTTGCGCGTCTGCCCTGCCCGAACGAGTCACAGCTGGCCCGGCTGATCCGCGCGTATGCGGACGCGGGGACCTGGGATCGCGTGTGGGATGTGTGGCGTATGGCGCCGCGATTCGGTGTCCCGCGGTCGCGCGAGCTGTACGCGTTCCTGTTTCGATGCGCCACGGCCACCGGCAACGAAGCGCTCTGTACGTCCGTGCTGCGCACGGCTGTGCCGGAGATGATGGCCGAGCAGCCGCCGGTGCTACCCGACGCATTGGTGTATCCAGCACTGCTGGAATGTGTGGCTGTGGCTGACCCGCAAGCGCAGAAACATGCGGCGCAACAGGCCGCTCCGGCTGCCCCATCAAGCGAACGGAAGGTGAGACGCCAGCGGATCATGTCAGAGCGCTTCATGAACCGGGAGTTTGTCAGGATGATAAGGGATATGGATGAGGTGCGCCGCTCCAATCTCATATAACACATGTATACATACCACTCCAACAAATAGCCTGCCATCCCGTCGCTTCCTGTCACCCCTTCCTAGAGAAGGTGCATTTTTGTACGAATATAAAAGGGGATGGGGCACACAATACCAATGTCACAACAGCTGTACTATAGTTTTTTCACTTTCTTTTTGTGTTTAGAATATGGTGGGAGGAACCCAAAAAAAGAAGGACCCCTTTTGGCGTCTTGGGCATTATCATCATTATGTAGAAAAATCAAGACCAAAAAAATCAGAAACTTGCTAGTTCTTTCAGCATTGGCGCAATCTGCTTCCGACTGGCAGCAAGATTCCCCTGATGCCATGCGCGGATATATAGCTCTGGCTTATCGGTGGTGTGTCCTCGATCAAGTTCACCGTCATGCCACGGTTCCAACTTCAGCTCTGTCTCGTGTTTGGAGACAAAGCCTTCGGCAAGCGTCACGGCCTCCGGCGAGCGCGCAAACACATACAGCTCACGCTCAAAGCTCTTGGCGCCCGCGAAGGCCGTCAGGAGAGCGACCAGCGGCGTCTCGCGATCGTCAGAGAACCGGCGGATGTCTGCAACGAACGCGTCCGGACCGCCAGCGTGGGCGACGAGGTCGGCGAGCCCGCGCACCGCGCTGCAGCTGCCCACGGTGCCGGGGACCACGAGCTTGTAGTCCTTGCGCAGCACGTCGTAGAAGGTCATGCCCGAGAGGTCCTCTTTCTGGCGGCTGGTTTCGCAGAAGAAGGCGGCGCGGTCGAACGGCGTGGCAGCGCGAGAGGTCGCGCGCACGAGAGTCTGCTCCAGGAACTCGGTGGCCGCCACGTCGGTGGGCGTGACCTTGTCCGCCAGCGTCAGGTTCGCCGTGTCGATCAGCACTGGGCCGAGCGCCAGGTGCGCCAGGGCCACCTCGTCGTTGGTGTCGGAGTCCGCTGGGACGCCGCCGTCCCCGCTGGCGCTGCCCCGCCCGCTCCCCATGACGGCCGCCCACGCATCCTTGCATTCCCGCACGACGAGACTTGCGCAACTACCGCAAGTCTCGATTACGCGCGGGTCTGCGGTCGCGGGCACGACATTCGCTTCGACATGGTGGTCGATGCACCCGATCAGGCGACCGTACGGCGCCAGTGCGCTCTGTGGCGTATTGTGGTCGACGAGGAGAAACTGCGGGTCGGCCGTGGCGAAGCCGGCGGCGGTCCCGCCGGCCAGATCAGAGAATGTGGCTACATCGTCCGGAGTCAATCCGGCACGCCGCAACACGTAGGTCAGTTCGGGGCGGAGCACGAGGTCGGGCCTCGGGATCGGCGCCAGAGGGATGTGGAACGTGTAGGGAGGGATATGCGATCGTAGGTAGGCCAGGACGATGGCTGAGCAGATGGAGTCGAGGTCTGTGGGTGGTTGTTTATCCACATCGAGATGGTTAGTTGACTCTGTTGCTTGGGATGCAGTCACTTTCGCAGGCGGCGTGTGAGTAGATGCGTGTTTGTGTTCACCTGCGGCTTCATTTCCCACCACCACCGTCAGTGGAGGTTTCGCGTCGGTCAAGGCATGTTTCGCGGTCTGAAGAAACGCCTTTAGCGACAACCTTGGCGGAGACATTATTGTGTAAAATCGTGACAGATTTGGCACAGAGGCGGGAAATACAGCAAACAGAAATGGACGAGGGAAAAACGCTTGGCCGAACCTTAGACAATGACTGAGGAGGTTCATTATCGATAACGATTCCTTGCCCCCCACACAGTTTTCTTAGGGTTTAGGGTTCCGCCCCCCATTTTCAACGGCATCCGGGGGAGTATCGGAACATGGGGAGGCGATGACCCATTCAAAGAAAGTATCTCCGGGTTTATCTGTTCCAGAAATATTGGGCATTCTAGAATCTCTTCATTTGTAAACTGTCCCGTCGAGGTTTTGCGCTAAGATTTACCCTAGCAAAAGGAGTTAGCGATCCAGCATTTCTGCAGCAAGTTTCCAACTTCATTTTATGTCCTCTGCAGACGTCTTGACGTCGGTTTTGGAATCTTCAACACAAACGCCGACTTCGGGGGAGCCACCAACCACGATCTAGGCCGATATCTACCATCATTGCAACACCCCAGCTCATTCTATCTTCTCCATTTTCTCCCTCTCAGTCTCTCGCTAGCATTTCCCCAAAAATGGCGCCCCTCCGTTTCCTAATCATCGAGGCCGATACCCCGATGCCGGGCATCAACGCCCGGTACGGCGGCTACTTCGGCGTCTTCCGCGCTCTCTTCACAGCGGCAGCCGCACCGGCGCCGCTGGAGGACGTAGCCACGCTCCGCCGGCACCATGCTGTTGAGTCGCCCGACCCGGCATCGTACCCGCCGCTCTCGGAGATCGACGCCATCCTCATTTCCGGGTCCAAGCACAACGCTTATGACAACGAGCCCTGGATCCTCCAGCTGGTCGCGTACACAAAGGCTGCGTTGGATTCCGGGCGTGTGCGTGTCGTTGGCGTGTGTTTCGGCCACCAGATCGTTGCCCGCGCGCTCGGTGTGCCGGTGCGCCGTAGCGATCTTGGGTGGGAGGTGTCGGTCACTGAGGTGCAGTTGACGCCGAAGGGCCGAGAGGTGTTCCAAATGGACAAGATGGTAAGTTAGTTTTCTGATTCTCGTCTCTGATTTCTTGGGGGGACGAACTTATGTTGTGCTCATGGGCAACGCACAAATAGACTCGCACTGACACCTGCATTTCACCCAGCGCATTTTCCAAATGCACGCCGACGTCGTCACAGCAAACCCGCCCAGCACGGAAGCTCTCGCCGAGACCGAAAAGTGTCCCGTGCAAGGCTTCTACGAGCCCCGCCGGCTGATCACCGTGCAGGGACATCCCGAGTTTACCAAGGACATGGTGTCCGAGATTCTTGCGACCCGCCACAGCATGGGCGTGTTCAACGATGTCATGTACGAAGAGGCCATGTCTCGCGTTGGCAACGACCATGATGGCGTCGCGATTGCGAAAGCTTTCATCCGCTTCATGCAGGAACCATGAAACGCTCAGTCTTCTTTTTTCTGTTTCTGGCCGTTTTCATCATCTGTTCTCCTATTGCATGTTCCAAAATGTCGCGAGACCAACTGCGGACACAGCCCTTTTGAATCATGTACTGCCACATTTCAGCGAGTCAATGTATATCTTCAATTGATTTCACAATTCTCTCCTTTGTAATCATCATGGCCAATCTTGTCCTTCAATTATATCATGTTCTGTATGTTCTTCTAACCATCCATGACTTTTATGAAACCAGTGCCCGTGCAATGCAAATGACAAAAGAAAAGAAAAAAGAAGAAGAATCAGCAAAGGGGTATCTCATGATAATATGCAAATCAGTAATACGCAGCTAAGCAGACATGTGGAAAGAGGGAGGAGAACAAGAAAAATGAACATGAAGCATTTCATAGCCCATCTCTCAACTCTTTTTCCGTGTCCAGTGAACCTTCAAGTTTCAACCCCGCTCAACATCGATCTCATCCCACCAATTTCTCTCACTCGACCGGAGAGTGCTGGATCCGGCCCCGATGCCCCGGCTGCCCCTCATATCAGCCTCCCACAGTTTCCGCCGATCTTCAATCTCGGCCATCCGCCGCCGCTGAGCATTGCGGCCATCCACAAGCATCTCCTCACGGGTCCGCCCAATCGTCGGCCCAGCATGGCCAGGCAAGCCCCAGAACCGCCCACTTTGACGCCACCTGAAGGGTTTACCATGACCAGTCATTCGCCCAGACTTGTTCATCCGCCTGTTGTGTGGCCCCGATTGTTGCGCCGAGCCCGAAGAGCTTTGGCGGTTGACGCAACGCCGCCGGTTGACCAGAGTCCACGGCTTTTCACGCATGGAAAACAGAGCGGCATCGGCAACCCCCTGAGCACACAGGCTAACCATGCTTAGCAACACAACGACAAATGGACCGGACTTTTGCGGATCGTTCCACTTCAGGATGTGGGAAAGGAAGGGTAGCACCCAGATGCCAACATAGACAAGTGGGTAAACAAAGAGCAGTCGTAGTTGTCGACGCACTTTATCGCGTGTGCGGGCCATGGTATTGGAATCCGCCAACGACTGTAACGAGGACATGGTAGATGCCGTAGAATTGATGTTGGACGGCCCGGGGTCCTGTGAGCTGGATTGGCCCGCAACCCGGCCATTGGTACTGTTCATCTTGGCGTGGAACATTCGCCGAAGAACTGAACCTTGGGGAGGCTGAGGTGATATCAGACGGCGATTGCTTCTGGAAGTGGCGTGGTGACCTGGAGATGAAGAGATTGATGAGCCTTCAATGCGAATTGGCACAGGTGTCAATTCTGGAATAGAGGGTATGATAGTGTCTGAATTGTTGGTGAGCGTATTGGATGTATCGGACCACATCTCATTTGTCGTACGCGGCGAGGAGGATTGGCGCAGCTGCCCAGGAGGCAGCTTATCCATCTTCATGCTATTAGTAGCTAGACCCCAAGAAGATTTGCGACCACGCAGCCGATTAATGTTCCAGCGCATGCTGTGGGCACGACGGCTCGGAGCCTCGGCTTGAGGAAAGGATTGACGGGAGGACGTTGAATCTCGGCCGTTTTGAGCCTCGGAGTGTCTTGGTAAAAGGTCGAAATTTGTCGGTGCCAAACCGCCGGCTATCATGGGACCTGCAGGAGCACCGCGGGGGCTTGGAGAGCGTGACGGGGACACTGAATGGCGGCCATTGTTAATGACAGCAACAGCGGGGCTTGACAATGGCGGGATATCGGATTCTGGTGGCACAAGGCCGTGGCATTCAATAGGTGGAAGCCTGTCGAAGGAGCTGATATCCGTCGTCTCGTCCATGGAATGGCCTATACCGACAACCCCGGCAGTCGAGCGTGTCCTTCTGCGCTCAAGAGCAAAGCTGTCTCCTGCATGATTGGAGTCAAGAGTTGCGCCTGGAACTGACTGCAGATTGGTCCTTGTCGGAGCAGAACCGCCGCTAGCTGCGTTCGTAGCCTCATTGACCCTCGAGGCTCGGCCAAAGCGACGAAAGAGAACGTTGACGTAGAGGTAGATGCACGCGTATATAGTCAAGATAGTCACAAGGGTTATGTATCTCGGGACCCAGCTAAGCAAAAGGCTGGGCCACGTTGGGCGAACGGGAAGATAGCAGTACTCTCCAGAGTTGACGTAGGCATGCGGTTTGTGCAGAAAAGCCAGGCCGGCCAGAATGGTTGGGATGGAAAAGATTCCGGTATATGCATAAAAGCGGTAGTGGTACAGACCGCCAGACTTTTTGGGGAAGAAGACGAACAGGGCAGTATGAATGGCAATGAGAAGGACAACAACGTCACAGGCCTCAGTACCAAACGCCACAAAGAAGCCGCTGATCTGGCAGAAGGCGGTGTGTGAGTGGACTGTTACACCACTGAGAGTCACCAGCGGGAAAACTGTGTACCAGACTGCTTTCCATATATCACAGAGAATCAGAATCATGATGAGTCTAAACATGTGAGAGGCCTTCATGATCAGCTCAGACTGTAAAGCCATCGAAACAACGAATGATGAATAACTTACTCATGGCGAAAATTGCGCTTAATCTTCAGAAACCAGTATAGCGTTGTCGTCGTTGCTGCCAGACTGATGAGGGCAACGCCGAGGGATACAGCGTTCAAAGCTGTCAGTTCCCCCTCGCTAAATGCAGGGCCATCATCGGGGTTCACGATGAAGGCATGATGCTCCAGTGGCAAGACTTGACTGCGAGCATCCGTTCTGACAAATGCTGGTAACGGTGTTGACGGAAACACAGCAAAAGCAAGAAGCAACAGCAGATGTCTCCATGTTTGCTGCATAGTAAGAAAGCCCATTCACCGAAGACGATTTCACTTCTCAACCACAGGGTCCGACTGGACTTGGGACATTAACCGCAGGAAGTCCAAGAGAGATGAAGCGTGGAAAAGGCTAGGCAGGAGGAGTTCTAAAGATTCGCGTCGGGTAATAGCGAAGGCATCCTGGTTGAACAGCAAAGAACCGCGTATGGGATAGGAGCTCTCTTTATAGAAACAGATTTAGAGGGCCAGTGAGAAAGTTAAGGCGGTGTGCATCAACAGAGGCTGTTGTTATCTGTGTAACTCGTTGAAGATGTCTTGTGAATGGGTGATTATTTCAAAGTTTGTCGTAGCCAGGCTCAAACAGTGGCTTCCTCTAATCTAGCCGTGGTTGGTTGAAAGTGAGACTCTGATCACTCAGGAATCGAGGGCGAGTCATGGGAGTGAGAGAGACTTTCCGGAGGGAGAATCCACACACGAAACGCAATTTATATGTAAGTAGCTGGTGAGGAATGTGAGCGGCGTATGCGAGGGATTAACCACCTGATCCGGACGGACATGACCGACTTCGCCAGCGTACGCGATCCAGTAATATAGATCTGGGGTTCTTATAAGCAGGAGAAGGCGAGGATCACGATGTGGAAGGAGTAGAAAGAGCCGTTGAGCGGAGGAAGAGCAAGAAGAAAGGCAGAAACCGGGAGAGAATGAGAGGTGTCAAGGGAAAATCAGGGGAGGGATGTAGTAGTTATACCCGTCAGGAAATCCGGGGCAAGACTGGATACAGCATCCGTGCAAACGCCAACGCGAAAGAACGAATGATGAAAGCCCAGGAAAAGTGAATCCAGACGCATGAGATTAGAGTGGTTTCTAAAAGGGACACGAAAAGAGGAATCCAGACTTAATTGGTTGTTATTGCCAGATACATGGATATACCGTGTACTTGTGGTTGTCCCAGGTCGCCCTACGTCACAGTCGCTTCCACGGGCTTGTTCCCGGCAGGCGGGCCAGTCAACAGAAATCTGGGCGGGAATCTGGGTTGCCACGCAGTATATAAGGCTTTCAGCTTTCCCATCCCATGCAGCATGCCGGAACTTTGGCACAATCCTCGTAGGTATTAGAGTGGGAATGACGAGGGGGGGTGGGAGAGAAACGAGGAGATCGGGAATGAGATCTTGGGTCCATAAACGTCCTGTTATGTATAGGAACGAGCATACTACACCGGTACGGGCAACAAATGAGGGATATAGTCCGGACGAGTAACATGTCACAAGACTAGGGGAAATATAAAAAGCCTAGAGATTTCGGGTCCAAAGCCTCGAGTGGGAATCATCAGATAAGAAAGTTCACGTTTGTTGGGGGAGACAAGAGGCCTGAAGCTTTTTTCATGACGAGTCATTGAGCATGGGCAAACGAGTTTCAGCAAGGACAACTTCGGTCACCAGCACTCCCCTCCCCGGGTCCGAAGCCCGACACCGATGATAAGTGAACGCGGGGACGCGGGAATGGGGAAATTGTGATTGGCTCCTAGCCGGTGTGGCAATTGAAAGAAAGGGAAAACCGCGTGATAGTGCTTGAAGGAAAAATATCTCCAATAAATAGGTCCATGGTTTTGACAGGACCATGCTGCTTAAGGAAATGTTGGGCCACCGCTTGGAATGGTGAACCGGGATTCAATGGATTTGACACCTAAACACCAACGCCCTTCATCAGCGATTCTTACGGAATCCTCTTCTTCTCTTGAATACCAACTGAGTTCCGTTTTTCAAATACCCAGACGTGACATGCTCATTCAACAGCTAATTGCCTTCTAAATGTCATGTGCCTTTGAGTATGAGAACCATAACAGCACAATACAGACAAGTGCATCCCTTTGCATCACAACTGTTTTATATCCTTTGGAAGACCGGAGCCATAAAGCACCATAGTATATTCATCAACTTTATATGAGCTAGGTAGTATATAAGGGCGTTTCTCTCCAATCCAAGACGCACCGTTGGAGGCCGGCCCGGGAGCTGGGCGGAGAGAGCTGCGTGTTGGCGGGCGGCTTCTTCCCGAACGGAAGCGGGACCCAGTTCGATGGTGTGTCATGGTTCGTTGAGAACCAGAATCGATCGGACGGGGAAACTGAACAAGTTAGGTAAAGTGATGCAAAAGGTAACTCACTCCGTGCGCTTCCGCTTTCAACCTTCGCGAGGATGTAAGCCAGGGCTTATTAACCACATCCAACAAATACGAAGATGAACAGGGAAATTTCAGGTGGAAATCATGACTTTATCGAGGCAGGCTTTACTTTCGCATCTTATATCAATATTGGTCGTTTTAAGTCTTAACTTACGGTGTAGGCTTCTCCTTATCCATCATGTCTAGCCGATCTATTTCATCCGACTCAACCTATGACGACGATTCAGTTTCTGTCAGAAGCGAGGAAAGTATCGTGATACTTTCCTCAGCATCACGCACCTCCCAAACTGAGGACAACACACCTTCGGTCCCGAACAAAACTCAAGGAAGTGTCAAACCTGCCGCCATTAACAGCAATCGAGCAAAAAAGGCAGGACCCCAACGCGGCCGCTCCTTCCCTCTTGATAACTCTCGACAGAGAAATGGAAGGAGCTGGCCTCAGATTTCAATCGCAGAGGTAGCTATGTTTATGTTTCCCCTCTTTCTCCCTCTTCCATTTCACCTTTCTCCATCATCCTCTTCTCTTTTCATCATCCTCTTCTCTTTTCATCATCCTCTTTTCTTTTCATCATCCTCTTCCCGTTAAACGTCATCTTGTTCTCCATCATCCTCTGCTATCACCCACTCGACCATTCCCAAGATGGCTCCAACCAGCGATCCGGAAGATGTACTAGATCGCTGTTTAGAGGATGGCCAACCTGTAAGAAATTCGTTCCTAAAGGTTGGGCCTGTTTACTGACGTTATGGTACTGATGCTGTTATATGAATCTAGTGGAAGGCCTTGAAGGAATCGGTGGATAGCATGAAAGAGACTCTGGACTTAATTGTGTCTCGAATGGATAGACTCGAAACTCGAATGGACAAACTCGACACTCGAATGGTGAAGCTCGAAACATCACAAGCTGAGACCAACGGCCGGATCTGCGCAATTGAGAGAAGACTCACCGACGTCGAGGTTAACAAACGCCCTGTCGTGCTGGAAGCGCGTGAACCCTTTGTGGTAGTGTGAGTACAATCTCGGTGACACGCATAGCTAGCTGATGATTTGGCAGAAATTCTAACTACATTTTTTTCTGATAGTCCCACGGTTCCTCCCCAATCCGACCGTGTTGAGCAACTTCTGTGTAAGGTCATTGAGAAGATTCTTGACCGACCGGATCCCAAGCCATAGGATGGCTCGCGGCTGATGTAGGTTTACTAGTGTTTCTTTCATGATGAAGGATAATTGCTAATGATGCTATATTCTCTGTTTCTCAATTAGCCTGCCGTTCCTGATTTCCAATTTCAGAGACGAAGATGGGAGGAGCCTTCTGGAATTTCTCACACAGAAGGCTGTGTCTGTTGTGGTGTGGGCATTTTTTACGCTGGTTGTGATCGTTGCGTTCTGGACTTTGGCCATCTATCTAGGTCGATAGGCCTTCAGTTATGAGACTACTAAACAAAACTCTACGAAGAAGATGAGAAGATAGTGTTAATAAACTATTAAGCAACGGGATAGATTCACTCAGATAGTGTTTGATTCGACTGAAAATCAGAGTCGAATATGCGTGATTCCATTTGACTTCAAGTAACACCGCTTCTGTGAGATTCTATATAGGGAGAAGCAGAGCAAAACTATTTCGGTGTTATTTTTATTAACTTTCTTATAATTGTGCCCGGATCTAGATGGAATGCCTCAGAATCTTGCAGGGATTCAAGCTCAAGCATCCGGCCTGGAACCATCTGGCGGCTACTCAATGTGGCGTTCGGAGAGGCAAGACAGGCACGGCGCCGAAGGGGCCAAGATGAAGAAACAGACAAACTTGCGAGGTGTGACGTCAACTCGGCCGGATGGCGAGACTGTCAGATTCGGAAGAGGAAAAAGAGGATAACCGTCAAGCTCTTCTTCGAAAGATCCTCGTTTCTCCTTTTCCTCGTGGCGTCTCTGTTACCGAAAGGAAATTTGAAGATGTTCGCAGGACTATGAGCAACAGAGGAACAACCAGTGATAAACCGCGTTAGGGTTAGGGGCAAAACACAATCTCTCACCGCCCCCTTCACCGTCTAGTTTGGCCGGCATTAAACGGTACCTACTAGGGTTAAACCCATATTGCTGACTTGATTGGCCCGATAAGCAGAGGCCCCCACTGAATTTTTCCTTGGTGCCAAAATATCGGACCTGTAAAAAAACCCTTCCTCTACCTGATTCAAATCTTTCCTCAATTCTCCACCAGACGAGACAACAGCAGACACCAACATATAAAATGGTGAAAAAGACGAAGAATTCCGGGGCCGGCAATGGCCCGGCCAAGCTTGCCGACGCCCGGTTTGCGAGCTTCCAGACCGATCCCCGATTCCGCCTCCCATCGAAGCGCAACTCCAAAACGACCATCGACAAGCGCTTCTCTCGCTTGCTGAACGATGAAGACTTCACCACGACGGCAAAAGTTGACCGATATGGCCGAAAGCTGAAGAACGACGCAAAGAAGAAAGCCCTGGCAAATCTGTACCGGCTCCAAGAGCAAGAGGAGCAGGATGACGAACCTGAAGACGAGGAGGATGAAGAGCCCAAGGTCAAGCCAACAAAGAAGAAGGCTCCGGCTCCCATCGACGATGATGACGCAGAGGATAAGGAGGACGAGGACGAGGACGATGATGTCGATGACGACGAGGACATTAAGCGCGAGCTCCGGGCCACAAGAGCAAAATACGACCCGGCGCGTGACGGTGGCTTCTCGTCATCCGACTCGGACTCGGATGAAGACGACGACGAGTTCGCCGAAGAGGACGAAGCTGCTGTCTCGGGAAGCATGCAGCGCTTGGCTGACGAGCAAGCTCAAGTCGAGGAAGGAGACATAACGCGTCGCATAGCTATTGTCAATCTCGACTGGGACCACGTGCGCGCCACCGACCTTCTGGCACTGTTCACCAGCTTCCTGCCGTCCAGCAGCAGCGGCAAGATTGTCAGTGTGACGGTGTACCCTAGCGAGTTCGGCAAGGAACGCATGCAGCGGGAAGAGCGCGAGGGCCCGCCGAAGGAGATCTTCAAGTCGGCGGCGCACGTCAGCTCGTTTGACGAAGCTGCGGCTGAGGATGTTGGGTCTCTTTCCGACAGCGACGACGAGGATGCCGACGAGAGGATCAAGAAGGAGCTGTTGCGTGAAGCTACAGACCAGGACTTCGACAGTGAAGCGCTGCGGGCGTACCAGCTCGACCGGCTGCGTTACTACTACGCGGTGATGGAATGCTCGGACGCTTCAACTGCCCAGAAGCTGTACGAGGCCACCGACGGCACCGAGTACCTGTCGTCGTCAAACTTCCTTGACCTGCGCTTTGTGCCTGACGACGTGTCATTCGACGACACTCCACGGGATAAGAGCACAAGCGTTCCGGAGGGGTATGAGCCGGTCGACTTCGTCACCAACGCGCTGCAGAGCTCCAAGGTCAAGCTCACCTGGGATATTCACCCAGAGGATTCCTCGCGCAAAGAGTTGATGAAAAAGGTGTTCAGTGGAAGCCGGGACGACATTGAGGAGAACGATCTGCGGGCGTATCTAGCGTCGGACAGCTCGGACGATGACGGGGACGATGACGCAGCCGAAGTCGCAGACGAGCCGGCTGCCGCCGCCGCGGAGGACGCCCCCAAGCTGAGCAAGAAGGAGCTAGCGCGCCGCAAGATGCGTGAGGCGCTCGGCCTCAGCAACGAGCCGAAAACCAAGGGCAAGTCGGCTTCTTCTCGCGGTGCAGTCGGCGACATGCAGATCTCGTTCATGCCGGCGCTGAGCGAGAAAGAAGCCAAGGCCAAGGCGCAGCGCGAGGTTGGCGACAACGAAACCACCCTAGACAAGTACCTCCGCAAGGAGCGCGAGCGCAAAGATAAGCGCCGACAGAAGACCAAGGGCCCCGCCGGCGACGAGGATGAGGACGACGAGGATGCCGGTGGTGCGGGCGACGGCGGTGCCGATGGCGACGCCCTTGGTTTCGACGACCCGTTCTTCACCACCGAGGACCCCGACAAGGCGTTCGCAGCCGCCATGGACGAGAAGGATGGCGCGCCGCCGAGCCGGAAGGACACCAAGAAGCACAAGAAGTCCAAGTCCCGCAAAGACGACGATGGCGGCGATGCGCCGGCTGATGCCGCCACGCGCGCCGATCTGCAGCGTATTCTGGCCGACGAGCGGAAAGCTGTCGGCGACGACCGCCTGGACCACTTCGACATGGCGGCGATCAAGCGCGACGAGCGCAGCAAGACCAAGAAGCACAAGAAGAAGGGCGGCAAGAAGTCGGCGGCCCACGGCGCGGACGCCACCGACGGCGCCGCCGAGCTGCAGACCGGCTTCCAGATGGATGTTGCGGACTCGCGGTTTGCCGCCGTCTACGACAAGCACGACTTCGCGATCGACCCGTCCAACCCCAAGTTCTCGGCCACCGCCGCGATGCACTCCGTGTTGGAGGAGAGCCGGCGGAAGCGCAGCCGGGCGTACGAGGACGGCGAAGAGCCGGCGCCGAGTCAGGAGGCCAAGAAGGCGAAGACGGGCGGCGAGGGCGATGCGGTGGAGAAGGCTCGGCTCAAGGGGCTTGTCGACTCGGTGAAGCGCAAGGCGCATAAGAAGCGGTAGTCTTATTTCTGGGTTTTGCTTTCTTTTAATGACGTACACAAACAATCAAGCATTTACGGAGTTTTTGGGAGGATTCAAAACAAAAGTCGATAGTTCTACAAAAAGGTGGAAGTCATGGTATCTATTTATCTCTTCGGTATGGCTTTTCAATAATCTGCACAACAAACAACACAGTGTTCATCTCTCCTGTTTTTGCCGTTCTAAAGCCGTAGCAACCAGTCGTATAAAGAAGAAAACGCGCGCCCTAGTACACTCCATAAACGCCGATCCGAGAACTTCGTGAAAGGTATAAAACAAAATGTATGTATACATGAGAAGAAAGAGAAGGGGGAAAACAACAGATAAAATTCGGTACATTCTCCAAAGTTCCCCAGACCACACGCTCCGCTCCAATATCGGACACCGAGTTAACCCCACGTACCACCACCACCGCCCGAACGACCGGCCCGACGCTGGTGGCTGATACGCCAGTCGTCCTCGCCACCGAAGCGGTTGTGCAGCGGCTGGATGCGCTCGCCGCGCTTGCGCTTGGACAGCCGGTCGGTCGGCGCAACCCGGAACACGGTGGGCGCGGCATCGACCAGCCAGCGGGGCTCGATCGCGGTGGTGCAGTGCATGTACTCGCGCGTGGTCAGCACCAGGGTGTGGTAGATGACCCACTCGGCCTGTTTGCCGAACAGCGCGGACGACGGGTGCAGGTACACCGACGTGCCCTCGACGAGCGTCTTGTAGCCCTCCTGCGGGTCCTTGCGCGCCGCGTTGCGGAAGAAGCCCGCACACAGCGCCTGGCGCACCTTGTTGGTGTCACGCCCGCACGAGACCACCGGGTGGCGGTACCGCTCCATGATCTTGACGAGCTGGTCCCGCACATCCTTGGCCCGCCGCATCGACCGCGCTTGGATGAAGTTCTCAAAGCACCACGGCGCCGAGTACGCGTTGCGCTTCCACCCGTTGTACACGTTCAGCAGCGTCAGGTGGTCGCCGTGCGGGTCGTGGAACTTGGCTTTCTTTTGGTCCGCCACCGTCTGCTTCTCCTTCGGTCGGTAGAACACGTTCGGCAAGTTCAGCATCGCCACAATGCTCAGCATCTCGTCCGAGCAGCCCATGTCCACCGACAGAATCAACACCTTTGCCAGAGACGGCTCCATGGGGAAATCGGCCATCTTGCGTCCAAGTCGCGTCAGGAGACCTTCGTCATCGAGAGCGCTGAGGGCGTACAGCTCGTCCAGCGCTGTGAGCAGAGTGTTGACGGGAGGAGGGTCCATGAAGCCAAAGTTTATCAGGTCGTTGATGCCCATGGCCTTGAGCATAAGAATGGTGTTGGACAAATTCTGTCTTTGGATTTCGGGAATCGTCGTGGGCAGCATTTCAGATTGGTACGCCGCTTCAGTGTAAAGCCGGAAGCATTTACCGGGTCCCGTGCGTCCAGCACGACCGGCACGTTGGTTGGCCTGGGCCTGGGAAATCGGCGTCACAATAAGCGAGTCCATTCCGAGCTTCGGATCGTAGGCGTTCTGCTTGACGAAACCGGGGTCGATGACATAGTAGATCTCGTCAATGGTGATTGACGTCTCGGCAATGTTGGTGGCAATGACGACTTTTCGGCTCCCCGACGGCGCCGGTTCGAAGATTCGACTCTGCATCTCACTGGGAAGCGCAGAGTACACAGGCAGAATCAGGAGTTGGGGAACATCCGGGCCCAGAGCCTTCATTCGCTCGTATAGAATCTCACATGACGTGTCGATTTCTTCCTGTCCGGTCAAGAACAGAAGGATATCTCCCTTGGGCTCAGTGAGATGAATTTGCATAACGGTAAGCAGAGCCGCCTCCATGTAATCACTCTCCGGCTCCCGCGAGTACAGGATCTCGACAGGAAACGTGCGACCGGGGATGGTGAAGATGGGGCATTCGTTGAAATACACCGAGAATTTCTCAGCATCGAGCGTGGCCGACGTCACGATGATCTTGAGGTCGGGTCGGCGCTTGACAGCCTTCTTCAACAGTGCAAAGAGCACGTCGGTGGCAATGGTTCTCTCGTGGGCTTCGTCCAGCATGATCACCGAGTACCGCCTCAGCTCGGAATCTATCAAAATCTCTCTCTGAAGCATGCCGTCGGTGAGGTACTTGATGCGCGTGGCTGGGGTTGTTCGATCGTCGAATCGCACGTTATAGCCAACCTCCTCTCCCAGCTTGCAGCCAACTTCTTCCGCCACACGCTTGGCCACCGACATGGCAGCCACACGACGAGGCTGTGTGCATCCGATGATTCCCTTGTCGGCATATCCAGCCTCGGCCAGGTACTGGGTGAGCTGCGTCGTCTTTCCCGAGCCGGTCTCTCCAACCACAATGAGGATCTGGTTGTCTTTGACGGCATCGATCAGCTGCTGGCGGAAAGCAAACACTGGAAGGGACTCGCGCTGTTGCTTGATGCTCATGTTAGTTCGTTTTCCAAACGATTGGTCCTTCGGCTGCACCACCCTCCTCCACTCGGGCACGTCTTCGGTTTTCGCGTGCACATTCGCCGATCGCAGCTCGCTCGCAAATTTGCGCTTCTCGGGGTCGGCCATCGGGTCGTTCCACTGCATGGTAAGGTCGGTCGTGGACTTTTCTTGCTCGACTGCCGTATCCCGCTCTTGTTGTCGGAGCTCCTTACGGTCCCGCACCAGTGATGACCCCGTCACAGCTGCTCGGTTCATTGAGCCGTCGGGGGCTTTCACTACCCGGATAGGAGACAGCTCAAGAGATAGCTTCGTCTGGCCAGCAAGGAACGGCGGCTCTTCCTCTCGCACCTCGATATCGACATCCTCTTCTAGCTCCATATCACCCTCGCCGCGAAGGGTAGCCTGGTATTCGTCATCAAGACCGGGGAAGTCGGATGCCTTGGCCACGCCTGAGGCAATCAGTTGGCGGATCTCCCATCGCTCGGGAGAGGTCCAGCGCTTCTTGTGTCGTTGTTGTGGAAAGCCATTGCCTCCATCGTCGCCGTCATTCACGACCTCGGGAATCTCGGCTAACCGACCTCTCCCACTACCCATGCCACCCAACGGTGCCACGTTCGCGCCGGTTCCTAGTTGGCTGGGACCGGACATATCCTCTCCAGTGGATTGGTCAACCTCCTTCATCGACAGGGACACTCGCTTCGGCGGCTCAAATGATAGCACCTTGACCTTGACTTCTTGGCCCACGGACAGGAAATCGGCTGGGTTCGACACGCGCTTGTTGGTCAACTGCGACACGTGCACCATTCCATCCATCTTCTTCTTGATGCCGTGAATATTGACAAACGCGCCGAAATCTCGGAGGCCGGTAACGTGACCATCGTAGATCTGGCCAACAATCGGCGTGTCGTCGAGTCTCTGGTTAACGCGCGGTCGGTGGCCGTCCGGCAGAGGGGACTGCGATCGGGATCGCGATCGGTATCGTCGAGACCGGCCGTACTGGTCGTCATCGTAGGATCTCGACCGCGACCGGTCCTGGTGGCGGTCGCGACGCTTGGACTCGGATTGGCGGATTTCTGGGCTTCGCGAGCGCTTCCGGGCCGTTCGTTGGCTCTTTGACTTCTCTCCAAGGCTTTCGAGCAGCGCAAGTGTATCGTCGATGGCATCGCCCTCGTCATCTTTAGACGCGACTCCGTCGGGAAGAGCGAGGCCCTTGAAGATTTGCGCCTTCTCCTGGTTCGTCTTCTCCTTGTGCTCTGGAGCCTTCGCGGCGCCTTTGAATTTGGGGTGCAGCGTCAGCACTAATCGGTCGATACTGGTGACAAGACTGGGTGGAAAGTCGGCGTCGAGAGACTTCAGCTTCGCCTTGAAGTCTTCAAGATGCTTGCATTCGAGTCGCTGGGCGATGATGAACTCGGCCAGCGTTTTGTCCGACACGCCAACATGGTTGTTGATTTCTGATTGCACCTTGGAAACCAGCGAAAGCAATTCCAACTTCAACAGGTCGTCATCCATTCTCAAAAATATAAAGTGTTCAGCTGCGAACACATCCGATAGAAAAGGTGAATTGTCAGAAGAAGAAAGTAGTGGATGGAGAAGATTTGAAATGTGACTGGACTTTTTTGCCGTGAAGGACAAGAGCATCAAAATTCTGGGCTGGTGTTGAGTACGGTCAGCTGACAGCAGCTGGCGGCAGCTGTTAGTCAGAAGCTATAAATCATAAACGGTATTTTCAAACGACCACCCATAAATCACACAGCTTCAAGCTTAGCAAAATCTATATTGATATTTACATATATTTCAGCATCTTGTTTCTTGTTTCTTGTGTTTTTTGTCTTGGTTCTTTTTTCTTTCTTTTTTTTCTCTTTCCTGTATTCTCTTCCTATTCTCCAGACGACTATTGAGTGATCAATCAAGATGTCAATCCCGGGATTAGGCCAACTACAGGATTTAGTAAGTCGTTGGCCCATAGGTCTATTCCTGATACTGTTCTCTAACGTACCTTTCCATAGCCGGAGGAAACTTCCACACGCATTCACAAGCTTTTCCCATTCTGGGAATGGCGCTTCGAAGTCGGCTTCAACTCTGAGGTGACAGTGAAGCTCCTGACCGGCACGGCCGAGAAGGACGGAACGGAGCTCGCCCACCAACGGCCGTACCGCTTTACTGGCGTCAAGACAAAGATCCTTACAACGACGGGATGCGAGCTGGAGATTGACGGGCCTACACTCGACGAGTTCGTCGAGGAGTATGCGACCCCCGCCGACTCGCCTATGAACAGCTACTTGAACCTCCACTACAAGCTATCAAGTCTGCGCGCTGCGGCGGCACGTGAGGGTGCTCCGGGCCCGCGGATCCTTATCGCTGGCCCGCCCACGACCGGCAAGACGACCCTTGCGCGGACTCTGACTGCGTATGCCACCCGATCCGGCACCGCGCCGCTGGCGGTCAACCTGGACCCGCACGAGGGCATGCTCACCCTCCCCGGGACACTAAGCGCTGCGGTGTTTGGCACCATCATGGATGTCACAACCGGTGACGGTTGGGGCAGCACCCCTACCAGCGGACCTGCCCCCATCCCGGTCAAGCTGCCGTTGGTGTACTACTACGGCCATCCACTGGCTGACCAGGACACTGAGTTCTATCGGCATCTCGTCAGCCAGATGGCCACGTGTGTTACAGAGAAGTTGGCGGAGGACCAAGATACAAGATCTGCGGGGCTATTGATCGACTCTCCGGCTGTCACCGCCCAAGACAAGGCGGGCATCGATATTCTGCTTCACATAATTGAGGAGTTCTCCGGTAAGGAAGCGCATCACATGCTAGCAACGCACAGAGCAGACGCCCATACTAACCATGCAATTCTCGCCAGTGAACATCGTGCTCGTTCTCGACAGCACACGTCTAAACGCCGAATTGACCCGGCGGATCCGGAGCGCGACCACAAGTGTCGGTGATAGCGTTTCTGTGGTGTTGCTAGACAAGTCAAGTGGTGTGGCTGAGCGAAGTGACACTTGGATGCAGCAAACACGCGAGGCTGCGATCAAGGAGTACTTCTTTGGTGAAAAAGACCGCACTTTGAGCCCATTCACCCAACAAGTCAACTTTGACGTGTTGTCTGTGTTCCAAGCACCCGAATGTAAGTTTTTTTTTCTTTCCTCTTTCAATTCTGAGTCAAAGATCTTCCGCCCTGGTAGCACCATGTGCACACAGAGCACACCACTCCCATATTGCACAGATGCCCGCTCTGCCACATATCTCACTGTCCCTATGCATCGCCACCCCTTCCGCACCAGTTTTACTGACGATCCGGTCTCTCGGATACATATAGTCTCGCTCTACGGTGGAGATCCTCTAGCACTGATCAGTGTTGACGTGTCGCCCGGCATGGAGCAGTGGACGCTCGCGGTGATGAACGCCTCGCTAAAGGACACGCCTCAGAGTATCCGCTCCGCCACAGTCAAGGGCTTTGTGTACGTTGCACATGTCGATAAGGACAAGGCGCGTGCCAAGATCCTGTCGCCCATCGGCGGGCCCCTTGCGGAGCACCCGCTAGTGTGGGGAAAGTGGCCGGAACCCAACATCAACCTCCTGGGGTGAGACTTTGTTCTTATCTTCTCTCTCACCTTCTTACTGTTCCGCAGGGTGCATGCGGCCTCCCGCGAAAGGGCGTCTGCGAGAGAAAAATGAGTCGTTGTACTCCTCCGTTGGGGCCGTTGGGCACCAGCAGCGTTGACCTGTGGACATACGCAGACGTGTGTGTCCCCACCCCAGGGACGAAAATCCGCTGTCACACAGACAGTCTAGTCTCTCCATCTTTGTGTCTCTGTCTCTCCTTTGCCTGCTTCTATTCGGTGCGTGTCGGCTGATTCCATCACCTGTTCACGACCCTTGGTCTCCTGATTTGATTGGGCGGGTGGCAGGAGTGTGTGTTTTTCGGTCACACAGCGGTGGCCACGCTCTCTTGTGTCTATCGTTCGCACTAATTCAAGTCTGGAACTTCGGGGAGATGGAGATCGGAGACCTTGTTACTCACAGTCTTACACTACGAACAATGAATCTATGGTACTAAAGTTCTGTGCAATGGAAACGACCCCCCGAAAAGTCTTGATCCAATTTTGATCGCTCTTCACACTCAGTGAGCCTTGGCAGGCTGGAAAAAAGGATTCCGTACAGCGCTTTTTCAAGGTTTTCACTCATACAAAGTCAATGAATCAAGGTTGAATTAAAGATGTAAAATCAAGAATGGAGAGCCGTTCCCGGTTCGTATGTATTCATCATCGTTATGCCTCGCCACCTAGCTACAGAAAGCCGTGATATGTGTCGCAGCTAGGAAGAGGATATTCTAGTATGAGAGGAAGTGCTCAAAAACAAAAATTGCAAACGAGAAGCCAACGAAATGAATATCAACGCAATCGTGTATGTAACACTCAAAAAGACGAATCTGTAACGAAGAAACCAAAGGCTAACCCCGTGAAACCCAGATAGCCATAGACACCTGGACGAAAAGAAGAGGCAAAATAGCAGAAAAAGAAAAGAAAAAAAAAAAAAGGCCAGCCGCTCACTCACTCAGAGAGACGCTATCACTTCGCCAGCTCTTCGAAAATAGACACGAGGCTCCGCACGCCCTTGAGAGAGTTCTCGTCGGGGCCCTCACCCGGAGTCCATGAAGCGTGGGCGAAGTCAATCAGCTTGACAGCATAGATTCCGGGCTTCTTAATCTCTTCGTCGCTGTCAGACTCATCGTCTTCCATGTCAACCCCACTGTCAAAGCGCGAGGTGGCGGGAACGCTGTCGGGTCTATCGGCAGCCTTCTTTTCGATCGCGTCGACAGCGAGGTTGTTGCTCTCAATGGCATGGTGAAGAGCGGCACCGTCACCTTCGATCACGACGAGAACACTTGCCGAGTACATCCGACTCTCATGCTTCTCGAGAACATCGACCACAGTCTGGACGTCCCGGGCAATGGCAGTAGCCACAGCACGGCCGAGGTGTTCGTCGATTCCAGCGTGAGAGTTGAACACGAACTTCCGGAAAGTGTCCACGAGGTTGTCGTTGTTGACCACAAAGCGGCCGTAGTCACGGTCATAGACCTTGTAGTCATCCTCGTCGAGCTCGGCCGGGTTATCCGATCCCTTGTACACGCGCATACCGGCGATGCGGAAGCCGTACTTTGCATGGGTCGTCTCGCCAGAGATCTTGTCAAAGCGCTGGCGCTTCTGCGCTGGAGCATCGTCCGCCCAGAGGCGGACTCCCAGCTTGCAGTCCAGAATGTTGGGCTTCTCGAAACCGCGCGAGGTGTTCTCCAGAACTATCGCCTGTTCGGTGGCAATCTTCTTTCCCTTGTTGGGCTTCCACGCCGCGGGGTCGGCTCCCCCGCTGGGAGCAGGTGTTTGTGTGGTCTCGGCTGGTGCCGCCGGAGCCGGGGTATCTGTGCCACTCTGAAGAGCGCTGTCAACAGCAGCCTCGGTGTCAGTGCCGAGGGACAGGGTTCCGTAGAACGCCGGCATAAGAGCCGCAAAGTCCGGGGCCTTCTCGTTGGCCGACTGGTAGAATTCTATCTCGGTTTGTGTGCAGGGCTTGATAAAGAGCTCGCCTTCAGGATCGGAAAGAGTTCCATCGCTGTATTATGAATGGCGTGAGTTAGCACAGCTCAGGGGCAAAGTAATAAGAGGGAAGAATCAGGGCTGTTGTTGAGGGTGGTGAGGGGTTGAAGCGAAAGCAGCAACTGTCAGAACCAGGAGACTTACTGTCCAGCAACGGCATGGCCATAGCTAACCAGCTCATGAAGAGCGGGGATTTCTCTTTGCGACATCGCGTTGTGGGGTGTAGAAGACTTGAGAGAACAAAATAGAAATTTTTTAAAGGATCAATAGATGAAACAGGCACGACCCTATCTATTGCGACAGGAAATTCTTGCAACAGCACAGTATGCGACAGACTGCAACAGTGGGGTTTGAAAAGAGCGGAACGTTCACGTTCACGGTGTCAGGAAGACTGGACGAAGATTGGTTGTTCGGCTAGGCCAGGAGAAGTTGAGATTCTGCGCGGATATGCATAAGAAAAGAAAAGAAGAAAAAAAGGTGGAAAGGGGAGAAGGGTTCGCGTAATAAGTGTCGAGCATGTATCGAAGCTTGTTTGCTGGGTCGTGTGGTGCAGAGGAGCTAACTACTGTGTTTAAATCAACGAGGCGGTTTAATGGTGGGGGGGCAGAGTTTGGTTGATTTTCGAGACGAGAGAAGATCATGGTAGCCTGGAGATGTGAGATTCCGGGAAGCAACGTCAACATATAAATATTTATTATATCGGGCGGCTGCTAGGTCCTTTGATATCAGGATGATATGATATCCACCTTTCGACGCTTTTTTGGAGGTATGTTAAGCGATTCGTTTCGTCCCGTTCGAGAATGGTGCCTTGGTGGCTGAGGTGGTTAGAATAAGCCAGGCCAGCCAACGAGGCCAGCTTTTTCGTACCGTTGCGTGGGTTAGGACCGGAGGCCGTCAACGGCTGTCTAGGGTCATCTCCTCAGCGCAACTGATACAGTATGTGGTCAGAACGAAGGTCGTCAACGCATATCATTCTCTGGGGGGGCAGTGAAAGAATTAGAGTTAGCCACTAAACCTGGATGGGATCCAACAGACGCTTGAGCCAAGCCACCACGGCACACGGCAGGAAAGTCAGTGAAGATGGAAGAACAGTGAATGATAGGACATGGGCTGAGAAAGCCGGTTGGTGTGCCTGGCCTTAGCCGTTTTTCTCGTGCATATGGGCTTTGAGAGTGGCCAGGGTGGTGATCCTCACTAAAGGGCCCCCGTCTTCTAAGACATGGATGTTAAGTGGCGCATATGCAGACGAGGGGAGGGCAATGGAAATGGCCTGCATCATTAGACGCCCTCCCAGACTCACATGCACATCTCTCAACAGCCTGCACGCACGCTCGAGAGAGAGCCTCAGAATTTGGGCCGGGATCGGATTGAAGGGTTGTTTTTCTCCGGGCTGAAAGAGGCAAATATCTGAAATGAGAAAAGGACACTTTTTGTTGGAGCAATGGCGAAAATAATCTCACGGAATATAGACTGGCGTATCCAGGCTGTGCTGGGCTGAGAGAATGGTGTAAGTGAAATCTCACAGAGGTCGAAATATTGATGCGTTGACGACGCAAGAAGCATGAAAAGAGAAGGATTTACACAGGTGTTAGGGGTTTAAAGCTTACTACAGCTCCTCCCTCCTTGATTTTCCTAGTTATCTCAAAAGCTGGTGCCATGCTCCTGTCACATTACGCTTAGGTGAATATTGAGATGGTAGGAAGGCAGTGCTGGAATTTGAGGGAAGTTGCGATCAGCGGCGGACGATTCCGCGCCTTCCAGTTCTGTTGTGGAGAAACCCTAAGCCCTAAAATGATGGGCTCATGTCTCTCCGTTCACTCCATACATATCTCCTTTTGACACCCCAGCTTACGCTCTCCATCGTGTTTGTTATACACCACTCGTTCTCCGCCATCTACATATCTGCATATAGCTGTCCCTGGCTTTCTCTGGAGGCCACCTCCGCGCCCGACACAAGATAGCCACTCCTTCCGCTTTACTACTGCCAACATCGATGCCTCTTGATATTTTGTCTTATCATTTCTATCTCACCAAAAGTGGTGGGGAAACTCCCCTCACGATCTTCTTGCTATCAGACAGTTGAGGGAGCTACACCGTAGTACAGCTCGGCTGTACAGCTTGGACAACGGCACTGGAGGCCCTCCCCAACTATCTGCCCAATACAAAATCTCACAAGCGTGATACAAGCTCATATGCATCCGTGCGGTTGCATGTGTTTGCCGGTGTTCGGGTCAACCAGCTTCTCCAAGTTAGGTTGGGATTCCCGCCAGAAGTGAGCTTCCAGACGAACCCAGCAACTCACATGCAGATACCGAACCCCAGTCACCATTGTCTCCCGCCTAGGCTCACATGAAGGCTAACAGCTCCCCTCGTCCTGTGCACAGAGAGGTGTCACCTCAGAAAGGTAAAGAACACAACAAAACACGCGCGGAACCCGCTATATGTACCCCTCCCTTACCCCCCTTCCGTTGAAGTTCAAGCACGAGCCTGTGATGTCTGTCAAATCCTTATCTATGCGGGTAGTAAAGCGGCGAAGAATCCCCGATATCTAAGCACAGCCATGCTACACCGGTTCGTGCCGTTTATCTTGAGTGTGGGGTATCTATAGACAGGGCTATATCCGCAAATGTAGTTGTGCGTTGGCCAAAACTCGCATGTGTTCCAAGCCACACTGTCAACTAAACCTTAACAAGCATCGGCTGGCTGAGTTAGTCGTCGTGGTAGAGTACACCTTTTTCGTCTCTGTGAAACAGGCGACATGCACCATAGGTTGGGCGATCACTGTCATGTCGTCGACTCCATCCTAGCCGATGTCGGGCACTCATCTCGCTACAGCAACTCATATACACCAGGTGTGACTCTCGGGCCGGTTAGCCAAGTCCAGACCGTGACAGAATGAAAACCTCGTGGTGGCTGTATCGCATAATGGCAAGATAGAGATACACGAACGGTGGTGGTACAATTTGAAAGCTGGGCAAGGGAGAGAGCGGAATCGGTTTATTGGACAACAAAAGGGAGGCTGAGCAAAGAGGGGAACCACCAACTGTGCAGGAGAGTCGCTGAGAACGGGATGGATCGTGCTGAAGGTAGAATAGACGGGATTCTGTAGTCTCTCCGCGTCATTCATCATGGTCTTGGCGAGATATGTACATATACTTCTCTTTCACCTCAGGCTTCAGTCATCACTGGGGCACTGGAAGTCGTCTCAACCCTCCACATATACCACATGAAGATGGAGCGATACGGAGCAAATCGCTCTGAAAGGGCCTTCATCTCGGCCTCTGACATGTACTTCCACTTGCCGCCAGCACCACCGCCCTTTGAGAACTTCAGCTTCGCCACATCCCGCCCAACAAACGCCGCCATGCCACGCTGCACGCCGAGATCGCCCAGCGAGAACACGTCAGGCCGCTTCAGAGTGCCAAAGGCAAACATCTCAACAGACCACAGGCCCAGCCCGCGCACAGCCGTGAGCTTGCTCACCACATCAGCGTACGGGGCATCTGCAAGCATCTGCGCTGATAGCTCGCCGCTGGCGAACTTCTCAGCAAGCCCCAGGATGTACTCGACCTTGCGTCCAGACAGTCCCGCGGTGCGCAGCCGGTCGGGCGGGCAGGCGACCACCTGCGACGGGGTTGGGAAGCGCGAGGAGTTGAGAGCATCTGTGTCATCTGCAGCGGCACCGTCGGACGCCTCGGTGAAGAGAGCGATGAACCGGTTACAAATCGACCGAGCGGCGGCGGTCGACACTTGCTGTGATATGATTGTGGTGGCCAGACTCTGGAACGGGTCCGCCGCCTTCGCCAGCGACGCCGGCGAGAACATCTCGCAATAGTGTTTCTCAATCAGCGGCTTCATGCGCGCGTCGATGCGCACAAGGTGTGCGCACGCGTCCTCCAGGAATGAAGCTCGCGCCTCTTCCAAGATGATCCGGTTGGTGTCAGCTTCCTCCTGGCTGGCCGTCTCAGTGGCATCGCTGGCGGAGCTAGCGGCGGCTTTCTTGGTCTTTATCCGCATCGGCTTGGGCGGGATTATGCGCGACGTCTCGGGAGAGAGCAGCGTGGCTGTGGTCAGGTTCTCAGCGGCCAGCGCCTGGCCGCGCCGAGCGGCAGCGCTCAGGGTCTTCTTCTGTGGAGTTGCCGGGGGAGGCGGAAGCGGGTCCTCCTCCGCAGGGGTATCCACCCCGGATCGTTCAGGGCTTCCGGTCGTTTTCGTTTGTCGCTTGCGCGGTCTCTCCGGCATTCCGGTCTGCTCGCCTGCAGCGGCCCGCTTCTTCCTCGCGGACCGGGGTGGGTCCGGGGGTGCTTGGCTCGTCACATCGTTCGTGCCGTCTGATGGTGCTGTAGTAGTCTGTAGTCTAGTAGAGCGGCGGAGCGTCGCCATGTTTGCCGACTTGTAGACGAGATATGGTAGATGTGATGAGGACCGTGAAACCCGGGACGTAATTTGAAAGCAGGATATATAATGTACAAACGCGAATCTCATAACTTCAAGATGTCAAGAGTCGGTGTACCCCAAAATCCCAATGTAGTAGTTAATTCGTCCTAAAGACAATCTGTCATTCGTGTAAACGCAAGGCAAATGGTAACAAAAAATGCGTATTCGAGATCGGGAGAAAAACACAACAGAAAACATCAGCCAGGAGTGAATTTTAATAGCGATCTCTCATACATTTCTTCACGCCCGGTATTCCATAGTTTTTGGTATGGACCCTAATAGTCTCGTGTTAGGGCTAGGGTTGTGCTACTGGAATTATAATAAGAGTTGTAAAGCATTCTACGACGACATGTGAGTAGGGTACCTCGTGAATGAACAGCCATTTACATCTCATACTTGCTAGCCTACAAAATGGCATCTTCTAGTATCTGATACCCGACCTAGGCCATGGGCTATAACGATCAAAAGCCAATAGCCGCACAGATGGACGAGCAAGAAAGAAAGAGACCTGTGCTCTTCGAGATGAGACACAATAGACCAGGGTTAAACCCTACATGGAGTCAACTGGTCGTTCATACAAATTCCATAGGCCTGTACTGTAGTCAGTAGTTGACATTCTAGACTTTCCAAGACGTCCCACATTTGTCGCCAGAGAGAAAAAGGAAAGACTTCTTTTCCATTCTGGTAGGGATTAAGGAATCTTGGTAATTTGAAAGCCAAGGGAAATCGGGCCTAGACCATGCTAGGGGTTAAATTACTTGCGAACTTTTTCTCATATCGAGAGAAGCGAAGACAAAGTGGATGGATAGGACGACGGGACAAGGGAGATGATTTCTGGAATTTTGAGACCGACATCGCAAAGGATGGTACCTGCATTACATGCACGGGTGTTTTTGGACCACATAGGGTGCAAGTAAGGGGAACTTGAAAGGAAGTCGTGGAACTGCTTTCAAGATTCAAGAGGATAGACGTTGCGCTCTAAGACAACGACCACCCAATCCGTATGCAGGAATGTGAGCATCGAGCTGCCCATACATGCACGGAAGCGTGAGGGACACTTTATATTGAACATGAGAAACTCGGACACATCACTTGAGGTTGCGTGGGCGGTGCTTGATTTTGATACTCAAAGCCTCGGACTTCACCTTAATTTGGGGTAGTGTGCAGTTTTGATAGCAATGGCTGAAATGACGGCGCTTATTGGCGTATGAACGAATGCCGTTGGATTCGACGCACAGGATAAAACCCAGCTAGACAAGAGAGATGCCCGAATCTTTGGGGGACAAACCCAGATGCAAGTACTTACGGACTTTTGACGCGTTTTCACTGCGAGTGATATCTGTTCCTGATGTTCCTGAGCTTACTTGACAAGGAAAAAAAACCCCCCCCAAGCGGAAATGGCAGTTGAACAAGGGATTGGCTGGCGTTTTCCGACCTCAGGTTCGCATGGAGCCGGAAATGGGAGCTTATTTCTCTTATCGAGGCTCTCAGTCTCTCACAGTCAAGAACGGCTGGGAAATCAGGCCAATATTCGCCAAGCGATTGGTAACTGCTAAGCGGAGCGGACAGTGCTCCTGGCTCTGGGAAGGTGGTGGCAAGAACGCAAGCCAACGGATCTGAGTTTACCCGCTATCGCTACTCGGAGCGGTACTGTGGGTGGTGAAATTTTTTCCCCTCTCTTCTCGTCTTGATCTTTGTACGAGGTTCGATATGGAAGAAGAAGAGGAAGAAGAAGCAAAGATTCGCGCCCGAGTCCAACTACACATATCTGTGTGTCGGGAGTGAAGCAGGTAGTCGAAGAATGTGGCGTTATCTTGGGGCTCGAACTTCGCACAACATTTCAACACCAAGCACGCGAGAAAATTCTCTGCACGGTGTCAGTTTAAACTAAACTCCCACGCAAATCAGGGGGTCAAGAGAACGAGCGTCACAAATTGATCTAAGTGGCCCGCCGCTACATCGATAATTTTACAAGGGAAAACTACCCGGGATGCCATCGGATTGGGTGGGCGAGATTGGAACATAACCCTTCCTGTGGTACCTCTGCTCAAATGAGCAGCAACAGTACTGTACAGTACTGTGCTCATGACGGAGTATGATGATTGATGAACATGAGAGCCAGATGTGGAGGGGGGTCTTGGCCGTGTATCCCCCCTGGGACCGAAAATACGAAGACGGTATGGTGGGCAGTGCAGCATAACCCCCTTTTCCCGATCATTTATTGCTGCCAGTACTTATGTACCGGATTCAAGTCGCGGGCGGTTCCTATTCATCTGTCAAATGGCGTACTGATGCTGGTAAGTGGGCAAGCGGTGGTTGTAGTTGCAAAAGTACTGGATATCATCTGGAGGAGCGCTCTGTCACTTCGTCAATATATCGCTGGCAGTGTAGCGTCTGCCTGACCTCTACAAACACCATGCCTTGAGATTGTCACTCTTGTTACAGAGAGGAAGATCATATCCGTTCTGCAGCAATGCATGGATATATGTATGTACAGTATATACCTATGTACATATTCTGTATGTCCTATATGCACAATACATACGGATAAACTCACCTGAACTTTTTTGATCGAACATCATTAATTGCTACCAGGAGCTATCTAAGTGTGGAGGTTGATGGCGATACCAAACTGGAAAATAACGTATCCGGCGAATTTAGCTTTTTGAGGTAACACCATATATGTGTACTGTAAAGGTGGGATTATGCGCTCAAGGACGATACGGGTGAAATACGAACGATAGGAACAGAATGCCAAGCGAGCCTGCATGAGGCTGGCGGTACGATGAGTAGCATTTCGGGTTCTATCTGCATCAACGGGTGCAGTTCACTACTCGGAGTTGAACTTGTTACATACATACAGTACTGAGAGTTGGAGGTTGTGACAGCATGTCCAGACCCATAGCCCGAGCTGCACATGGAGGACAGGAGGAGACGGTTCTTCTCTCTTCCCCCCTTGTCACAGTGTTTCCTTTCGGGTGATGGACGAACAGCTTGCAGCTAAACAGGACAGGGAGAAACAGCTAGGAGATCCAAGTGCGACAGGTTACGAGGCCCAATGGAACGGTCTGGAGGTTAAAAAAATACGAAGAGATGCATGGTGGGGATCCACGCCTGATATGTGTAAAAGCGATAGAGAAAAATATCGACAGGTTTCAAAATCTCAATACGCCCAATCCTTTTATCTTCCATTCGAGGTTATTCTGCTGATTTTCAAGGAGAGGAAACTGGACAATTTACCGCCAACGGCTGTGGGGGACTTGCTCAGCCACATAGGCCGTGTATACTCACCGTGTAAATTGTATCCAGGTCTACATTTTACGAGATTTCCGGCTTGTGCCTCTGCCTATCTCTCTTGTTGTTTGGCTGTGTAATGCCGGCCCGGTTTTTGAATGGCTGATGCATGTATGACGGTGGGTTTGGCAGACACCAAAAAAAAATAAAAAAAAAAAAGGAAAAGGAAAAGGAAAAGAAGGCTTCCACCTATCACATGCGCGAATTTCTGTTATATGGGGTTCATGGTGGCGATACATGTTCCAAGCCTCGACTGTGCATCTTTCCCCGGAGCATCTCATCTCATCTGGCGAGAGCTTCAGCTGTTGAGATAACCAAGGCCAGATGCATCACCAGATCCCAGATTCGGCGTAACGGGGTCGAGACGGCGTTTCGTCCGGATTCTCCACACCTGGGACCGACTTACCAGGTACCAACACTGCTATACAGTATTAACATTCCCGGGAGGAGAGGGAGGCTTGAATCCTTTGGGAACGGACGACCACACAGTCACACACACACTTCACGCATACGGACACAACGGGGGGTTTTAATGTTTCCTGTAAACTTGCTTGCCGTTGTCCAAGACAACATCCCTAATAGTGTGATCCCTTTCTGACGTGCGTATGCAGAGTTCTACGGGAACAGAGGAAACGAACGGGGTGCGTTTGCGTGCTTGCTTGCCTTGCACGACCCATTACTTGTGCCGACCTGTTCGTCGGGAGCAATCGTTATTGTCCTTGCCTCCGTTCGACCTGTTCCTGGTCCACCCGGAGTGGCTTAAACTCCCAAAGCAGGGGGATGCCTTGAAGGCTTGGTTCTAGAGTGTCTCTCAGGTTGGGGGAAGACTTGAGGCTGACTGACTGACTGACCAGTCGATTGAAGTGTGTACTGTACAATATACAGTACTGTAAGTACCTACAGTACTGTTCAGGGCTGTGGTAGAGGCTGAAGCTATTTCCTCGACGTATCGCGCGTAAGCTTGGACAGCCGACACTGGCCCGGTCGAGGCACTAAAACCGGAAGATGTGCTCAGGGGCTGTTGGTCGCCGACTCGCTGTTAAGACAGGAAGCCAAAAACAGGCACATATTTTAATATTTTCGGAATTCCAGGAACGGTACTGCTGTCTCTATCTGCTATAATTCCGCTTCCTCTCGAATATGCTTCCCGTTCTCGTCTGGCCCGGGCCTTTTCCCCCTGATTTATCCTGAATGTGAACTCCACCCCTCGACGGAGGGCGTCGTGCCTGTGAACAGGAGACTCGCAACTTGATACTGGTGTGGTGCCATATCTACGCTGGCCTACCTCACCAAAGCATGTCGTCTATGGCCCCATAGAGCTTGGGTAGTAAGTTACTGGCTCGCTGTATAAGCCCCTAATGACCCCTAAAAACCCCCTACAACTGAGCCTAGCCCCTGCGCTTCTGGACTTCTTCCTCATTCTATCCTGCTTCTCACGTGAAATTGTCACTTGTGCAATTAATCTCCTGAATTTTCAGATCCCCTATAATTAAGGCTCATGTCCATTTACGCGACAATTTCTTTTGTCCAACCTTGCAACTTTCACGGCGGCGTGCATAACTTTTCACTTCTTGCATATCGTGTTCTATGCTACCTTCTAAACACGCTTTTTTCTCTTTTTCGCATTTTCCCTCGTGCTTCTTCCTTCCCCCACGCCAATCTCTCACTCCTTCCTTCATTCTTGCTTCCACGTCCGCGTCCACTTTCTCTTTCCATCCACAATCTTACCTTCGTTTTTTCTACTACACATCACTACTTGATTCTCATTTTCTTCTTGTCGATTCCTCCTTTCTTCAAGCGATCGCATCGACAACGCCGTTTCATCTTAATTCTTTTTTAATAAATCCAGTCACTCGTTTTCTTCCCTGCTGCTTGTCTCCTTTCCTTGCTTCCCACGCGAACTTCCTCCCCCCCCATTCTTCAAGATGATCATGCCTAAGGGAGGCTTGACCTGGAAGGCCGCCCAGTCCAGAATGCCGCCGGCCCGCGCGATACTGTATCTCCTCACACGAACGCGTTTTCTATTATTC
This sequence comes from Knoxdaviesia capensis, assembly GCA_001510575.1. Lineage (NCBI taxonomy): Eukaryota > Fungi > Ascomycota > Sordariomycetes > Microascales > Gondwanamycetaceae > Knoxdaviesia > Knoxdaviesia capensis. Next base: position 3,540,204 of record LNGK01000002.1, on the reverse strand, counting down.
GTTGCCTTATCAGTTGCCGTGATCTTCTTGTACCGTGGCGTTCGTGAATCTGCAGGAGAGATGCAAAGGTGAGGATACACCATGTGGCCCCTTAATAGGCGCAACTTCTCCTCTGGACACCTCGGCCCTCACGCAAATCACGACGGCCCTCCATCGTCAATATCGTGACCGTGGTTGTGCCCAATTGAGACTCGTCATACCACGTGGACCTCCAATCTGACCCCTAAAACTCTCGATGTAGCTTCTACTGCTGGGGACCTGCGAAACCTCCTGCGGAAATGACCTTGACCGAGCAAGAAGCCTGGAATGCCCATTTGAGAACACCCGTCATCTTCAACCATCACGCCCCCATTGTCGTCAATGCCTCGACTGTTGAGCACAATGATCTCAACAACATCAAGTCCACCAAGCAGGCCGTTTCCAACGAAGAGCGCGTCCTGCTGCTCACCCCTCTTAAGGACGCCTCGGAGTTCCTTCCGAAATACTTTGAGCTCCTCTCCGAAATGACTTACCCCCACCGTCTGATTGACCTGGCTTTCCTCGTCTCCGACTCTTCCGACGACACTATGGGCGTGCTGGCCGCCGAACTGGAACGCATCCAGAGCCGGACCGATAACGTTCCCTTCCGTAGCGCGAACGTTATACAGAAGGACTTCAACTTCTTCCTCAGTCAGAATGTCGAGGAGCGCCACGGATTTGCCGCCCAAGGCCCGAGAAGAAAGAACATGGGCCGTGCTCGTAACTATCTGCTTTCCACTGCCCTCCGCCCGGACCACTCTTGGGTCTACTGGCGTGATGTTGATATCGATGAGATCCCGAAGACCATTATCGAAGACTTAATCGCCCACGATCGCGATATCATTGTTCCCAACATTTGGTTCCACAAGTGGGAGAAGGATGGAGCTCACACTGATGGTCGCTGTACGTTTCACTGTCCCGATTTTCTAAATCTTGCAACACCTGAGCCTTGACTTTTCCGCTAACATGCTTTCCCTTTCTTTAGTTGATTACAACTCTTGGGTCGAAAGCGCCCAGGGCCTCAAGCTCGCTGCCTCTCTGGAGAAGGGCGTCGTTCTTGCTGAAGGTACTACATACTCTCACCGAAATATTACTCGCAGGTCTTCATGGCGAGCTTTTCCTCTCAGAAAGCTAACCTCTTTTCCCCCCCACTTCCTAGGATACCGTGAATTCCAGACCAACCGCGACTACATGTGCCTGAAGGGCGACAAGAACGGAGATAAGGATGTCGAGCTGGAACTTGACGGTATTGGTGGCGTCAGCATCCTCGTCAAGGCCGATGTTCACCGATCGGGTGTCAATTTCCCGTGCTACGCCTTTGAGCACCAGGCCGAGACCGAGGGTTTTGCAAAGATGGCCAAGGCTGCCGGCTATGGCGTGTACGGCCTGCCCAACTACATTGTCTGGCACATCCACACCGGAGAGAAGATCAAGAAGGATTAAAGCAGTAGTCCACTGTTCTCCTCTTCCTGCCACCTTGACGACCGTCTGCCTGTCTACATGCCTGTCTAATGGACTGGCTGCACTGAGCCACATCCGGACTCGTCCCGGCTAGCTATTCCTATATCGCCTTTTCGATATTGCCGGGTATATCGAATTCCTCGCTTCTATCCATCCCCGATGGACGGGACCGATCCCTTGATAGAACCTATCCGAAGACCCCCATCTATCTCAGGCCGAGACCGCCTCCCAAATCACCCATCGCGACCAATCTCTTCCACATATCCTGATTTTTTCTCCCCTCACACACCCGGCTTGGGGTTGTTCTACGACCACCATTCGACCTCCTCGCCCCTGTTTATTAAATTTACGAACACTGCACTCAACTCTTGTGATTTTCAACCGTTGTCTTTTATTCACTCCTGTCCCCTGTTTTTTCTTTCTTGTTATAGTAGCCATGAGCAGGCTATTGCACTGGCGGATGGGTCTTTTTTGCTACTCCTTTTTCTCATAATCTCCTCCTTTTCTCGTTTCTCTTCTGAAGAACACTCTAGCGATCACTTGGCCTCTTGTGTTTGACGACCGTCCAAGCTATATGCCTTCCGGAGCACATCCACTGCTCGGTTTTCTTTTCCTGTTTCTGTTGACACTATGGATCATGGGCCTACCCGCATCTGGGGCTTTCGGTGTTATCGATCCCGAGATAAGCGCGCCTGACTGGGCCTTTTTTCTTTTCGAGGAACCTAGTGTTTGAATCAGGGAGACCGGCCTTCTGTCTTTGGTTTGTGTCCTAGAATCTGTGGGCACGTGTATCAGATCAAGAGTCCCGAGCCCAGCGTGGAATCAGTTGTGGACATGGAATGAAGAGAGGACTGCTTTGCTTTCTGTCGAATATGTCTGTTTCCGTGGGACCTGCTACTCTCCTCTTGGTCTTCATTTCCCCCTTTTCCCCCATTTTCTTTTTTTCTCTTCTTTTTGGCACCATTGCTTTGTTTTTCATGTTGGCTGTTTGTTCCTTGTGTTTTTGCTTTTTTGTTCAAGGCTGAACTTCAAAGTATAGCTGGAGTTTTAAGAGTGGGACACATTTAAGAGTTTTTCTATATACACTACTGATAAAGAATTAAAGAAATTACCTTCTACTATGTTGCTTTCTATCAAGTTGTTATGCAGCCATTGCTCTACTGCTCCAATACCTTTTGGTGGGATGGCATTGATGGGGGAAGGCGAGAGGCAATATCTCTGACACATACATAGGTCACAGTGGTTCATATGAAATATGGTTAAGAGAGGAAAAAAGAAATGTCTTGCTTCAGGGAAGTCTATACAATGTCGGAATAAATACATGAGATAGAAGGCAGGAGACATAAGAACCAAAGCCATGGGAAAACACCAGACATAAAATTCCGAAATGGACTATATCAAGTGCAGGGAGCCGTGCAAGATGAGAGGATATAGGCCCGGCTCTTCTGTAATTTTACCAAGCTCCCACAAAGTCCAACGACTGGTGATATTGCTTTGGTTCGAGACATGTTCCCGGGCAACTAATCAGGATACACGCACGCTTCTGAGGGCGAGGGGATGACGAAAGGGGTTTGAATGAGCAGCTCGTAGGGGAGACTTGGGAGAGGTCGGAGGAGTAGTATCGGCCGAGTATGAAAGTATATTCGGGAGGTAGATCTGGTTGCTGAATCGGGTACGGGGGGGATTTGTTGTCGCGTTTAGTGCTTCCGGATGACCTCCATCGAGTTGAGGGCGGTGGCCTCGGCCATCTCGGCCTTGACCTGCTCGATCAGGGGAGCCAGGTAGGGGACGTCCTAGGAAAGAGAAGACAGGAGTAACGTGTTAGAAACACCAATGGCTAGACTACGCGGGAGTTGGAGCCGGCGGGGGAAGGACGACAGTGCGGTATCCGGACGCGAAGTCGGGACTACACGGAACGAGCCGACTGCCCCGCGGACATCAAAACACAGGATGCCGAAGGAAACAACAAGACAGGACGCACATCTTCGGGCTTGGTCCATTCGGACTTGGGCAGCAGCTTGTGCTGGTAGCTGCACTGCACGGCGCGGCGGATACGGAAGATACGGTCGTAGGCCTCGCGAGGCGACAGGCGCTTGAGGGCGATCTGGGCAGCCTCGTTCTCCTCCTCGAGGATATCATCGCCCCTGAAGAATTAGGAAAATGGCGGTTAGCAGATGCCATGTTTGTTTTCGGCTTTTCATTTCACGTTTCGTAGTTGCTTTTCTCTTCACTTGTGTGTTCCAATGGACCGGTGCACTATCCCGGTCTGTCCCGACAACGTCCCAGTTGATCATGCGTTTGCTGTCCCAGCCGCGAGGGAACAACCAGCTCATGCCGCACACATCCTCCATCGGGGACTCAAAACATCGTCGTTCCTCTCTCTGGCAAGACAAGGACTAAACACTCACTTCAGGCCGAGCTGGCGGTATCCGGCAGCGTTGCCGTACCACTTGGCGATCGGGGTGAGCGCGCGCAGCAGCCACGGGCGCTTGATGACGAAGGGGGCAACGTCGAGGCCGACCATTGTGAATGAACGTGGGCGAATAAAAAACACGGAACGGAAAGAGTTTGATTGGATCGATTTCGATTCGGAACGCGGAGGGTCACCGGGAGAACGGAGATGGGTCGCGAGAGAGAAGGAGGGATTGATGGTGAGATATTCTGAGGCTCTTTTTTTTCGTCCGTTGTCCGAAGCTATGAAAAAAAGTCGCTCGATTTTGCCAATTCAATTCAAGCATTGATTTTTTTCGGACCCGTCACGTGTAAAGTCACGTTTATGGTTCATTCAAATTGACTGGACGCTGATTCGCCGGCTGGGCGGGACCTTCCTTTTGGCTGCCGGCTGGGGGCAGCTGTCACGCGTTTGTCTCCAAATATTCCCATTCTTCCATCTTCTCTTAACGATCTATTTGCACATGGAAAATGGGAAATGCGATAGCCTCTGTAGGTCTCCATTGGAGATCAAAGAAGATTGCTTGTGACAGTGGGCTGTGGCCGTGGGGGGGAGGAGATCGGATTTTGTTGCGCCTGGCTACAAATTCCGACATGTTGCCGGCCGAACCACTTGCTTTTTACTTTTGATGCATTTTGAGTTTCTCAACCTGGTACTGGTAGTCTATGACTTGTATGTACTTCTTGAGGGCTTGTGTGAACGAGACTTGTAAGATCGGGACCGGACTCAAGACGCATGCCAGAGACCTCCGGGCAGGTGTAGGATTAGTGATATCTCAGTGCATGACATCTTCGTGTGATTCTGCCAGCCGAGAAACAAAAGGAACTGCGCGCCAGGTGGGAGATGCGCTATAATCAAGGCAGGTTGCAGCCCTGGGGCGCAACTCTTTCAGTGCATTGAGGGGGTCTGAAACTACTGTACGGTGCCTGTGGATTGGTACTTGTGCCCCCCAAGAATCTTCTTCAGTCGCCCAAAAATCATTTTTCATCCCACACAAAAACTGTTTCTTTTTCTTCCTCCGAGTCTCGGCCCGGACGCCTATTCGGCTTTCGTCTTCACGCTCTCAAGTCTTGATTTTTTTTTCTTTCCCCTGGTCCACACATCCCTCACCAAAAATCCACTCCCTCCCCGGACCACTTCTCTCAATCCTCCACGTCTTTTTCTGTGTCACGTCTTCATAGGGCGACCGATTGACGTTGGCCGACTCCGGATTGCACGGCTTCTTCACGGACTCTTGTCACCTCCTCACCCTCCAGCCTCTGTCCTCTCTTTCTCCGCCGCCTTCATCTCCTCCACAATCTCCGTCTACGCCTCCATATTACCGCGGTTCTCATATCGATACGCCACACTCTATGTGTTCCATAGAGCTTCGATTTATGCCTCGTGCTCATTCCGGACCTGCCCCCCATCCTTCATACGGTCTCCTCGACATTGTCATACTTGTGTGGAACTTTGTATATCTTCGTTCGCGAGCTTGAGCTTGGTATCTTGAATATCTAAGCTTGTGTGTGATATCGTTGTATCACCACCCTCACTCTCTCGCGATATCTCTGGTTGTTCTCTCTTTGGAAGAGGTCTGATCAGTAGATTTTCAACATTTCGTTCCACCTTTCATTCTTTCCTGGAGCTTTCTTCCTTCTCCTCGTACTGTTGCCGCCGTTCTTTTTAAATCCCATCCACCTCCTTATCTGATAGGCCGCGCCAGAAAACATCTCATACTTGCACTCGACCATCATTCGGACTCCATTCAAACTGCAATCCCGACTCCTACACGAACTAATTCCGGGCCGTCCTCCTTCGAGAATCCCGCTGCAACGCGGAGGAGGCCCGGGGACACCATATCCGTGACCGCCGGTAGCCGGACTGCTCACACACGCCCCGAACCCCAGAAGTGTGTGTGTGCACCGGAGAGTCCTCCAACGAACCCTTCCCAAAGCCCTCGTGCCGCGATAAGCCCCGAAACAGTCACGCGAACACGCCCTCTCTCCACTTCGGCCAAAACACCCCCGGACACAAAATCCCGAGTCATGACCGGTGAACAAGCAGCTTCGGCCGGAGCCTCTGCGACGGGAATAGTAGCTGCCGCAACCGCGGCGACGGCTGCCTTGGCGACATCTCAGACCCCGTCGACCCCGGTAGTCTCCGACTCGGAGCTGGTGACAACCTCGTCATCAGCCATCTCGATCTTGTCAACACCTTCCTTCTCACACCCGGCTCAATCGCAGTCTTCCTCGAATAATACCACCACCAACACCACTCCCTCCCCCCAAACGCCGACCAAAGTGCTGCCGCCCTCGAATCCACCCCCTGCGTACCCTCCTCGCCCGAGCCCAATACCTCTAACGCGCTTCGAGCAGTGGGCTGTCCGAGCTTCCGATGCACAATTTAACGCCCTGTCTGGTGCCATAGGAGGCCTGACTTCGGGAATTGTGACTTGCCCGCTCGATGTTATCAAGACCAAGCTCCAGGCTCAAGGCGGCTTTGCTCCCGTCAACAAGGGCAGCCATGTCGGCCAACCTAAGTTATACAACGGCCTGATTGGTACCGCCAAACTGATCTGGAAGGAAGAGGGAATCCGGGGCATGTACCGCGGCCTGGGTCCGATCGTTCTGGGCTATCTTCCAACGTGGGCTGTGTGGTTCACAGTCTATAACAAGAGCAAGATTGTCTTAGGACAACATTCTGGTTCGTATTCTCCTCATCTCCTTTGCTCAACGTTGTCTGTTCCTGGAATATCCAATTGCCAATTTCCATGTCACTTGAAGCTTCTGGGTCTTGTTCGCTAACTGTTTCAAACAGAGCATCCTATCCTGATCAACTTTTGGTCATCCATAATAGCTGGAGCTTGCAGCACTATTGCAACCAATCCGATTTGGGTGATCAAGACTCGACTGATGTCTCAAAGTCCGTCGCACGCGCGCGGCGACCACTATTCGTTCTTCCCGAAATCGTCGAATACCCCGACCTCGCGACCAACGCTGCAGGCACCATGGCATTACACGTCTACCCTCGACGCAGCGCGCAAGATGTATACATCGGAGGGCCTCCTATCCTTTTACTCCGGCCTGACGCCTGCGCTTATGGGGCTCTCGCATGTGGCCGTGCAGTTTCCGGCGTATGAGTACCTGAAGACTAAGTTCACTGGCCGGGGCATGGGCGTGGTCTCCTCCGCCGGCGATGCTGACGCTGCAGATGGCGCGGGCGAGTCGCAGTGGTTGGGCATCCTCTCGGCGTCGGTGCTGTCAAAGATCATGGCGAGCAGCGCGACGTACCCCCACGAAGTCATCCGGACCCGGCTACAGACCCAGCGCCGGCCTGTTGCTGGCGAGCAGTACGTGCAAGCGCCCACGGCCACTGCAGCGGGCGGCGTGCCCCTAAGCGGGGCAGCGCCATGTGTGACCGCCGCGCATCCACCAGCAACGGCACCACCGTCGTCGTCGACGTTGTCCTCAGCCCTGGCGGAGCCCAAGTACCGTGGAGTGGTGAAGACCTTCCGCACCATCTTGGCTGAGGAGGGCTGGCGCGCATTTTATGCGGGAATGGGTACTAATATGATGCGAGCAGTGCCGGCAGCCACAGTCACGATGATGACATACGAGTATGTGATGAAGAAGCTGATTCGTATTCGTCACGAGGGGCATAAGAAGATGGACGATTCCCAAAGAGTGATCTGATATCGATTCACTCTTTTTCTTTTGCCGCCCTTCCGTCTGTTTTCTACCCCTTTCCCCTTACAGGACATCTCCTAGAATAACTAAGAGGGGGAGGGGGACTGAGATGGAAGAGTGATAGCGGTGTGGACTGGCACTGAGAACTTTGCTAGTACCGAGTGGTCTATTTGAGTGGACAACGAGGATGTGGAGGAGAGGACGGGGAAGAAGCTGTGAACCAAAACAGGAGAATGTGGTTGTGACCATGGGGGTGTATCCTTCATCTGTTTGTACTTGACAAACACAACTGTCTTCGTTTTCCTCTTTCCCAACACTTGCCCAAGGCATTGTTTGTGTCCCTGCTTCTCACAGCAGTTCACCTTTTGGTGGCCCTTCTTACTGGACGACACCTCTTTTGGTATTTCTTCTAAACAGTTCGCAATTTACATAGTTGCTGGACTGTTCGAGGGGCTATTCTCTCTTCTCCCCTTTGCTTGAACTACTTGTTTTCTCGCAGATTTTGTTTTCTCCACCATGTCCCTCCAACTGTCTTCTTTTTCCTTTTTATTCCCTTTTTTTATCCACAGGAGACAGTATCCTGTCCACTCCATTCTTTTCCAGATGCGATTACTGGACATCACCCCTTTTCACCTGGGTGTTCCACGACATCTAAACCCTGTACTACTACTTGTTTCCCTAACGCTCGGAGCGAATGTTCGATTTGCAAGGATTGCGATTTTCCCTTCTTTATATTAGACGTTTAGGCCCGACCCTTCCACATCTACGCCTATCCCATCTGGAAGCTTCCTATCCTTTAGATCTTCATCTTGCTCGGACACGCGGCTCCCAGGACGGGCGAAGGTGCTTTTCTGTTTTGTTTTGGAGATTGGTGTGGCTCTTTCTCTTCTGTTTGCATGTTATTGTCACATCATGCATCCGGTGACGATGACACCTGGCTGGAGTTTCGGATTCATTTCTTTTGGTTCGATTGCGGTTGATGACAGCAGCATGGTTGGTGTTTGCTTGTGTTTCTCTTTCGATCTCTCCCTCTGCTCCTGTTATATTGTTGATGTTGCTACCCTAGACTTGTGTATATATGTATGCCAGCGAAGCAAGCATGGGGGTGGGGGATATCTAGTGTTTTTGCTGGGAGTTTCCCCCTAGATGCAAAATTTAGATGAGCATTACCAGTGGAATAAAACGGTGAAACAATTCAAGTCGTTTTTTCCCCCTGTGAGCGGTGCATACAGACCTGCAATCTCTGTCCTTTTGGGGGAGCTGGCTAACCTGGGGGTTGGGGCCTTGGGACCTGAAAGCAACAGCCAGAAAAGGTCGCTGCTAAAGCGCAGTTTCAGGTGGTCGACGCCGTCTTCCAAACGTCCATGTTGCTGACACCATCTATAAAGTCCTGGTGGTCTTGGCTTTGGCCTCTGATCTCGGAGCCATCGACCAAGCTCTGCAGCATCTTGACCAGTTCGCCTTCTTCCTCTCTAGGCGGAATGGACTTGGAGAAGGGGTGGAAGTCGTCCTTCTTCTCCACTTCTTTCCCGTTGTTTCTCAGGCATGGAAACACATCTTCTGTGAGTCCAAGGGTCATTCCGATTGGATACGAGTGGCTGGCGTCGTCATGTGCATACTTCTTTCTTTTGCTTTGCGGGGCCGACGGGTCGCTGGTCAGAACTGTGAACTCGTTGACGGGATATTGGCCGCGCAGACACATCATGATAGACAGGTATGGGAGCTGAGGTGGGAGCTTTTCTGCAGCTCGCCTGAGACTACTAATGGCCTCTATTCGGATGCCTGGCGTGTTTGCGTCGTTCTTTCGACTCTTTACCTGAATCAGCATATATCCCATTTGGGGGATAATCTTGTTTCCTCCGCGGGATCGCCGGGCACCACCCGCCGGAATTCTCACGGGAATCAAGATGTCGGCCCCGGGGAAGTTGAGAGGCAGGAAAAGGGCGGCACATCGGTTCCAAGCTAGCCGGATATGCTCCTCGTCGGGGTTACCTGAGGCCCGGAAGACGTGGTTGAAGAAGACCTCTCCGTTCTGCAGCATGTCGCTGACTAGTTGGCCATTTCCGTCGCAACTGGACACTAAATCCTCTACCGCTGCTGCTCCGAGGAGGTTTTCCAGGTACACGGTGAGCTTCACTGGCAATGGGATTATTCCCGTATGAAGCCTGTCAAAGGCAATCATAAAGATGATACTGGCGACCACCTCGCCGATATCGCCTGCATCAATGGCACTGTAGGACATGTGGTGGTGAATAGCCGCAAGGACTTGTGTCCACGATTCCCGTTTAATATGGGCCGCAGCGGCACTGGCCAGGAACGGTTCGCTGGGTTGGGCGGTCTTCATAAGCCACCTATCGTCCGAAATCGAAACGATCAGGCGCATCCAGTCCGATACCAACCGTTGGGCAAGGCCCTTGTCGCAGATATTGAACGACAGTCTGTACGAAAGGAGAGCTACCAAGCGGTCTTGACTCGGCTGGCCCCCCGTTTTCGACATGACAAGGTCCAGCGCATCGTCAACACACCCCTCTTGGATGATGGCGCTCCAGAGAGGCCGGCCAAACTGAGCCAGATGGCGTGCGACATTGCTAGCTTCAAGACGTTGCGACGAGGTTGCGCCAGATAATTCGGCTTGGCCAACGAAGGCATCAATGGTATTGATGGTAAAGATTGGCGGAAACAAGGCAACCCCGCCACCACTTTTCTGGCTTCGGTCTCGATGCACCGGTGGGGAAAAGTTGCTAATGATAGAATTGGTATCCAACAATACACAGAAGACTCGTTTGCCCCCGCGAGCAAATTGTTTTAGTGCTCTTCGAAGGGACCGGAAGAGGAGGGATGGCTCTTGCATGTTAGGGTTCGTGCGATCCATTCCTTCCGGGCCTAGAAGATTGCGGGCTTCGTCGAAGCAGATGATCAGGGGCACTGTTCCCAGGCCATCGGCGTTCAAGAGGGGGCACCCTCCGGGGTTGTGGTTGGCAGAGGAACTCTCCAATCCCGCCCTCCATCTTCTGGCATGCCGGTCACAGAAAGCCTGGAAGCTCTCATATCCCGATTCATCGTCTTGGGCAGTGATAGCGCTAGTAATGGCCATAGAGGGAGAGGATTCCCGGGCGAACCGGCCGGGGCCAGCGGCCTGAAGCTCCATCAGGCCTGCAGAAGTTATGCCTGCAGATAAGCAGGAATCAATGAAGATGGTGTACAACTTGAAAAGTCTCAGCCACCTGATCACCATGCACTGAAGCTCGTCGGATTTGGTCTGCGAGAGATCCCTGGTATGCTTGATACCCAGATCAACTGCATCAGCAGCGAACGAGCGCGGAGGGTATGCTCTTGACTGGTTTGAAGCTAGGGACAGGTAGGCAACAAAAACGCCATGACTGGTTGCGAAGTTCTTGACGACAAAACTCTTGCCGATACCCGAGGGGCCGATTATCGATGTATAGGGTGCCAGGTATATATCGGGGTTCTGGAAATAGAGCTTCTCCATGTTCAAAACCTGACCAAGGATAGACAGACTCGGGGCTTTGGTGGTGACTGGGCTGGGCTTTTCAGAAACGGCGAATGCAGCCTGGGAGAATGAGGAACCCTTCGATTGCCATGCAGAGCTATTTGAAGAGTGGCAAATATCAAGACCGGTCGACACAAGGCTGAAGAGGCTGCGATCACCGCAGGTGGCAACTGTTCCTGCCCAGACGAAGACCAGGTCATCCATGTTGACCGACTTAAGGCGTCTTTTCAAATTGGAAGCATTTTCATCCGAGTCATTGTGAAGGGCATCGGAATAGACGGAATAGAGCCAGGCTTTCTTCAGAAAGTTGCAAAGCTTTTCATGGAATGTATCCGCACTCTCACAAGCCAAGGCGGGAGGCACTCGTCCGACGGGTAATTTGAGAGCCGACGCGATGTCTTGAGCGGATTTCCAGAGGCGCCAATGAATGACTGCGTCACGAGAAATAGGAAACGAAACTGGGGCTTCTAAGAAGGCAGTGATATGTTAGCAAGACGAGCCAAAGGATCTGATATATGCTGGTAGTATGTAGGTTCATGTAATCGAGAGATTTATGGCCGGACCTGATGAAGAGGTTTGGATGGAGGCCATCTTCAATTAGGGTTACCCTTCTCTTCCATGGCTCGTATAGTTCCCGGTTCCGTCGTGCAGCTATCGCCTCTCGTTCTGTGGGCGTTTGCTCCTGCGTGGTGTGTTCGATGACTAGAAGCTGTGATGGTTGAAGATATAGGTTGGAGAGAGCTTTTGTGGAAGAGGAAGTGGAAGAAGATTCTCATGTGTACACGGAAGCTCTGTTGATGCTTAGTTATCTTGAAAAAAACTGGTGCACTCCTGCCCAATGTAGAAAGGAAAAATTGAGGGCTAACTTAGCTCATATATGTGAGCAACTTGTTTGTTCGTTCAGGGCAATTGGAAGCCTCTCCTCTCCTTTCATACCAACAAGCAGCTGGCCAAACTAATCTATCTCCCTGCAAGTAAGTAACTGGTGCTTGCAGGCAGCCTCTCTACTTGCAGGTATTTACCTGACTTACATAGCTAAAGTGCAGACCTGTGTCGTGTCCCCCCTTTTTCCCATGGACAGTTCAGATTTAATCTGCACTTGTGCCGTTCTTAAAACCGGGGACATGAGGACAGACATGTTTGGAGCATGATATAAAGTGATGGAGGGCGGGAGCGCCTATTCCGCTGATTTCCTTTTTAGCCGCGGAAGAGGAGAAAGCCGACGAGATGGAATATAAGAGGATAACTAAAGGAAACGAAGAGGGTTTTGAGAATTCTTTTTCTCTGTCTTCTTCCTCGAGTCCTCGTTCTATTTCTCGTTCGTCTCGTGGATTGTGTTAATCCAGAATCGCCGGTTTCCGTATCCTATCCATTCAAGATGCGCTCTCTCACTGCCTTCGCCGCCACCGTGCTGCTCGTCAGCACCTCCGTGGCCCAGTCCAAGCCGGAGAAGATCCGCGGTGTGCGTGAGCCCATCTACCACCTGTACCTGCAAGGCCTGCCACCGACCAACGCGACAGCAGCGCTCCCCTTCGCCGAGCAGTCGATTGTGGTGTTGGGGCCGGAGACGACGGCCGACACATTCGAGATCGGCGGAACCATGCAGTCAACGACCACGCAGCTGTACATCAACGTTGACACCACCAGCACGACATCGTATAAGCCATTGGTGTTCAACGAGACAGCGAGCACGAACGCGTGGGGACTTGAGGGGGACACTATCATCACGACGCAGGACAGCTCGTTTGGACGGCGTGAGTTGCTTGCTTTCCGGCGGCTTGGGAGATTACACTCTTTTTGAACAGATGTGGCTGACTGTCTTTCCCCGTTATGATTTAGAACTCAACTTCCTCGTGTGCGACCTCACCACCGGGTACTGGCAGGTGTTCCTGCAGACCGGAAGTGATACACCGGCGGGGAAGACCTGCAGCAACTACCAGACCATTCACCTCCCGTGTCTCTGCTGAGCGATTGGCTGGTATTGGGAGTTTGGGACCGGGATACAAGGTGTTTGCACTGGTGGTCTGCTGTATTGACAACAAACCTATGAATCGCGAGGAAAGAACAGTATCTGATATGAGGGGAGGTCGGTGAGACGGTGCCGAATTAGGGTTATGGACATATTAGGGTCCGTATTTAGGGTTGGTCGATTCAGCTCTCACTGCTTATCTTGGGGGTAAACGGGGTTGCGGAATTGTTCAGCTGGGTTTGAAGGTGCATCCAGACGCTAAAAAACACGTTGTAGCACTTCACCACTACTCTCTTGTTTGATAGCCCACCCTGATAAACCCATAGGCTATTACCAATAGAATGACTTTGTTTCCAGTTCAAGCATCAAGGGCAGTGGGTTAGCTCAAGAGGTGCGGCTGTAAACCGTCAAGGGAAAAGAAAACAGGCCTCCCCACTCTGGATCAACAGTGTCTTTGCTTGGCTCTGCTTCATCTTGCAGAGCCTCCTTTTTGGACTTGTGCAGTTCTGGAGTCAGGTGAAGTACTGCTGCTCTGTGTACCTCCAACTGGTGAGAGATAAATAGAGGTTCTCTCACATGCCAAAAACCTGCAGACCATAAAGAGGTCATAACTCTCTTGACAGCAAACAGCTTTCTCAAGGCCGCCAGTCGAAACAAAGAAACAAGCACAAAACTGAACAGCACATCAAGAAACAGAACAGGGGGGTAAAATTTCCACGTATGTGTTTGACTGAGATCAAAGACCCAGAAGACAAGGCCAGCCCAGAAAAAAAAAAAAAAAGGGTTCCGCCCCTCTATGCTCTTGCCCTGCTTCTCCTACTGAAATTTTGCCCTTCCATTTTCCCCCCTTCCTCTCTATATCGTATGTGTCCTCAGCTCAGTTCTTCGCCCCTCTAACCGAATCTGCCTCTTTTTGTGCATCACTGGACAGACCACAAAATATTCATCTGTTGGGGTTCATTCGTCTCCTAAGATTTCTTTGTCATCTTGAGCTTCAATATTTGCTCGTTGTTTTTGTCTTCTCCTTCCTCCTTGGTTTTTCTGCTCTCTCTTTATTCAACCCTTCACCTCTCCGTCATCCTGTCTCTATCGAATAGACTCTCTCTGTATATTCACTCTTGATCCTCTTATCTGGATCTTTCATTCATTTCGGCCTTTCTCTCTCTGAGTGGAATTTTGTTCTCACCGTACTTTTCATGGTACAAAGGAGCTCACTCCGACATCTTGCACCCTTCCTGCATCTCGAGCATTCACCATCTTACGTGGGATTGATCCCCTTGCATATGGAAGTCATCCTAACACGTGTGAATTTCGCTGCACGTGAAGTTTCTGCCGACTCTCGCTCACGACACAACAACGCCTTGCGAAGCTCTACCACAGGTATCCGAGTCGCCCAACCCCCCCGACCGTGAAGCCAGCCGACTCGTGTCTGACTACCATCAGTGTGTGTCACCTGCCTGCCGCTGCTTTCGCTTGTTCGATCTCGGCTTGCTCTCCGATACCATCTCCGATCCACCTAAGAAACCTCGCCCCGCCCCCCTGTCGCCGATCGCCGACCAAGTCCCAGCATATTCTTCGTTTGCTTCGTTCTGCGATATAACCTCAGCCACAGCCGTCCTCGACAACCTCTCCTGTTCTCGTGGCCGTTGATATCGTGACTGTCTAAGAGACACTGTGCGGTCTGTCTCTGGCCTGGTGTTGGGCTCTCCCTCACACCACCACTGCCGATCCCACGTCTCGAACCTCCAGATCCATATCAGCCTCGAAAACCTCCACGCCGCTTTTTGAAATCGTTGACCGAGACGCAAACTTGACTCCGTCTGCGAGCTCTCCATATTGTCCCCACTTTTGTCCGACTTGGCTCTGCCTTTGGCGTCCGCTCTCTCTCTCTCTCTCTCTCTCTCTCTCTCCAACTCGATATCGGCCCCTCTCTCCTTCACAGACTATCCCTCACCCTCGCTTAGGTTCGGCTCGGCACAGCGCGAGCGGGCCGCCGATTACACAGTCCCATCCAAATGTGGTGGATCTTCCGCTTCTTCTTCAGCTCGCTATTCCTGCTCAGCATCGTCCTCTCCATACCCATCGCCTTCGATGTCGGCGGCCGGGATAGCGGGCTGGCCTACAGCCTGTCGCTGTTCGGCTTCTACATCTTCTACTCGGCCATAAAGCTAGCCACCCCTCATGACTCTCGGGTTATGTGGACAGTCACGTCTGTCCTACGCCTCGCCCAACCTTTTATAATCCCCGCCCTGCTCATCTGGGCCCTCGGCCGCTTCGCCGTTGATGCTGGAGGTACGCCGTGGGTGGAACGCACCTTTGGTGACTTGGCCAAAGCCAGCGCCCAGTCCAAGACTTGGGGCGAGTGGTTGTTTGGATCGGGTGGAGTTTTCGAGACTCTCACTTTGGGCGGCTGGGAGAAGACGCTCCGGTACGCGAGTCCGGTGTTCCAGCTTCTCGAGGGTTTCTGCAGTCTGCTTGTCATCCAGGCTGCCGGGCAGATTACCCGCTGGTTGGTGAACCGTGGCCGCAGTGACACTTGGATCATTGTGCTGCTCGTGTTCTCCAGCTCGATTATTGCTACCTCGTGCTACTTCCTGTGGCGTATTGCGCTGTTCCCACAAATCACCACCATCGATGCCATCCTTATCGGAGTCACTATGACCACGGCCGTCTTCCTGGGTGCATACGGCATTTCCACGGGCCGTGGAAACCCCGTCGAGTCCTCGCTGCTGTTTGCTTATGTTGTGCTCTGCGTGTACCAGATTTTCACCGATTACCAGCCTGCGGACGGCGCCGTGGCGGAGCCGATCCATCCGGCTCAACCCGAGTTCCCTCCTCTCCCTCCGATCATCATGGCATCCTACTCGACTCTTCTCCATATTCTCGGCTCGCTGCCTATCGCAGTGCGGTCGTCGCTGACCTTCCTGGTTGCAGCCTTCCAGACCATTACTGCATCGGTCATCATCTCCTTGACCTACCGCATTATTGTGTTCTACTGTGCTACGCGCATCGTGCCGACGGTTCGCGAGTCGGGAGCACGCGCGCTCATCCACGACCCCAGCTTTGACGACTCGGACGGCGCCGATCGGATCTTGGAGTTCCTGTCGTGGTTCTCACCGTCAATTCTGATCGCCATCTACACCAGCCTGCTGCTACAGCACTTCGCGGCCAGCGACGGACCGGACGGCTGGACACTCCGGGGCGGGGATGCCGGGGGCACGATGTGGAGATGGACGAACATGGTTGGCACGGTGGTGCTATATTCGGTGGAGATGTATCTTGGAAATGAGGACTCCCGGCACTGGAAGGTCGACTAAGGAGCCCATTTCTTGGAGACCTCTGGGGGGTGTCACGCTCCTCCGTGCGGCGGACGTATTCCGAGAACCCAGGTTCAATGGACGACTAACTTCCAAGCACCGGCAAGACAGGGGATCGGACAAATAACGTTGATCCCCGGTGCTAGCTACTTCCCGGACTACCATCTTCCCCGTACTCAGTACACCTTTTTTTCCTTCGGCAACCCATTCTCTGAATGTTCCGAAATCCTCCGTCTTTCTTCCCAGTCCTAGAGACATGGCCTGTTTCTGGGAACCATGTTGATCAATTTCTTGATAACTCTTTTTTTTCCCTTTTTTTTTTCTCTTCTTGTCTTGGTCTCTTTCGGTCGTTCATCATTGTTTTCTTTTTTTTCTTTTGTCCAATACCCCCTCAATGCACACTATACACTTGTTAAAGTTCGTTTTTTGGTCTCGCCTCCTTCGATTTTGGTGTCGTCCCTCTGAAAGCCTTGGCTCTCAGAAAGAGATGGCAATCTTTGCTGTGAACAGCCACTGTGGTTTCTTCCCTGCTTCGTTGTGTGTTATTTTCGTACGCCTTGTTCGCCCTTTTGTTCCTGACGAAGGGCTGGATGTGCTTGCCTCCCATCATTTCTTCTTGACATTTTGCCATTGTCACCCCCAGCCTCGCCTCGCCGAGGAAGCTCGGCAACAGGGCTGATTTCAGAGATTGAGCGTTTGGTTCCTTATTGTTTTCTTCCTGGTTCCTTTTCCTTTTTTTTCTTTTCTTTCAAATTTATTCTGGGATCGGCTGGTTGTTTGATGGGTTTGGTTCTTGCAGCGGAAAATTCAGGGCTATTCCGGCGAACTGGAGTCGATTCATAAGCTGCTTCTTTTTTTCTTCGTTTGTTTTCAATGTCATACCTTTCCATGTTTTCTCTTTCTTCTGCCGCTGCCGCTGCTGCCACTGTATGTATTTGATTGTGATTATCTAGCCCTTCGGGTTGACCTCAAATTCATTCTCGACTTCTCAAAATCCCCCGGAGGCACTTCTTTCCGTGGGATGTGGTTGATGTCCTTTCAAGCATGGAAAAGGCTTAAAAAGCTTATGCCTCCCTTGGTGCATACATCTGGGTGCTAATCTATTTTTGGGTTGAGCCTGAGTTTATGTCTGTCTGGTGTGGTGGTGACTGTGGCCGTTGGATGGAAGGATAAAGCTGCGTATGCCAAGAATTTTGAGACTCGAATCTGCATCCCCCACTTGCACCAAACGATACAGTCAGGATGTGTTCATCATTACATTGCCTCGAGTAGCGGACGAAACGTCTAGCCCAATCGTGATCGAGCGGAAGACTCCGGGGAGTGGGCGGTACACGGTTAGCCGAGAGAGAGAGAGAGAGGGAGACGCTGGAGGTGAGGAGGAGGCCCCGGGGGCCTGATGAAGCGGGCGCCGGGGCATACACGCACACCAAGGCGGCAAATAGGCAAAGGGCAAGAGATAAGCCCGATCAGGAGAAGTAGGACCGAAGCCACCGTCCAGGACTCTTCAACCACACCCCCGAGAACAAGGCACCGGGATAGGCGGGCATTTGTTGTTATGGTGGGGTGGGGAAGATGTGTGAATGCAGCAGAGGTTTCGGGGCGGAGGTTGGGCCGAGCAGAGTCGATGGCGACAGCAAACAGGGCTGAAGGTGAAGTCAAATGGGCCAAAGGGGTCCTGCAAAGGTGTGACGGAGGAGTCGGATCCCAGACCAACAGGTGCAAGATACTGTATGTCGGATACGGGGAGACTTGATTGAACTGGGCACAATGGAACGTGGGCCGGAAGGACATGCAGGAAGATTTGCGTGCAAACATATAATGGGAACGGCGTCATTGGACCAGAGAGATGTGGATTGGGGGGCTTGGCTGTGTTGCTTTCTGACCCTCACAATCAGCCCTGTGGGAAAAAGACCCGGGAACCTTTTTTTTTCTTCCTGTTCTCGGTGGTTTCTGGAGATTTTGCCGTTCCGGGGGACTGCTACACACACACACACACGATGTAATCAGGCCTAGTAAAAGGTTCCAAGTCAGGGGTGAAAGGGATCTATCAGACGGACTGTCAGATTTCAAGGCGCAGTCCCCCTCTCTCCATCGTATACGCACAAAAGAAAAAGTGCCCGACAAGCCCGGCCAGGGGACAATTACCAAGCCAAATTGGCGATCAGCAAGAAGTTATCTTGGATTTTTAACCATCTTCACGGTGGGTGTGTCTGTGGTCTGGGTAGGTGATCCAGGGTTTCGGAACACGAAATGAATTCGGCTGGTTTCTGGGGAGAGGAGGGTGGATGGGATGAATCTCACGCGTTCTCACGGCGCCTGGGGTCTGTTTTGTGGGCTGCTTACGGAGGAGGGTCCGGGACTGTGGATCACGGCGGAATGCGGAGGGGTGCAGGGATTCTCAGGTGTCACATGTGAGAGACAGAGACGGAGAGAGGAAGAAGCATGATAGCCGGCGGGAAAAAGAAAAAGGAAAAAGAAAAAAGAAAAGAGAAAAGAAAAGAGAGAAGACAAAGGAGAAGAAAAAGTCCCTGATCTTTCTGCTGTCTGTCGGCCGGCGACTTCGAGGCACCCAGCTCGGGGACATATCAGCATTGGCTGACAGGGCTGGGCCAACGCATGGAAGACAAGACCCGGGAGAGTGGGCGTCAGAGCAGAGCAGGATACAGCCGTGAAGCAGACGCCGAAAGGGAAGAAAAACAATCGAACCACCGCTGTTGGTGTCGGGTCATCTTTTGCGTTCCATTTGCCTTGTTCCGTCGTCTGTCTCCGTCGCCGTCTGACCGATGTCCGACCTGGACAACTGGCAGATAATAGGCGCGCTGGGTAAGGGCCATGCAGTGTTAAGTCCGATTGCTTGGAACGGCGGTCGAATGAGGTTAGAAAAATTCTTATTCTTATTATTATTATCATTATCAGGGTGGAACAAAGAGGGAACAGAGTCAGCACGGAGGAGAGAGGGACTGGGCTGGGAGAGAAAGGAAACATGATGCGAGCCGAAAAGGGTGTGCCCGAATGGGGAAGATGCCATGGGTCGGTTGGCTTCATGCATAGGACTTTGTCTCCCCCAACCGAACCGGTACTTCGCCGTCGTGGGATTTCTGCTTTCATCCTTGTTCCTTTGTTTTACTCTTCTTTGATTCTCTTTTTAATTTATTCTTCTCCATCCATTCCCGGGGGTTCCACGGGTGTGTGCGTGTGTGTGGCATCTCCTCGTGAACCGCTCAAGCCCGGCCGTACTGTCGCTTGCTTTCCTTACCCACCACCCCCTACCTCAGCCATGAGCTTCACCAAGCACTTTTGAAATGTCCCCATGGTACTCTCTCGCGCTGGCTGGTTGGGCGGCTCGTATGCTGTCCCGAATTTTCAGCTGATATAAACTGCCCGATATTGCCTGCCCGGCCGTCCTCCCCTTCGGATTCTTTTATATATCAAGGCACAGTCTCCCCGGGGTCTCTCTCTCTCTCTGTGTGTGTGTGGGTGTATCTTGTTTCTCTTCATTCAAACATCATAGCCATCTCACCACCTCGATTTCACCCCCGCTATATACCCGTGTCCCAGTTGCCGCAAAGCCTTCAAAGTTCTCCGCCCAGTCTCATTTACTCACTCTCCCGCCTCCATCACCAACACCGCCCGCCATGACGACCAAGAACGCAACTGCCGGCCCGTTCCCGCTGTTGGCTTCGCCGTTATCCAAGCTCCCGGCCGGACAGAAGGTACATCTCCACCCACAGCACATGCAACCCCCGCGTCTAGCTCTTCAGCGTTGGAGACTAACACGCTCTGTCTCTCTCCGCAGCCCGACCGATTCATCGAATGGGCCTCGGAAATGGCCATTGTGCACAACATGTTCTTCCGCGGCCTCAACAGCATCTACCTGCAGGCGCCGCACGTGAAGCCGGCCGACTACAAGCCGTTTCTCAACTACTGCAGCTGCTTCGTGGTGCTGCTGCACACCCACCACGACGGCGAGGAGGCCATCTTCTTCCCCATGGTCGAGGAGAAGAGCGGCGTGGCCGGGCTGATGCAGACCAACGTCGACCAGCACAAGGCCTTCCACAACGGCATCGAGCGCTACACCGCCTACGTCGACAACTGCCTCGCCGGCAAGGAGGCGTACTCGGGCGAGCAGATGATCGCCATCATCGACAGCTTCGCCAAGGAGCTGGAGCTGCACCTCAACGAGGAGATCCAGACCCTGCTCGACCTGGCCCAGTATGGAAGCAAGATGGATGGTCTTGAAAAGGGCCTGGAGGAGATTGCCAAGCATGCGGTACGTGGCTCAGCCTCCTCTTTCTCGCCTCCTGTCCTGAAATTGCCTCCCCCTTTTGGAGACTGGCCATGCTTTCTCGCTTCTTCGTCAACTAACACCGAGACCATACTCACAAACAGACCACCCTGCCTTTCGCCGGAGCCCTCAGCTGGGGCTTCTTCAACCACGACCGGACCTTCGAGGACGGCCTCTGGAAGGACTGGCCCCCGATCCCCGCCCCGGTCAAGTTCATTGTGCGGAACATCACCTACTACGTTCACTCTGACTGGTGGAGATTCGCCCCGTGCGACCAGTACGGCTATCCCAAGGAGAAGCTGTATGCCAGCCCGTAATCTGGTGATGTTGTGTTTCCTTTGTGGCAGTTGTTGGTTGATTCGGCGTATGTTCCATGTATGATGTTTTCCCTGGGTTTCTCGCGGGCCGGGTACGGCTGCTAAGGACCCAAGTTTTAGAGTAATGCGTGTGGCCCCCAGACTGTGCCTTAGTTTTGAATACCAAGCAACCGAATCTTTGCATCTGATGTTTTACACTGCTGAATCAAGGTGAAACATGTGGTGGTGGCTGGAGAGCTGAATCGGGAGAGGCTGTGAAGTCGAAAAAGAATGATGCGGTCATTTTGGGCGGCTTCCAGAACATTTCTAGTGCATTCCGGGCCGCAGGTTCGTTCTACCCGTTTTTTTGCTCGATTGTAGCCCCTCAATTATCTTGGTCGTCCCGTCTTCTTGGTATCACCATAAATTCTCGGTCCTCTTGCTCAAGCGAAAAGCACATAAACCCACACGCATTGATTGTTTTTTTAGCCGAGCCGGAGCCGTAGTAATCCTTCCGTTTTGTCCATCTTCACTTTGGCTGACATCACTCGCTCGCGGACACTTTGCAGGTCGTTTATAATCAAGCCGATTGCCTCGATCCTGACCGAGCTTATCACGGGTTAGTCCTGCCATAAGCACCTAAACTCCCGGCGACCTCGGATCTCACATCATCGCGTTTCTTATAAATCAGGATCTATACACAACAGCTCGTGAGACCACGATCCCGCCACAACAACCCCCCCAAAGAAAAATGCCCGTCGCCCCAATCTTCGGCGACGAATCGCCGCTGCCGCCGGCGCCCGCAGTCTCCAAGGAGACCATCTTCATGGCGGGCCTGCTGGTCGACGTGTACGGCCTCGCCGAGCTGCCGCCGACGGCGACCAAAGTTTCGTGCCTGTGGCTGCACCATGCGCGCACGCGGCGCAAGGAGGCCATGGGCGACTTCGCAGCCCGCGTGGTCGACGCCTGGTACCAGGCCCAGCTGCCGGGAATGCCGGTCAAGCGCGGGCTGCTGGCGCTCGCGTTCGACCAGCGCAACCACGGCACGCGCGCAGTGGCGGGGGCGGAAAAGTCGAATGTGTCGTGGCGCGAGGGGAACCCGGCGCACGCGGTGGATCTGATGGCGTCGGTGGTCGGCATGGTCGACGATACCCGGCTGCTGATGGATGTGGTTGAGGGGTACCTGCTGCCCCCGCACGAGGACGACAACGATCCCGCCACTCCGCCGCGCCAGACTCGCTCGATCGACCAGCACATGGTCCTCGGCAAGAGTCTGGGAGGCCACACCGCCCTGCGGCTCATGTTCGCCGATCCGCGGGTGTCCGTGTGTGTCTCGATTGTGGGCTGCCCCGACTATATGCGTACGTTGGCCCCCCAGCCACAGGCCCACATTCGCATGCACAGCAAGTCTCTAACGCTTCTCTAGGCCTGATGACCGACCGCGCACGCCTCACGCGGCTCAAGACGTACACCGCCCATGATAACGGCGCGTCGTTCCTCAACAGTCGCCACTTCCCCGCATCGCTCGTGGCCCTCTGCTGCAAGACAGACCCCAAAGGCATCATCTTCGGCACCGAGCCCATCCCCGAGCCGGAGGCCCCAACGCTTCCCGAACACTGCCAGCGTCTGCGGGACGCGGGCCTACAGGGCAAAAAGTTCCTCCTCTGCTCCGGCACCGCCGACAAGCTGGTGCCGTACACCGCGTCGGCGCCGTTTGTCGACTGGTTGCGCGCGGCTGCGTCGCCGGGCGGCTTCTACGGCGATGCGGGCCTGGTGGTGGATGATCGGTTGTACCAGGGCATTGGCCATAGCTTTTGCAACGGGATGGTTCGGGATGCTTTGCGCTTCGTCATTGCTGAGGTGGCTGCGGCTGCCGGCGCTGATGAGCGCGCTCGGATGTAGATTCCATCAGTATAAGGGTAATCTTTGTTGTATGAATGGTTTCTGGTTTTTTTTTTCTTTTTTGGTTCTGCTTGCTTTGCTATGATATGCAATCGAGTCCCAAGTCTAGCTTAAGGGATAAGCACTCAACTATATCCACGGCCGCTTGCCATCCTCGTCCAGATGTTCGATTCCAGTCTCCGTGCGCACTGTAACCAACCCGCATGCAGCACGATCAGCCGCACTTAAAAACAGATCTTGGGGAGTATTCCAGGGGTTCCTTTTCGCGCGTTTGCCTGCCAGTGGCTCCCCGATGCCGTGAGGATCATCCGTCCACTGGCGCATGGCGAGCGCAATTCCCGCCTCGGCAGCGGCAACGCCACCACTAAGGTCCGGCGGCGGGTCGATCCCAACAAAGTCAACACGGTCCAGCGGGAATCCGATCGCGGCACAGTGGCCATCGACGATGCGTGGGCGCTTGAACGCGTGGCTGACCACAGTTACGCGGCGGGGCCACGCTCCAACGGCAGCATAGAACGCCGTGAGCGAGAACAGCACGTTGTAGTACGAGTCCAGAGCGCGCGACTCAACGATAATGCGGGCCGGGTCTGCAGAGTACCCGAAGTAACTCTGTGCGGCCGCCAGGTTCACGTAGCTCTGCGCCTCGGAGAGGGCTGTCTCGCGTCGGGTGGGGCCGCTGAGTGAGTTCGCTTAGTGATGGAACTTGTTTAAGAAGAAATATCCGAGAAGGCCATACCCGGAGAACACAAGCAAGCTATCAGCATTGCTTGAATCTGCAAACGCGCACCGCACGCCGGCTTTGATGTGTTCGATAAACGTCGGTGTCTCCCCGGCCTGGAACGGCGCAATCAGCCACTCGGATTCGGACGCGCCGTTCGTCGGTCCGCCGAGCCAGATGCCGTGGCAGCAGACAACCACTAAGTGGGACGGTGAAGCGGTCATGTCAGGAAAAGTGAGGATGAAAATCTGAGTGATGTTGCTTAACGTGTTGAAGGAAGGGCAAGCGGCGGAAAGGAGACGAGGGGGAAATTAAACCAGGATGAAAGTAGGGTTCGTTAGGGTTACAGTACAGCTCACAGGTTCTTGCGAACTGCTGGAACTGAGCCTACGCCTTAGGGAGAAATTATCAGGCTCGTGCATACAAGGAGAACGAGGGCTTCAGAGAATCGAGGCTTATTTATTGTCCAGGTCCAAGCCACCTCAACACCTCTGACACTAGATACAAGCTACCAGCGATAACCAGAGGTTCCTCTCCAGCAAGGTCGACAGCGAGACGGGCGGCCGAGTCAACATCACCGCATACGTACACGGTTGCACCCTCACGTGTCGACTCTGTTGGGGTGTTCTGCAGATGCTCAGTGTACCGTGTGGCCAGCTCGTCGGGGTCTATCGCCGGTGGCCGCACTCCAGTACTAGGCACGGCGTCGTCCTGGCCGTATTTGGTGAATATTACAGTGTCCCACGGAGCTACGAGCTGGCCGAGAAGCGTGACGGCATCTTCACGGCGCGGATCTGACAGCGCAATGACCCAGGTCACCCGCTGTTCAGGGCTGGTTCGGAAGGCCTGGCCCACATGCGCGGCTAGTGCCTGGACGCCAATGTCGTTGTGGGCGCCATCTAATAGAACATCTGCTCGGCGTTTCGGGACCCGGTTGGAGATACTGATTTGTTGTAGTCGGCCCGGCATGCGTGTAGACTGGAGCAGAGAGGGGAGAGAGGAGAGTGGTGCAAGACTGATATCCGGCAGGCCGCGACGGCAGGCAAGCACGGCGCAGGCCATGTTCTCGATCTCGTGTGGGGCATAATTCAATGGGACAGCGGCATCACGCAACTCCTCCAGAAGACCCGGTTCCTCCGTCGTCAGTAACAGCGGTGATCCGGTACGGTCGGACTCGCGGCGCAGGACATCGACCACAGCTGGGGAATTGGTGCCATCGACCACACACGGCGCTCCGTTCATGATTCCAGCCTTCTCGCGCGCCACCGCCTCAACCGAATCGCCCAGAAACTGGCGGTGATCCAGGCCGATCTTCGATATCACCGTCACAGCCTTGTACTGCACCACATTCGTCGAGTCCAGCCGACCGCCCAGCCCCACCTCGACCACGCCGAACCGCACGCCCGCATCCTGGAACGCGCGGAACGCAACCAGCGTCATCACCTCGAACGGCGTGGGCGTGTCGCCGTCGGGAGCCGGCCGCGCCAGCTCGCTGTACAGCCGCGCGTAGGTTGCAGCGGAAATCGGCGCGCCGTTGATGCAGATCGAGTCCTCGGGCGTGTGCACGAACGGCGAGGTGAACCGGCCGTGGCTGGCTCCCGCGAGGGCGAGCAGCGCCGACGTGTACGCGCAGATCGAGCCCTTGCCGTTGGTGCCGGCGACGTGCACCGCCGACCAGGACTGGGGCGTGCCATCGTACAGCTGGCGCATGCGCGAGAGGCCGAGGCGGATGATCGGCGCGGCAGAGGGCGACTGCATTGCTGCGGTTCCGGAAAGGAAGCGAGACGGGAGGGGAGGGGAGGAGAGAATCGACAGTCCGGGGGAAACACAGCCTAAGCGAAGGGTTGGCGGGTCTTGGTTTGTGTTCTAGAAGCCTGTCAAGGAGGAAAGCAAGCGCCCGGCGGCAAGACCGCCAAAACAAAGACACAGACCTATTACAGCGACCACGCGAGAATGAGATAAAGCATCTCACTTAGAGCATGCAAGATGCTAAACCAAAAACAACCCTTCAGACGCTTGTTCAGGAAGAAGACATCGAAAATCTGCAGGGGATCGAGGGGGGGGGGAAATCTCCAGCAAGCAGCGTCGGACGCGACACGTGACTCAACGCGCGATGACTAACGCGTTAACGCTTTACGCGGAAGCCAGGGGTGCCCTTCTTCTGTACCCACCGAAAGGAAGGAGCCGCCGTCGATTGCCTGCATGACAAGCCAGCCAGAGAAGCTCCGAGATGCAAAAAAGAGTGTGCTCATGTTCATAGTACATACACCTGCATGTACCCGAATGGAGCGGTCCACAGTCCGATGTTAACATGCGACATGTGCGCTCAGTATATTGTCAATGCAGGGAGCATATCCCTGGCTAACAGCGTTCCTCTCTCCGTGTCCCTCCGTGACATCCGGCTGTTTGGCACTATAAGCAACCATCAACCATTGGCGAAGGTGGGAAGACACGCGCTGGCTCTGGGTAATCTCATCTGAAAAGGGCACACCCTCTCTCGATCTTCAGGCGGTCTTGTTCACAGTCGCACGCCTTGCAGTGTCAAAATTCAGGGTTCAGGGGGTGGAAAGTTGACACCTAAAGCGTCAGGTGTCAACATCCGGCCTTATATAATCCACCCCAGACAATGCAACAGGAGCAAAACCCTGAAAATTTCTGTCTTGCCGCAAAATCTAAGCGCTTCGCCTGCTTCTCAATTCTCCAGAAAAGCCAAGCGGAGGGCCTTTTTTTTTTTTTTTTTCTGCTCCAGGCAACAAACGCCGCCACAAAAAGAGCAAAACTCCATCGAAATCTGCCGGATTTCCATCATATTTCTCTCCCCCTTGCCTTTTCTTATCACCCTATCATCGTACCTGTCACGTTCTTTTTGGTTCTCTGTTTTGACGCGCCGCCGTGTTTGATTCGCCTGCGATCTCTTGCCTCTCGGCGTTCGTGCGATTCGCTGTTGTTATTCCGTCTCTAGACCGGCTCCCACCGAGCAAACGCGTGGCACGCCTCCCTCCCCCCCGGTTTCGGTGTGTTCATCGCCGAAATCTAATCTTCGCAATCATCGATAATATATTCCTCCACTTGAGTTGCCCTCCGTTCCTCCGTTGTCCCGATCACCGTCGTTGCTGCTCCTCAATCCCATCTCCGGCCTCTCCTACCACTCAGCTCGCGGCAACGGTCCCCTGACTGGGCCTCCGTCTTTCAGCCTCACTTTTCTTCTTCTTCCCTGCTCAGATTTGCGCCTCCATCATCTGGCACATCCATATCTTCCTCCATCTTCCATCGCATACTTCTTTTTCTCTACAAATCTATCTCCCCACGTCACATTTCCATTCGTGCCAATCTTTCTCGTCTTGATTTCATTCGCCATTGCCGCTGTCATCATGGGCCTCCCGTAAGTCATCACCTTCGCATCACGTTCCATGATACTATTGCGTCGTTCCCACTAACCTTTTGACTGCCTCGCACCCCCATCCAGGCTGTTCATCGCTCCGACTGAGTCGGACACCAAAGAAAAAGCTAGACGATCTATCATCGCCCCCAACACTACCACCACTCGCATTATCCGCCGCCGCACGCGGAACCAGGATCTCAACCGGGAGCGGTCTATCTCTGCAATATGGCCACGGTCGCCGCCGCCGCCACTGCGTCCGCAGTCGCAATCGCAATCGCGGTCCGGTACGGACCCCCCGAGCTTCCCAACCTATCCCACCCCCGCGAACCGCCGGCGCCCCGTGACGACCCTCCGCGCCTCTCAGATATCCCGTGCCTCGACCCTCCTCCATCGTCTTCATAACATCCTAGAGGATGCAACCACAGCTGGTCGTCAATCCCGCATGCCCGTCGACAGGAATAGTATTCCCTTACCGGGCCCAATCGGGGGAAACGCCGTCCCAGACTGGGCTTCTGGCAGCCGTGATGCCCATGACGATGAGCATGATATCATCGAGCGTAGCGTTGCTCTCTCAGAGCGACTATCACGTGGCGGGAACAGCGAGCTCTCCTCGCCGGGGCGGCGCCGCACCTTGCGCGAGCTGGCAGACTTCTGGTCTGTGGAGTATCTGTTCCCCGACGTTGGCACGGAAGTGCCTTCCTCGCGCCCTGTCCAGTCCGCGCCGCCCCCGGCCAATCGCCATGTTGACGGGCTGGGTGATCGCGACCGGAGCATCAGCCCCGAGGGTGATGCTGGCTGGAATACGCTACTCACTACCCTCACTGCCGATCCTCAGCCACCAAGCGCCGGCTCTTCTTTTGCATCCGTCGCCATGGCTGCAAACCAGGCCCAGTCGGCTGACGGGCCAGTCACCACAACCGACGGGCCCGCCAATACTTCCCACTCTCGAAGGCGGCCCATTGCGCGCTTTCCCCCGCTTGATGAGGACGCACCCCCCTCGGGATCGAGCAGATCAAACAACACTTTGCATTACGATGATGTCCTCGGCCACTTCTCGGAAGCTCCAGAAGAAATCTTCGAGGAGATAGGCCGCCTCAACAGCCTCAACCCCACTCCCGCAGAACGACAGCAGGCCGCGTTGCAGGCCATTCAGCGGCGTCAGTTACAACCGCGACCCGCCTTTCTGGAAGCAAGAAGACTAGCCGCTGAAGCCCAGGCTGTCAATGACCATCCCGATAGCCCATTATCCGGTATGTACCGTGAGGATGATGCCGGAGAGGAGTCCCCAGATGATGGTGACGAAATGGACGATGTCGATGGCGGCAACGAGTCCGATACCACCGATGACTATGGCATCCACCAAGCCCGTTTGTACGATCGCCTCCACTCCCATCGTCATTCCCACTCTATGATGACTCCGTGCGACGACGACTGCGAGGAATGCTTATACCAGTACCACGACGAAGAGGAGGAAGTCGAGGAGGAGGCGGAGGAGGAGGATCAAGAAGATGAGGATGAGCATAATGGAGTGCGAACGTTTGAAAACCGCCCTGTTCGCCCTGATCCGGATGCCCCATCGCGGGCAAGCGTGGGCGGTGTGCCTATGTCTCGGCGCGCGTTTGACGCTGCGTTTTATGCTGCCACCCACGCTGCCGGTCGGGAGGGCGCGGCGGCGGTCATGGCGGCGGCGGGCATTACCGTCTCTGGGACATCCTGGCAGCGCGCTGCGTCGGCCTCTGCAGACCAGAGTTCGGCGCAAGCGTCCCACGGCTCCCAGCTCAACTCAGGCCGGCGCGCGGGCATATGAAAGTTTTTTTTTCTCTTTTTCTTAGCCTTTGATTGCGTCCAGCGTGTGTGTGTATGGTTTTTGTTTCTTTCGGCGTCTTTCTGGCGGTTCTGTCGTCAAGACAGCTCCTCTCCAAAAGCAATGGAGTATACTGGTGTTTTATTCTCTCATTAAAATCGGGCAATACGCACACGAGCTAGCTTTGATATCTTTGTTTTTTGTTGTGCCACAGGCCCGGGTTCTGAACGCAACGCTCGAGGGAACTCGGGTTAGGGTTTGGCTTTGATTTCTTTTACCATCGTACTTCGGGACATGGGTTACGGACTCCAATGAAGTATGAAAACGATTTCGCTCTGATATTGCTTCCCACGTGGAGCTACATATACGTGTAGTGTGGCCATGGAATTATATTGAAATTCTGCACTGCCAGATGAATTCTGGACTGAAATCTGAAATGCTCATGATATCCTACCTAGAGTTGGACACAAACGCAGTCGGCATATGCCGTGTGGGGAAGGCGGCGGCCTTAGCCAGCCGGATCTGCTTCTGGAAAGACATAGTATCGTATGTTGACACTAACGGCAAGACCGACCGTGATAGCATCTTCTCTAGGGTTGTGCAAGTATCGTATAGGTCGGGGATACGTAATAACTTATGAGAGATTCAGTACGAATGTAGTTCGAGTGTAGATGAAATGATAGAGTGGAAATTGGTGATCGAAACTGGGTTTAGGACTCCGAGACTGTGGCTAGACTCCGTGAGTCCGTATGCCTTGTTCTGGGGAACCGAAAAACATTGTGACAGTGCATGAATCTCTCATCTCATCTCATCTCATCTAATCACATCTCAGGTGAGGAGTCCGATCATATTTTTCTTGTTCGGATCTTTGCCGTGTCTTTGACAATCCTGGGCAGGAACTTTTTTTCTGGTTGCAATTTGGGCGACATCGAGGATTCTAACAACGGGCAGTGATATATACAACGTGTTATATTCCCTAGGATAATCACGAGCTTGCCCGGGGTGTCGAGAGTGTTCGCAGCTCTTCCATGGCCTCGAAAATCGGCAGAAAACCAGGTTGTGAGGACTGTAACCCAACAGGCAAAGGACAGCCGGAAGGAAACCTACTGTAGGCTTAGGTCTGAGATCGACACTTTGGCCGACTGAGTGTTCAGTGGCGACAACCATAAAGATCGTCTGTTATAGATGTCTCTCTTTCGGGGTTCCCTGGATTACAACAGGAAAGACAGGAAAGCATGACGGGCAGAGATTGACAATGGAAATGAACACAGCTTTCTGGGGGTGTGGTTCTATCCCTGAAATCAAGAACACTCCGAGTAATACTGGAACATCCCTGGACAGATATTGAATTCCGACGAGATTAGTGACGAGATTGGCCGAATTGCACATCTTTCCGCTCGGGGTTCTTGGAATGGAAGAATTACGAGATTTATGAGAAGTTCGTTCTTTGCCCTAACGGTATTTC
The DNA here is from genome assembly GCA_001510575.1 of Knoxdaviesia capensis. NCBI lineage: Eukaryota > Fungi > Ascomycota > Sordariomycetes > Microascales > Gondwanamycetaceae > Knoxdaviesia > Knoxdaviesia capensis. The sequence goes on along the minus strand of LNGK01000002.1, from coordinate 3,509,956 downwards.
CAGCCGGAAGACGGCTCATAGAAAGGAGATATGTCCCTTACAGAGATTTCCTTTTCTTCTTGCTAACTCGAGTGTGTAATATAACTCGAAAAAGCTCCTCATTTGATCGACAGCAAACCAAGCGGCCTGGTTTTTTGGTTCCTGGATTTAGACTGCTAAAACGTGCCGACTTAGGCTAGATCAGGCACGTCAAGGGACATTAAATTCAGGAACCAGGGCGCCGAAATTTTGGAGAGACGGGAAAAAAAGGAAGAAAAAAGAGACAGATATTCTCTCTCCCCCGCAGTCTCCATCTGGGTAAAACATATACTGACGTGTTTCTTTTGGGGTCCCGGCCGCATATTGGTATTACACAGACAAATGGGCGAGGAAGCAGTTCCGAAATGCGACGACCCACGGGTAGAAACGAAAGAGAGAGCGCTGCGGGCCTTTGAAGAACCTCCTCCCTTGCCTTGTCAAGCGCCGATGGCCATTCCTGGGCCTTTTTTTTTTTTTCGGTAATACAAAACGGGCATACCAAACAAGCAAGCTTTCAGTGTCATGCGTGCTGAGAGCGAGTGAGAGAGGAAACACGGGTTGAGCGAGCGGATCCCAGCGGATACCAGAAACGCGGAGAGAAAGAGAGAGACACACGAACGGAAAAGGGGAAATTATATCTTGCCTCACGGGTCAATCAAATGTTTGCTAGATCTGACCATCACCGGCCGGACTTTGTGGGCAAATTAAAGAAACAGATATCCCCCCCCATTTTTTCCTGTGTTGGCTTCGATTCAACCGCGTTTTGCCTGGTATAATGCTGATGCTAGACGTCGACACTAAACCGTCTAGTCTGGACGACGGGGTGGAGCTCAGCTGCGAAAGGATTTGGTTGATCACAGGCGGCGGCCCAAGAGGGCTTGCTGGTGGCAGGCGGGAGCGGTGTACAGTACAGTATGTATCAATGTGAACCCAGATCACTGCAGAAGTGCGGTGGTTTTACCGTCGCGTGAGCGGGAGAGAGCTTGCATATCTTGCCCAGTGTCCACCACTGATATCCATCTTCCTCCCTCAACCACCTCTGTGTGTGTTTCAGGAATGGGCACGTCTGAGCCATTCGGCCAAGACAAGCAAGAGGGAAGGGTGGCAGAGAAATACGAGCCACAACGGCAATAGGAGCGAGGCGACGACTATATTAGATGATAATGACGGTTCTGTCTAGGCATCACCGGAGCGTGGGAGACGTGAGGGCACTGCTGTGGATACATGATACACTCACACGAGCCACCATCGCCAACTCCTCCTCCTCCTCCCCCCTCAATGGTATGCGGGCCCTATCAGTTCACTTCTCCCCCACCACCCACCACCAGCAGAAAAGAAAAACTCCAAAAAACCTCCAAGCTGCCAATGCACCCGACTGGATGTCATCAGCGCTCCACTGTAGCGTCACCTCACAGCGGGTTTTTATTTATATTTATTTATTTATTATTACTTATTTTCTTTTTCTCTTCGTGAAATCTCGTCGAAACGCGCGTGAACCTGAGCACACAGTACCAAAAACCCCATGGCTGATCGAAAAATCCAGCCCTTCCAGGCCTAATGCCAGAGACATTGTTTTCTTTTTTCCTGTACGGGACTGTGTGCAACTGGAGTGGGTTTAGCAATGCAATAACACTTGGTAATCTCGATAAAACCTCTTTTTCCTTTTCCAAACTGGAGATAGATCACCTCTTCACACTGAGAGATACGGAGCACGGACAAGAAGCAGATGAAGAAAAAGTCTAGACGCGGCTACGTGTTTTGGTTGTCTGTTGGCTGCACCTGGCTACACCTGGCCGCCACCTGCTGGACTAACTCAACCTCCCTCCCATACACACCTTTCTTCCCGTGTCTCTCTGATTTGCCCTTCTTTTCTTCCCTCTCACCGTTCCTGGTGTGGTTTGCTGGCCTCGTTTACATACAGTACAGGTCTGACTTCTTCGGGTTCTCCTCCCTCTCTCGGGCTTGTTTGGTGATTCCGGTGTTCGGTCCTCTTCTTTCTGCTATCCCTGTGTCTCTTGATCTCTGGTTCTCTCGACGACGGCCTGTCGACCACACGAACCCCCAAGTTCAACAGCCCCCCCCGGCTTCTTCTTCTCCCCCACCCCCCCAGTCGATCAACCCTCGAAGACCTTCGATTTCTGAACTAGAACCAGGACCCAGGTCTCAGAGAGAGGAAAAAGCTCCCTCTCACAATCTCACTCTTTGGCGCCTAAAATCTAGATATCAAATCTCTTCTCCTCTTCTCCCTCTCTCACGTTCATCTCTCCTCCAACTCCTCTGGAGCAAGTCACAAACCCTCCCTCGTTGTGATCCTTGTGACGGGATGTGTGATATCTCACTGCAATCTTCTTTTCTTTTTCCTCTCCCTTTCCTTGTTCTCCTTCTTTGACCGTATACTCTCTGCTAGGGCTCTTTCTGCCTTGTGCTTGGCCAAACGTCACACCCTAAATCATATTTCCCTTTTTTTCTTGATTATTCCCATAACAATTTGTTCCTGGCTGGGCCTTCCGTTCACCTCCAACTCTCACTCACGACTCTGCCTCTCTCGTACTCTCCATTTCTCACCACCAGTCCCGACATATCTGCGACGACAATCTCTCCACGCTGGTCCCCGCGTTTGCTTCGACTCTCCTAGTTCAGTGTGTCCGGAATGACTTCGACGAATCGCTTGTGAACCGGTGTCGGACCAAGCCCTACGCACATCCCGACGAGAAACCCCAGAGTCGTCAACCCCGGCGGTCCTGCTGAGAACGCCGGACCGCCTTGAGTGGTGTGTAAAGACACCGGGGCACGCTCCTTCGGCTTCTGTCTCCTGCCTGTCCTGACTCGCTCCTCGAGTACCTACCTTCGCTGTCGTACCAAAACAATCCGCTCTTTTTAGTTCTTAATCTCAACACACCCAAAGACCTACTTCTTTCGGGTGTTTAATCTCTCCTAATTCTCCCATCCACACCCAATTGCTTTCTCTGTGCGCGACCATGATTCCAACTTCCTTTCACGGCGACCGCCCGTACCATGCGGGCAATGCGCGAGTGGCTGCAGTAGCTTCGCGGCCCGACCGAACTCCCGGAACCCCCAAACGAGAAAAGAGCCACGGACGCGAGTCCTCGGCGCTACAAGATCCTGGCCTCAAGGACTACGTGAGAACTGCCCACGTGAATCTCAAATGCTTCTTCGACCTTAGAGTGCTAATGAGACTACCACCATACATCTAGCGTTTGGGAGAGTGCATCGGTAAAGGTGCCTTCGGCTCGGTTTACAAAGCTTTCAACTGGGGAACTGGTGAGGCTGTGGCCGTAAAGCAGATCAAGCTCGCCGACTTGCCTAAGAGCGAGCTGCGAATGATCGAGGTATGTGTGCTCAATCTCGCCGTCAGCGTGTGGGATATCTCCGTGCTTTGACTTTATAACTGACTTGTCCTCGTGTTTCTCACACTTACAGTCCGAAATCGACCTCCTCAAAAACCTTCATGTGAGATTTCGAACCTCCCGACCCCCAAATTGATCGCGGTAACTTCGTGCGTTCGTCTTGTCTCTAACCCTAGCACAGCACGATAACATTGTCAAATACATTGGCTTTGTCAAGTCCGCCGACTGTTTGAACATCATCCTAGAGTACTTGGCACCCAATTCTCCGATCGAAGATCTGACTGCCTCGTCTTGATATAACTGACACGGACCCTCATCCGTTATTAGATACTGCGAGAACGGCTCGCTACACTCGATATGCAAGGCGTACGGAAAATTCCCCGAGAACCTCGTCGGCGTTTACATGACCCAAGTACTCCACGGACTCCAGTACCTCCACGACCAGGGTGTCATCCACCGCGATATCAAGGGCGCCAACATCCTGACCACAAAGGATGGCACCGTCAAACTTGCCGACTTCGGTGTCTCGACCAGCACATTGGGTGGTGGCCAGGACAAGGAAGCCCAGGTCGTCGGAACACCTTACTGGATGGCTCCCGAAATCATCCAACTCTCAGGCGCGAGCCCCGCATCCGATATTTGGAGTGTTGGCTGCACGGTGATCGAGCTACTGCAGGGCCGTCCCCCCTATCATAACCTGGCTGCTATGCCCGCCCTGTTTGCAATTGTCAACGACGACCACCCCCCGCTCCCCGAGGGAATCTCGAATGCCGCGCGAGACTTTCTAATGCAGTGCTTCCAGAAAGACCCTAACCTCCGTGTAACAGCCCGGAAACTACTGCGCCATGCTTGGATCGGGGGTTGCCGCCGCAGTGAACCAGCCGTACCCAAGGCCTCGTCTAACTTCAACCAGGCTGTGGAGGAGGTGAAACAGTGGAATAAGGCTCTACAGTCATCTGACCTCCGTGCATCTGTTGGCTCTGACGGCGGATCTTCCCCCGCACAAGCAAGCGCGTGGAGAATGCGGGAAGCTGCTGGACCTCATGGCATGTCGTCATTTGAAGCCTCGCGCTCTGGGCCCACCGGAATCGTCACCCCCGCGAAGGGTCCGCTTAGTCTGCCGAAACCGACGCGACCGATTCCTGAATACTTCTGCTCCCCCGAACTGGCCGACGACAACAACTGGGACAACGATTTTGCCTCGTCATCACCCACAGCACTCCACCCTCGCCTGAAGCCCCAGGACAACTTCAACGGACTTCTCTCGTCTGACCGCCTCAAGGCATATGCTTCAATGGAGGGGCATTCCAGCTACGACGATGACTTTGACGGCGACTTGCTCACCATCAAGGGCCCGCGCCAACACATGCAGATGCAGCAACTGGAGGATATGGATCACTCCTTCCCGGACTCTTTCGAGCTTCAAGAGCAAACAATCCGTCCCATATCGGTATCGCGCAAGAACAGCGTGGATTACCAGGCGCTCGAGGCGTCTAGAGACATCTCACCACCGCCTCTTGCGCGGCCTAACCCTCCCCGAGCGGTCGGCCCTGCGAAGCTCTCTTTGGCTCCCGGTGGTGCCCCGGCAGCCGGGCCCCGATCTCCAACTCGGAATGTGACAGGGCTGGCTCCGGCTCCGACTTTTCTGCATAACCAGAGATTTGAGCTTCCGCCCCGGCCTGATGTGCTGTACCGCGAGCAGTCTGTCGAAGACTATTCCGATCTCTTTGGGGACGACGATATGACGTTTACCAAGGGAGTGGCGCTGCCTCCAATGGACCGATCTGTGAGTCAACATGATGCGCTAGGTGTTCAACTTGATGGGGGACGGAGGAAAACTGACTTCAATCTTTTTTTCTCTCAGGGGTCTCGGTACATTGATGGACCGCAACTATTTCACCCGTCGGACCTGACAAGTCTACCCCGATCAACGCAAACGCCCTCCGAGACTAGTGTGCGACGGAAGCAATCATCACGGCCTTCCATAATTCCCGAAGACCATGTACCCCCGCCGCGCCGGACCCGATCGTCGATTGAGATCCAAAAATTCGCCGAAAATGACAAGGATGAAGATTTCTCCGACATTGTTGGACTTGTCGATAGCCTCACAGATTCAGCGTCGATCACGAGCAATAACCGGAACCGGAGCAATAGCAACAACCGCGTGGGCAGTAGCCACGGCGGTAGCCGTCGTGGTGGCGGTAACGCACTTGCTGGATCTGGAATCGGCTTTAGTGATAACCTTAGCGATGTTGACGCCGCGTCTGAAGACACCGCTGGCCACCAACAGCGCATGATGCTCTCCAAGCTGTCTAATAGCTCGTGGCTTGGAGACGACGAGGACGAGGACGATCCGTTTGCATCGATGGATCCCGGCTGGGACGAAATGGACCTGGATGCCAATATTGCCCGTGATCGGCACGCGCGGCTGTGCGAGAAGGTTGAGGAGCTTGTACGCTCGTTCAAGATCACGGAGAGTGAGGATATGCTGAGCGACCTTTCGGAGGAACTGCTTGTCATGCTGTGCGAGAACGAAGAGGCCAAGAAACTTGTCATTGGCGCCCACGGCCTTCTTCCGATTTTGGAGATCCTGGAGCCGTGCACAGTCAAGAGCCGGCAGCTGATGATTCTTCATCTGCTGAAGGTTGTCAATGCGATTATCTTGGACGACGTCGAGATCCAAGAGAACCTGTGCTTTGTTGGTGGTATCCCCATCATCACCAAGTTTGCGGCGCGGCAGTATTCGGATGATATCCGGCTCGAGGCGGCGGCCTTTGTGCGGCAAATGTACCAGACGTCAACGCTGACGCTGCAAATGTTTGTCAGTGCTGGTGGTCTGAATGTCTTAGTTAACTTTCTTGACGAGGACTACGACTCAGCACGCGATCTTGTGTTGATTGGAGTCAACGGCATCTGGAATGTATTTGAGCTCCAGGGCCCGACGCCGAAGAACGACTTCTGCCGCATCTTCTCGCGGAGCAAGATTCTGTACCCGCTCGCACTGGTTCTGCACCGTGTGCTTGACGAAGAGAGTGAAGACGAGCTCTCGGAGCTCATAGAAGGGCGCATCGTTGGCATCTTCTACCTCTTTTCGCAAGCGGAAAACTACGTCAAGGAGGTGGTGGCTGATCGCCAGGTGCTCAAGAGCGTGCTCAAAGACCTGCGGCGCATGTCACCGGCCCACCAGATCACGATGCTCAAGTTCATCAAGAACCTGTCGATGCTTTCAACGACGCTGGAGACGCTGCACTCGGCGGACGCGATCGAGTTCCTGATCGATCTGCTCAGCTACAGCATGAAGAAGGGCCATAGCCACGTGCGCGAGGTCTCCAACCAGGTGCTCAACACCATGTTCAACCTGTGCCGGCTCAACAAGGGCCGCCAGGAGGATGCGGCGGTCGGCGGTGTCATTCCGCTGCTGCTGCGCATCATGAAGACTGACGATCGGCCGCCCAAGGAGTTCGTGCTGCCGATCCTCTGCGACATGGCTCACTCGGGCCAGAAGGGCCGGCGGTACTTGTGGCAGAACAACGGACTTAACTTTTTTGTGTCTCTTTTGGCCGACCAGTATTGGCAGGCCACTGCGATGGACGCCATTCACGTGTGGTAAGTACACCCGTTGGAATGCATCATGAAATCGGTACGGACATTCTAACCATAACGTTTGTGTGCTTATAGGCTCCAAGAAGAGACGGCCAATGTCGAGAGCCATCTTCTGGATGGCGAATTTGGCAAGGCCATTATCTCGTGCTTCAGCACTAACCGCCTGAACGCGTTCGACTCGAACCTCCTCGAGCCGCTTCTCAAGGTTGTGCGCCTGAGCCCGCCGCTGGCAGCGTCTTTGGCCATGCCGGAGATGTTTGCCGGCATTACGCAGCGCCTGGGACACAAGAAGGCTGTGGTGCGGCTTAATCTGCTGCGCCTGGTGCGCAATATTCTGGATGCCTGCGAGCCCGGCATGATTGGCACGGGCAACGGCACCACCTCGCCGAACCACTCCCAGGTCAGCTCGCTGCTGGACGCTATTCGCGGGCTTGCCGAGAAGGATGGAGCGGTGCTGGTGCGGAACCTGGCGGCGGAGGTGGTTCGGTCGCACGAAGGACGGAACATGATGATGACCGGTGCGGGCAGCGCGGTGGGGTCGTCGGTGCCTCCGTCCGCAGCGGGCTCGGTTGCCCTGAGACGCTCTGGATCAAGCCTGAAGCGGGCGAACTCGTACACACCTCCCGCTCTCCAGTCGTCGGCATCTATGCCGCCAACCCCTACTCATGGCCACGGACACAGCCACAGCCACGGCCATGGCGGTGGTGGCGGCCCTACATACATCTCTCGGCTACGTACGTCGCAGTCGTCCCTCGGCATTGGCAGTGGTGGCGGTACATACATTGAAGTGCCCTCGAGCCCGAGACGCTCGGGTCTCGCGATGCACGAGCGCGACTCGCTGGTGTACCGCCCGCGCAGTAGAGACGGCGCGGGAGTGCTCCCGCGGCGGGTTAGCGGGGACCACCCGCCTCCGACCTCGGCGTTGGCGTCGACACCTTCCTTCTCTTCATTTTCGTCGGCGGTGTCCGCGCAAGGCGGCTCCGGCGCACACTACCAAGGGGCGATTCCCAAGTCGTCGCACCATCACCACCACAGCAGTGGAAGCAACACACCCACGCCCGGCGGCAACAACAGCCGCCTCCCGCGCAATTCCCTGGCATACGGCCTCCCTCCGATCATCCGGTCGGAAAGCTCACTCTCGAACAAGGAGAACGCGGGCGGCGGCAATGCGCGTCCGCCGCCGGCTGGCGCTGGCATGCAGATGGCGCCAGGCGTGATAGGACGCAGCCTGGCCGGGTCACCCATGGGCGTTGACGGCAGCGGCAGTGGCGCTGCCGGCATGGGGGTTGGGGGTACGGGGGCCAGTCCGGCCACGAGCATCATTGCGGGTAAGCGCCGCAGTCGCATGACGATTGGGGGGCCGCCGCCGGTGTTTGACAATGGGAGTGGAAGCGGGGCGGATCACCGATCGGGCGGAGGCAAGTGGTCTTGAGCCGCACCCTCCGCCACCGGTATAGGGTTCCGCATTTCCCCCCCTTCTCCCGCTCCCCCTCTCTCATTCTTTTCATTCCTGTTTCCTAACTCTTTTTCTTCTTTTTTTTTCCTTTGTACACTTTTCAGGGTGGGACGGTGTTTTCTTTTTATGTACACGTATGAATGAAGCAGGACTTACTTTACAGGGGAACGGCGGACCTACGATATTTCCTTCTTTTTTTTCTTCTTCTTGTGGTGGAGAGGGTGAGATTTCTAGACGGGTGGGAGAAGCAAACGCTCGCTTGAAGACACGGGAAAAGATACACACAATTTCTTTTTCAGCCGATTGATATGTTCATTTGAGTGCCTGAATTTGCTGCATTTGGATACTCCTTCGGTACTCCTCCGATAAGATTGACTTGCTGATCTTGGGGAGCCTCCCGATCAGCCATTGCATATCTCGGTAGCTATGCTTTCGTGTACACGTCTAGAACCCGGGCGATCAGTCCTCAATGGCCGCGGTTCGACCACGGGAGTGGACTAAGAAGAAATCCGATAACGGGCGGTTTCCAGTTCTTGTATCTATCCTATTGCAACTCTGACAGATATTCCCCATCGAGCGGAGTGCGCTGTACTCCCCCCTCCCGCCTCCCGCCTCCCGCCGGCCACTCTCCCACAGAGGACGTTCTAACAGACAGAGTAGGTTCGATGCACCAATGATGACAAGTCGAGTGCTGTCAGATGGCGGAAATTATTCCTCTCGCGATGTACAGGACGTTCTCCCAGCACGCCTGGCGAAGTTTCTTGAAAGTGAAGTGCCCCAGCAGGGGGCGGAGGACGTGGGAGCCTAGTGTGAACCACACTGTTCTCCCCAACGGGGGCATAATACGCCTGGCTCTCTACCGGCGCAGAGACAGGGCCAAAGTGAGACAGACACTCTTGCGTGGACGGGACAGTGTGATGTATATATACTCTGCCTGTCTGGCTGGGAGTGACTCGTGTACAAACCAAATGAGTGAATCAGAAATGGGAAGTGAATCACTCTTCTGGATGAATCACCAAACGCAGATTGATATTCACGTTGACATGATTCATGCAGACCTACTTACCTTCTTAGGTTCCTGTCCTTACCCATAAGACTAGAGAAGAGGGCTCGTATTCTGCTATCGATCTAGGTCCTTATATATATCAGTCACTGCCCCCGGCATTCCGAGGAACTTTCCACGCTTCATGACCATACTAGTCTTGGAGACTTGCCTAGAACCGCGAGGAAGATACCTCCGCGCCGATATCAGTGAGCTCGTCCACACCGCTGAGTGAAACGGATCCGGGAGCGAGACACTTGCCGGCTCAACACGACGTCTCAGAGACAGGTGTCGGGGCCCGCCGAATAGAATCCTCCATCTCAAACATGGAAGCCTCAGGCGGATAGAACGGCTGCGCCAGAGACTGAAAGCCAGCCAACCTCAACTTAAGGCCGCCGTCGGTTCGGTCCTGTACCCAACTTACCACTACATGATCGGGGTTGGGGGTTCTCTTCCTAACAGACACAGACACCCCCTGAGAACGCGCTCCCTATAGAAGATACGACCCAACACGATATCAATAGACCCGGAAGCAACCTGGGACGTCTTCCAGCAAACGGAGATTGCCTCAGCAAACGACCGGCATATCTATGCAGTTTCTGCATGTTCGCCGTTGCCCCTGGGGCGGTGGTGTCCATGGGACTAGCCCTATCCGCCATTGGGAGTGCGTTTTCTGCATGGCTTCCCCCGCTGCGCGAGACACCTAGCAGCGAGATGGCAACCCGACTGAGGGCAGGGTGAAGAAAGAAGGAGATAAGAGAGATTGACCGGCAGGAACAGATGCAGTTCGCCCGAACTCTGCTGGGTATACAGCAGCCGTGGATTGGCAATGGGATTTGAGACTGCCCCTATTTTTGAGAACGGAAATGATACAGACGCCTGGCTTTTGAGCCTTCGTCGTGTGAGTTAGAGACGGGCTTACAAGGAAACGTGCATGCACAGTGCACCGCAAACGAGCAATCTACAAGATGTGGGAATGTGAAAATTGGTTGGCATGAAAAACCAAGACCTCCAGCCACATACACCCCGGCTGGATCTAGCGGATCCAGACCGGGAAGGCGACGGGGCAACGGGATATACCCGGAAAAGATTGATATTGAAGGATATGAAAAAGGGGGACGACTAGACAGACAAACTTATTGAGGGTCAAACAAAAAAAACGAGCGGGAAAAAACCTTAAGAACGCATGCATTTTCCAGAGCAGACAAAAAAACCAAGAGCCCGAAAGTGACAGAGGAGAGGAAAAGGGAACAGACCGCATCCATTCTCTTCCACCTCCGAGGCCCCCCCGCGTTTTTTTGTCCACAGAGAAGCACAACACACGCCCACGAGGCAAAGCCCAGAACGATAGCGCAAAAGGCATTGTCGTCGGTTAATCCCACAGAGGCCGAGACGGAGCATAACACCAGGCTCCTCCCCTGCCTCCGTGGCTTTGCCTCGGTCCAAACGCGCCGTCCCAGCAATGGCGTAGAAGCACTTTCGCTGTCGAGTGGCGATGATTCCTCGTTAAGACAGCGCATGCAAACGCAGATGGGGTATCACTAAAGAAATGCAGACGAGAAAGGCAGAACAGAAAGCAAACAGGGAACCAGTGGGTGAAGCCGTCCCACTGAGAAAAAACAATCTCCAACTCGCAAACCTAAGTTTGCCACTCTTGTTTTTTCTCGAATTTTTGGTGGGTAAGAGGGGAGACGGTATGATATATATCGTGGACCCCTTGTCCCTGGCACCAGACCTCAAGAAGTCCTGGGGCCATAGGCGGTCAGATAGACATACTGTCTTCTTCACCACCATCCTCCCCTCCTCCACAGAATTATGTTGTGTGTGTTTTTTGGTATATGTTTATTGTTCATACTGAAATGAACCGAAAGAAAAGACGACGACGGGAAGGTTGGACAGTGATAGCGTAGAAGCATTGTCACAAAGTTCCAACCTCTCCACACATATTATGCCTTGTTCTTTCTGTAGTCCAGCAATGGCGTAACGGCACTGTTGCTGTTTGAGGGACCAGCCTCAATTGAGTCTCACTTCTCTCTTCGCCCAACGCCCAGCGGAGGAGAGGGGAGAAAACACCAATCTGGAGGTAAAAAGCACAGCTTCAAACTCAGAAAGAAAGGCATGTATAATAGCATTAGGTTCCGGAATGGTGGGTGGAAACGTGCTGATCGTATTTCGTTTCGTCATTAAAAAAAAGGGGTCAAGATAACCCGAGAAGAATCCCAGAAAGAGAGAAGAGAAAAAACGCTGGAAAAAGAAAAACCAAAAAGGTGAAGTTGTCGTCAATGTCGCAATGAAATAATAAATGGGCTGAAATGAGTGTCGAGAAGATTAAGAAAAAAAAGGATCGAGTATCGAGCCGGCAAGGTTGAGCTGGGTCCGGACCCGAAACTCAAAGAAGAAGAGACAAGCGGCTTGTTGAAGAACCGGGGAAGAACCAGGACGCATAGCGGAGAATTGCTCTCTCGCGCATTCTCCCTTCTTCAAAGGTGAAGAAAGGAAGACAGACGTCTAGTTCTTGGAACGCTTGGAGAACGGCAGATAGCTCCCGAAACCTCGTTCCTTCACCTCACGCTTCGAAGCGCCATCTTCAGGCATGTCGAGGGCATGGCTTCTCTCATTGCCAAAGATCTTGAGAAGAACCATCATGGATAGACTGCTGAGAATGCTCATGCACAGAATACCAATCACTGTCAGGTTGCTTCGGCGGAATCGATGCGGGCCAGGCGCAGCATCAGCAGGCCATCCGGTGTACAAGGCATAGGTGGTGGTGATGCTGCCCAGGTTTCCCAGACCGGAGACAAGGGCAGTCGCCGCAGCCACACCGACTTCACCATGACGCTTCTGAAAGATTTCGCTGGTCCACGTCATGCAGATCGGAACGGTGGGGCCGAGGCCAAATCCGACAAGAAGGAAACCAACATATCTGCCAGGGCCAGTAGGAGCAAATGTGGTGGTGAGAAGGCCGGTGATCTGGATAAGCACGGCGGCTGAAAAGAAGAAGGCGCGGCGGCTATGGAAGCGATCCGAGATCGGGACAACAATCAGGATAGCAAAGAAGTCCATCTGAAAGCGAAAAGAATCAGGTACAAGGTTAGAAAGCGAGATCTGGACTAGTTTGTTTTTTGCTTAGAGTGCGGGAGGATTGAACCCTGACGGTGGATTGCAGACCCTAAACCGTAACAGCAAAACAGAACGGGAAGAAAGAAGACTTACAATCCAAATGGGAGCAAACAGCAAGCTGATAGTAATGCCAGAAGCCTTCGGCCAGATAGAGGCAATGATGACGCTGCCGTAGAGTTGCATACCGATGCCGACACCCACCACACCGAAGTACATGAGAAACAAAGGCCAGATTCTCCAGTCAAGAAGAACCAAGCCAAGGTCGCGCATGTTCCAGGGTCTGGCGTGGTAGACACGTCTCAAGTCGTTGTAGTGAACAATGGCATCCTGACCAGTCAAAGCCTCAGGAGTGGGAGGGAGAAACTTCATGATTCCAGTGCGCACGCGCTGCTGTCCCGGGGCCAACGGCCGCTCGGGGAGCCACCAGAGCAAGATAACTCCGAGAACCACAGCCAAGAGTCCCCAGACCAGGAACATCCACTGGAAGCCAACAAGACCGCCGACACCATCCATCAACTGGAAGCCAGCAGAAACAAGACCAACCACGGCGGCCGAGATTTGTGCGGCGCTGAAGTAGAGGGCAATGCGCTTTCCAATGCGCGATGGTGGGTAGAACAGTGTCAGGTAGAACGCCATGCCCGGCCACATTCCAGCAACGACAAGACCGAGAAGGAAACGGAGAAGTCTGGGGGAGACTTGGTTAGAATATGGGGATGACACTTATACGCATATATATGGAAGACTCACTTGACGCTCCAGGCGCTTCGAACGGCGGCAAAGCACGTTCCGATAACACCAGTGGCAAACACAATTCTCGCCATCCACACACGGGGACTCAGACGAGTCATGATGAGGTTGGATGGGAAGTCGAAGATAGTGTACGACACGTAAAAGAGGGCCAGAGCGGTGGAAGTATCCCTCGCGGTCAGATTGAGCACAGTCATCAGATCGTGGCCAGAGTCGCGGTTCATGGTCTGGGAAATTCCAATGTTGGAGCGGATTCCAGAGCAGAGGAAGTACAGAACCCAGAAGGCCGGGATGATTCGGTAGTCAATCTTCCGGTACACGCGCTCAACGGTCTCGACATCGTATTCAGCCACCGGCGGAGAAGCGTCTTGATTGGCATCGCTGCCGCCAACCTCAACATCCTTGAGTGAGTATGAGGTCTTTTCCAGGCCCTTCTCGGCGCCGGCCGTGACAGGAGAGTCACTGTGGCCCTTTTCGGAAGAAACCTCCACAGCCATTGCAAATTACCAGTCAACCAGAGGTGGAGGGAAAAAGATATATCAGAAGAAAGAAGCACACGACAAACTGATATAAAAGAAAAACGAAACGAAAAAAAGAAAAAAAACTAAAAAGAAAATTGACGACAACAAATGAAAGAAAAGAAATTGGACAACTTCACAAGGGGATATTTCAACAGCAAGAAAAGAAAATCACACCCTGGTGGACGTGAAGAAGGAGGAAGAAAAAAAGGAAGGAGAAAACGAAGACGAGAAGAGGAAGAAAAAAGAGGAGAGGAGGAAAATTTATCAGAGGAGGGGAGATGAGTCCCAACACGAGAGCCAAAAATCGAATTGAGATAACTCACAAAAAAAAAAAAAGTTGGTGTGATTCTTATCAAATTCGGCTAGAACGCTACATGGTCTCATGCAATTACTACAATAAGATGGACTAAGATGCATCTAGACGTTGACTGAAGCTATCCCGATGGAGCTTGGGCCAATGAGAAGTTCCGACGCCAGCCGGGGGAAACCTGCATTTATTTTCCTGCTGCTGAGCCCTTTTTGTTGAGGAACCCCCGGCCGGCCGTTCGGAGACGGGAGGCGTGACTGCGAACTCGCACCCTGGCCGCCGTTACGTAACCCCTCCTTCTCCGGAGCTTGTCATTTCATTTTCTGACAGGCTTGGCTGGGTTGACTCACGCGGAACTCTCACCAACTTCCTCCTGTCCTGCTCATCTCTTTTTGTTCATTCGTTTTGCTTTCTTGGCTTACAGCGTCACGGACGACGCGTGCCGCGGCTCAAACTTTGCTGAACTTGTTAAGTCGATGGACCTACCTGAGCGTCGTTGGGATGGCTGAGTCGGAGGGCTCATACCAGCTCTTTGTTGCCCGGGTTCTTCAACTGAGGACGCCGTGGCACTACAAGCCAGTGATTTCGCCCACCAGCTGGTCGCTGTTCCAGTTCCTCTTCATTTTCTCGCTGGGGCTGACAGCACCGAAGATATACCAGTGGGACTCCGTTATCAGAAGGCTGAAGAGTCACATCCTTCGCACATGTGCCGAGTCCTGAATACTGACTCACTAATGCCCCGCCCCGCCGCCTCGCTGTTCAAGGCGGCTCGCTGGAGCTTCCGTGTAGCTGAGGTTGAATGGTCCCGACAAAGCTGCTACTCCTTCTCACCCACCCCGCGGAATTGAGCTCAAGAGGTGCTTCTTTCACTTGATGAGCCAGTTCCCCCGGCCCTTCTGCCTGGACTGCCCAGACATTCATCGATAATCATGGATGGAAAAGGGTTTTACCTGTGTAATCGTATGCAGTAAGCATGTATGTACACATACTTCATCTTGATATAACTGATGTTTTACGCTTTGCCTGTATGACTTATACGGGTTATCTTTTAGCGAGGCCAAATCTCTTCTCTCTCTCTCTCTCTCTCTCTCTCTCTCTCTCTCTCTCTCTCTTTCTCTCACGCGCGCGCGCACAACTTTGTTAAAAAGACTAAAAATACATCGTCGAGTGAAGCTTAGAGATAGAACTACTTTACTCTTCTTCTTTGATCCATCTACAGATACATCTCCTGCCTCCACTCACGCCCATCATGATTGAGATCGATGCCGATTTTGTTCTTGTTACCTATGAAGATGTTACGGAGCAGAAGTCGGTTCGAAAAGAGGATGGAACTTACCGGCCAGTCGACGAGACATCCCCCCTTGGTGGCCTAATCTCTCCATCTTCCACTATCAAGATTGTATGTGTGGTGGGATAACTCTTCATACAGGCGATCAACACTTTCTGACTTTCTATCTGCAACTTTTCTAGTCACCAGACACCTCCACTTTAAACGAGCGTGATGTTGCCAGCACCAAGACAGCCACACCTACGACACGCCAAGTAGTACAGGGTCAAACTCAGGCGGTGCCTAAATCCGAACTACATGATCAGCAACCTATGGCCAGTGTTCTCGAATACACCGATAGCCTCTATGAGAGAAACACGCAGTGTCGCGAGGCATGGATGGCTGATTTCAAGAAACGTCAAGAACAGCAAACATCCGAGTTGAAGGTTGCGCGAGCTGATTCTCCCAAGAAGAGAAGAGGAGACGAGCGCGCACGGCACACTCAAGATTGGCAAGATGACAGCAATGGGTGTTCCAAGGAGCGAGCGAAGAATAACACAGATCTGAAAGAGTGCTGGGCAAGATGGGCTAGGGAGCAGGAGAAGAAGCGTGCGAAGCATGCTCGGGATTGGAATGACTGGTGAGAGGATCGTCCCACAGATCAAGACAAGGAGCGCGCAGGGCTTAACAAAGATTAGGAAGCCGAGAGGGAGGACTGGGCCTAAAGGGCATGCCTTGCCCTGATGATGATCGCCAGCGGTGTAGCCAACCCCGACCAGGACACCACCCAGGGAGGAGACCCCGCATTTGACCAAAACCGTGACGAGCCTAGATACCCAAGACAGACGTCCTACCAGTACTCCGGATGTATAAATGACATTTGCGGCCATGAAACAAACGGGGCTTTTCTTCCCGGCAAACCGACTGGGGCTCCCCTAACCACTCGTTCATACAGATCACTCTTCGTCGTCGACTTTAGATCCCGGTCTGGCCTCTGCGTGACGGCATGACATGAATATGTATACAGCAGACAAAGAGTGAGGGCCACGCCTTAGCTTGTCGTATTGGTCATACCGGATCGCCTTATCTCTCAAACGATTGCCAAAGAACAAAAACGACAATAGAAAATTGTAAATTCGATGACTAGATAGCTTGGAACATACACCAAGGAGTGAGTGCTTACCACCAGCCCACACTCTGAAATGAGAAAGCAGGACGAAGAAATGAAAATCGGCATGCTTCCCGCAATCAGCACATGCTCATGCTCTGACACATGTAAGTGAGAAGACTTCTGCCTTGAATGACTTGCCGGCCCCCAACCACCCTTTCACCTGTCACATCGCTGCTTCATAAAGTCGACTTTCGACCCCAAGTTATACGGCACGCTTTGACGGCGGTTCTTTGGGGAAAACCTACATTCTTCACCGAACACAGTCTGCCCTGCAGTTTGTGGAACACAGGATGTACAAACGAAAAATTGTAAGTTTTCGAACGGAGTCACTCTCCTACCCGCCGGGAGCGGAGAGGCAATGGATTGTTCATGCCCAAGGCAACACAAGATCCCGGGTCCTCTGATAGCTGGCCATATTAGTTCAAAAATGCGCCACATGTCGTTTCGTTAAGCTTCAGCTTTACAGCCTGGCCAGATACACACTTTGATCTTCTTAGGTACACTTCCAACATGTCCGTTCAAAGTGCTTCCAGGCAGCATCAGATCCCGCCCTCAAACACACCACATAACATGTGTGTGGGGGTGAGCGACTGGGATGGGTGAGGTCCAAAGGATCCCTGCTTCGTCGACCAAGAGGGAGGGGGGCGCAAGGTCTCGCCCTGGTCGAACCGCCCAAGCAGCCGGAACCCATTGCGAAGCAGAGGAGGGTACGTAGACTCACCACGTAGGCCTTCCCCTCCTCCGCAAGATGCTTTGCTGTCGAGTCCTTCAGAGCAAAAAGTGCATCTGGTCGGACATGTGTCGCTTCTATTCTCGGCAAGATAGATACGTGGGTGCACGAGCGAACAGTGTCTGCCTTGCTGTCGTTGTGGCCCAGCCTGGGGAAGCGAGCCGTTGGCGAATACGGCAGGTCTTAACTCGTAGATACAGTTGGCTGTTATCTTCTGGCCTCCGAGAATATGATATTTCAAACAGTGTCTGGCTGCTCCCAAAGCCTATAGCTTTGGCCACGAATCCTGGAGGCGAAAAACCTAAATAGGGACCATCACGGCATAAATGGGTGCTCATGTGACCTCCTCGAAGGAACACCACCGTAAGGAATGGGGGGGGCTAAGACTGTTAGCATGTCAACACATTGTTGTTTCTCTCTCCAGAAAAGTGAGATGGCGTTCCGACACCCAATGAATTCTCCTCATCTTGACATTTTCGGAACTGTGGGTGAGAGGCAGTAGAGGTAGTTGTCACTTACATCGATGCACCCCTGACACCGGGCTGATGAGTCGTTCTGGATGAAGTTTTCCATAGGCTACAGCTAAATGGAGGTGCCCCATACTTCCCAAAAGAGGTTAGCCGCTTGACGGCTGCAAGCAGCTGCAACTGGCTGCCTACAGGTATGAGTCAACTCACGCCGAACGGGGTCACCATACTGTCGGGAGTTGATAGCAGGGTCTTAAGGGTCTTCGGCCCAGGTCCAGGCACGTAACGAGACCCTATCTAGGGGTCGGCTCCCTAAAGTTGGCCACTGGGGCCTTCGTCAACAGCGTTCTTTACACCACTGTTAGATTCCATGACCTGGTAGAACCTTCACCAACCTACCACGAGCATCCCGCCTATATTAAAGCCCGGTGTCTCCCAACTCCGAAGGTGACCGAACGCTAAAAGACCACACACGCACGAGAGGATTAGAAATCCAGACATCCCCGGGCTCGAGACGTGAACGAGATACACCACATGCGCATACACAGCCCATACATTCCTGTTGTCACTCTTGTACACATATCCAATCTTCCGAGAAGGATTCACATATCTCCTTTCAGCTTCAGCCGACATATACCACCCGCGACTGTCGCCCGAACTGCACAGAACACGAGAGAAGCCACAGTTACCGCATTTCGCCACACCAAGCCACTTTTATATATACCCTCGACCATTTCGTTCCCCAACTTGATACGACAACATTTGCATCTGATCGCAAAATCGCTCTTCGGCTCTCTGAATTTAGGTATTTTTCGCCTCCCCAGCAAGTTACCTCGCACACAATAGCCAAGGTCCAGAGTGCGTGCGCGTCCTTTGAAAGTTGCCGCTTTCTTTTTTATACTGCCACACCACGTTAGTTCCTGTTCTAAGTCAAGTACCACCAAACGCCAGCACTATCAATAAATTTAAAAGAAATTCAAGTTCAAAAATATTCATTTTCTATCCCCGGCTAAACCCTGGCTACCAGCTTATATAAGCGCGCGGCTTATGACGGGACATACATTTTTTCTTACTTAACTTTTCCTCCCATCCCAACATCAGATTTCAAACCAAGAACTGAACAACTATAATTTCCTTCCTTTTCTTTCCCCAAACATCAATACTTTTTCTTCATTCTTCTCGTTCTCTTTTTCCTCCTCTTTTGATTTTTGAAAAGACTTGGACTGCCATCACCTTTACTGTTCTTGTTCCGTTCCTTTTTTTGCGACTTCGAACATCATCATACCAATCCATCCTCAGGGATTCCGTCTTACACTCGATAACACGCGAACACCCGAGCATTCATTCCCAGATCACTTATCTGCCTCGAGGCATCGGTTTGAATCGTTTTGAAGAGATACCGTCTAGTCCTTTGTTGTCTAGAGGAATTCTCACCTCCAAGTTATTCACGACGGCCAACTCAACCTTCACCTTTTCATCTCCAACTGTCAGCGACCGATTCTGGGCCGCGCAAACCAGTGCGCTGGAGCCATTTGCCAAACAACCGTTGTCGCAGTACTTCCAGCGACACTACTCTCCGCCAGAAGCTGTCCCCGTGTCGCCCAGCTATTCGAGTCACGGCGGTACCCCCGCGGCTCAGGACATTCGCGCCGGCTCATCCCCGGCGCACTTCAGAATGCCCGTCGCCTTCGAGTCCCGGTCTTTCATGCAGGCCGGGGGCTATCCGGTGTTGACCGACGCTGACCACGACCCCTCACACTCGCGCTTTGTCGATGCAGACGTGTCGGACCTCGATCCCTACGGTGCTCAAACCTCACTTCTCCCCGGCGACCGGGGCCTGCTGGACGATGTCTCGGTCGGACACAACCATGCCCACCACCTTGACCTATCCGGCCAGGCGCTGCCTTCTCTTTCGTCGCTCCCCTCAATGCCGCTCCCGTCCCATATTCCGGACTCGATATCGCCTATACAATCGCCAGAGACGAGAGACGTCAAAAACGAATCGTCGGGAACCTTTTCGCGTGTCAAGTTGATTCCTAAGCCGGAACGCGAAGTAACCAAGCACACGGACGGCCGTTTCTATTGCACGATTGTTGACTGCACAGAGGCACTGCATGGCTTCAGCCGAAAGTGTGAATGGAAGTAAGTATAGATTATTCGCCTCCCGTTGATCCTGAGCATTCCTTGGTCAATTTTCTTTTGCCACTTACACATGTTCTCTCTGTTTCTGTCTGACACCGATGATGTTAACCACCTTCTCTCAACTCTTCTCCTATAGTAAGCACATGGACAAGCACGAGCGTCCTTATAGATGTGACCAACCTGGCTGCGAGAAACTGCCTGGTTTCACCTACTCGGGTGGCCTGCTTCGGCATGAGCGCGAAGTCCACGGCAAATATGGCGGGCCGAAGAACACCGTCAACTGCCCGCACCCCAACTGCAAACGACATACCGGAAAGGGCTTCAGCCGACAGGAGAACCTGACTGAGCATCTTCGGCGTGTCCATACTGTGGGTAGCACGTCCCCGCCGCAAAGAGTCATTGAGCCGAATGCGCCGGGCTCAATCATCAGCGACAACGATAGCGAGCATGCCGCCACCACCGCCGCGATGGCTGCGATAGCCACCCCCACAATGATGGCCGAGCCTGTGGCAATGGTGCGAGGCGCGTCTGGGAGCACTAGCGCCAGCGCTGTCACCTCAACTCCGATCTCGCGCAAGCGTGGCTCGGCCGACATGGCGGACGAAGCAAATGCGGAGCTGCACGCGGAGATCAAGCGGCTGCGGATGGAGAACCAGAACCTGCGCAACACCATGCAGCACGAGCGCATCTCTATGCTCTCCCAGATCTCGCAGCTCGAGGATGCACTTCGTCTGCACACGGCGCCGCTTGAGTGACTCGCGGCCGGGCACGCTTGGGGGGGCCCTGCAGGATTCGGTCCTGCACCCGCCGGGCAGGCCTACTAAAGCGGGAACCAGGTTTCTTTCTCGATAACCTCGTTATTGACCAATAAAGAAGCCTGGGTTCTCAGCAGCGTTCGGTGCCTAAACTGGTGGGGGCGGGGCTCACTTCAGACTCGATCCCCGGTCCGGTCCGGGTGTTGTGTGACTCACTTCACTGAATACGTCTCAAGACAGTCACACGGGTCGTGAAGTCCAACTCTCTCAGTGGTTTACAAAATGATGAGGTTTCTTCACACACCTAGAGCAAGGAGACATGCCAGGCTGTGCAGGTTTGCAAACTGCTAGAGTGGTCCAAGCTGAGGCCCAACCCCCACTCATCGATTCCTCTTTACTCTATCATCATTCTGATGTCCCTCCATTATTCTCACGCTTATCTGCAGATCGAACAAGCGTGTCACATGGACAAGGACTACCCGCTCTCTGCCACTCCCCATTCTCCCCTGACGTCCCCGACCGCCCGTAAGCCCTCACACACCGCCCGGGTTCCTTGCTTGCCTGCTCTAACATCAACGGATAGAAGCATCCCGGGCCGACGTGCCCAAGACCAACACGTGCAGATGCCCTGTAACCGGAAACTGCTCATTTCGGACGGTCTTCTGCGTTTGTCATCACCTTTCTTCTCGTCCTCTACGCCCCATTTTTTTTTTCGTTGCTTGCTTCATTCAATTGACAACCCCTTTACACACGCTCCCATTCTGTCCTAAATCCATCGACCGTTGTACAATTTCTTCATTTTCCTCCCCTCCTCTCTCCAACCACTTGTTAACGATTGCATTCCCGTCACGACCGTCACCATCATTTTCTCTTTGCTTGTTGTCTGTTTTTTTACAAATTGTCACTCCTGTACTATTACGCATTTGCCGTTTTGTCAAGACTTGTTCATGTTTTATTTTTCTTCACTCTCACACAGTCTGCTCAGGTCTCCAGTTGGCGATCTTGGTATCACGCCTCTCCTGACCAAACCCCCCCTATATATTGTTGGTTTCTCTTTTTTTGGGGGCATTGGGGGTTTTTATTTTTATTTCTACTTTGATTTTACGGTCGTTATCGGGGTCGTTATTGGTTTTGTCTTTTCATCATTTCAGGTTTTCGGTACCTTTTATTAGACATGGCGAATTTCCGGGGGTGGTTATTTTTTTACTATCGGGTTACATATATAGGGGGCCGGCTTTTGGTATCATCTTATATTGCGGGAGGAACAGGTTCATTCTCGCCCCTCCACCCCCCCAGATTTTTGGTTTCTGTGTTGTTTGGTTTCTTTTTCTTGTCTCCTACTCAGCTGTTCATTGTTGGTTCCGGTTTTTGATACATATATAATACCCCCTTTTCTTCTCTCTTCGCTCAACCATCTCGCTTCTCTTCTCATCTTCTGTGTCTAGACTGAAATATGTGTGCGTGGCTACGTACTACCATTAAATGTATATCGATGGGCCTGGGTTTGCGTTCCTTTGTACTCTGTGGCGCTTTTACAGTCAGTCACCGGCTATCAAATCTCAACAACAGGAAAGCTCGTTTTTATCGAATATGTAACCAGTGTATCGAAATCATAGCAGCCATCAAAAGCAAAACCATAACAAATTCATCTGTCATCGAACCGTGTAATCATTGCAGTCCATAGTAGTGAACAATATAAGCCCGTATCAAGAGAATAGTTTGAATAAGACAGAAACCACCCAACAGTCTCCATGCAATGCATTCGTAAAACATCAAAACAAAATGTAAAAATGTTGAAGTATACATGAAACTAAAATAATTGACGAGAAGCTTTCCCTCGACAGATATAGTTGAGCTGAAAACAAAAACCCGCATCCTTGACAACGATAAATTAGTTTCCTACCTCTGAGGGTGGAGTTGAGTGAACCGAGGCCCTCATGAAGCCTCTGACGCCATTGCTGATCCAAATCTCCTCATCGTGGATAATAGAATCGACATGAATAGAGTCTTCGGTAACCAGATTACTAGAAGCAAGTCAAGCGAGTGAGTTCGTATAGTTAGCGCTGTACTCTGTAAAGCGAGATGATTCAAGGAAATGGGAATTGACGATCTTGGAGGTGACTTACCTTCGAAGTGCCCATCGTCTAGTCGTTCCATACTGGCCACCACTGCTGACTTTCGGGTCATAGATTGCGGGAACGGGAGGGGTTGTCCAGCGGCCATTCCTCCAGAAGTACGGAGTAGTCAGACTACCCTCCATGATGAATCCATCCTTGTTGACAAGGAGGACCTCGAAGAACCCAGAATCCCCACCGGTTCCAGACCGCGCCCGTGCGCTCTCATACATGCCCCGGGAAGTAGTTTTGTGGTGGGTGAACGGGGACGTCTCGGTGGACTCGAAGTCGAGGAAGGCCGAGATCGAAGGGGACGAAGCCGAGGCAAAGCCGGCCGGAAACGGAGCCGGCAGCTCTCGTGGGAACAGCAAGTCCAGCTCGACAGGCGGGGCGTCCCGAATCTCGGCCCGCATATCGCCTTGCTTGCTAATTATAACGCGTATGCCACGGGCAGTGATCTCAGGCTTCGCGGGCCCACCCGGCGACTGGCCCGAGTGAGTCTGGTCGACAGCAGCGGAGTTCTTCACCAGCCCCTCAATGAATGACTCAAGCCGGTCCAGGTAGTTTTCGGCTGTCAGCAAACTGATCACCGGCTGCCAGTTCCAGAACTGTGCAGCACGGAGCATTCGGTCTCGGTGCAGATCCAACATGTAGCATGCCGACTTGCGGCGAAAGTTCCAGCTGGCATGACGGAACTTTTCATTTTGGAAAACGTTGAGGATGTTGGGATCGTAGCGGAGAGATGTGAAGAGTTCAAACGTCTCTTCAGAAGACTGTGACATGATGAATGGTGTTTTTGGATGTTCAGATATCGAGCTGAAGAAAGAAAGCACAGGAAATATTAAATGATGGTATGATGAAGAAACTTTGTCACTCGACTAACTGACACGGAAAGTTCAGGCTGTCATATATATATAATACAAGGTTCAAGGGGGAGACTGCTTAGAATGGATGAGTACTTGATATAACAGTAGCGAAAGATGAGTCAACGGTGAAAAGTTACAGAAGAGCAGGGACAGCAAGTGATGAACGGCAGGAGCGACCCAAGAGTCAGTGGAGACAAGTTTGTTAAGAGTCAGAGATGGATGATACGCTTAGGGTTAGAGGGTGGATAGTGAGATGAAAGATGATAAGAAATCTGGGGAAGGGGGAACTTAGAAGTAATATAGAAGGGGCGAGGAAGGCAGGGGAGAAGGAACCCGACAAAGATCTATGTGGCGGCAACTTGCCTCCTTTTTTCGGGGTTTTTCTTATGTTGTCTTCGTTTCCCCCCTCCTTCTTTGAGCTCCCTCCCAGTGACATTCTGCGCCCTTTGGGTATTAACCACACTTCACAAGTACACACTACGAGCTGCACGAGCCATCCGGGAGTCTGTGTCTAGGAGTTAACCAGAGCTTTTCCAGGACGGGTTTAGTAGCGGCTTTTTATGTTGATAGAGGGAGCCCAACAGACAAGACTGCAAGAGTGCTGAGCAAAAAGCGTGAATTGGGCGAAGATACTATTGCGTTCAGACGAGAAACGGCGCCCATCCACACCACGCTACTACAACCAATCAACTTGGCTATCGAGCTCAGAAACAGAGAGGAAAGCTCTGCATCCTACTAGCTGTTAATAGCTGGTTGTCTGCGATAATGGACAACTTGTATGTGGCTGCAAAATCAGTCATAACATGGCACATGTTGATACTCGGTACTGATTGTGGCATTTCTGGAAAGGGGAGCTTCTCTCCTTGGACCAGAAACTTCTTCCTCTCTCCCCCCCTTTCCAACAAAAAACCCCCCCCCCAAAACGACTCTTCACTTTATCAACTTAAAGCACCGAGCCCTCTTTCTTTCTTTCTTCCTTCCTAGCTTCCAATCCTATTCGCTTATTAGCCGCGAAAAGGACAATGAGAGGAAGATTTGAAAAAGAAAACCCCCCCGAAGAGCAACCTCTCTTGTCTCCATGATCTTCTGGGTCCTGTCACGCCTGGCGAAAGAGTCAGGATGTTGTTGTACCTCTTTGGTAACTATGTACCTACCTACTTCTAAGGGTTTCTTTGTTCATGATATCTGGCTGTCTACAGTGACCGACACTCCCTGAGACCACCGTTTCACGCGGCCGGCGCTCTCTGCAACCTTCGTATCCCATCTCTTTTTTTCTTCTTTTTCTCTTCTGTACAAATCATAGGATCCTTTTACACAATCATGTAGTAGACATGTCGACCGACATCTCAGCTTACAGAGAGCGCACCCCGTCGCGCAAGCCCGAGCAGCCACAGCCAGAAGCTGTAACCGCGGCAGCTGCGAGGAAGGACAGACGACCAAACCAGGCCGAAGACTGTACTGCACACTAGACGTGTCCCCCTGAGTTCTTGAACCGACTGTCGAAAGTCACCCCGTCGTACCTGGCTCTGGAAGAGTTCAACCGGCGATACGGCGTCGTTGAAAGGACCGGTGCCGCCGTGGGCCAACCACCAGCCGGTGTCAAAGCTGAGGATCTCGTGCAGACGCATTCTTCAAGAGAACTTGCACGCTTTGCTCGGCACAGCGGCCCGGACCTTTCCGATATTCGCGGGGTCAGAGAGTCATCTGTGCTGATGACCCCTTTCGTTATGTGGTGCTTGAACTGACAGCCTCTTCGTGTAAACTGTTTCCCTCAAGAATCCTCTTCCGCTTCCCACGGACGCGGCGCGGGCTTCTGCAGCCGGGCCGGCGCCATCCGTGCGGACTCCGCCCAAAACCGAGCCCACCACCGTGACCAGCACAAGCAAAACCAAGAAGTCCAACCCGTATACCCGCGACTTTGAACAGCACCTTATGCAACACCAGGAGCGGAATACGTTATTCAATAACTAAGAGCCGCTTACTGATGGCACAATTACTATGGCGAAGCCAGGTATTTTCTATGGTACGGACCTGATAGAGATATCTAACTAGGTTCGTAACGAACTCGACCACTATATTATGCCGTTAACTATGCAGGATAAGCCGTGGGCGCCGAATTTCTTCGTCGAGGTTGAAGGCCCTAATGGAACCTCAGGCATGGCAAATCATCAAGCTCGATATAATGGGGCTATTGGGGCTCGTGCTATGCACACCTTACAGAACTATCGGGAGGACAAACCAGAGTATGCTGGGGAGGCATATACCTTTAGTTCGACCTGTCACGATAGTTGGCTCAAGTTCTTGGCCCACCAGCCCACAGCGCTAATAAAGGACGGCGGGCTGTCTGAATATAATATGACCCCTATCAGGGCATATTGTATGACTGACGATCGGGAGGAATATCTGGGGTGCCACAGCCTTTCGGACCATTAAAAATCATGCCAAAGGCATCCGAGATTGCTTCATCACTGACGCCAACGCCAAAGCCAAGCTATCCTAGCCAGCAGACCCAGGTACAGTTCAGACCGAGCAGTCCGCGAATTTCATCAGCTTGCACACCGGCGACCCCAGCGACGGCATCCCGGTCCCGCAGTCCCCGGGCCGCCTCACGACTGAGGTTGACGGGCCGCCGAGTCCCGATGCTGTGAAGCCTCTCAAGCGCCGGTCGTCTGGGTCGTGGGAGGATGATCGGTCTTCCAAGAGCCGAAAGCTGTCGAACTTGACGAGTGAGGCAGGAAGAGGTGAGTATAGTAGGGTTAAACCCTATTTGAAAGCAAAAAATTCTATATACACATCTATTCTTGTATTCTCCAAGGTCTTTCTGCTATAAGGAAGGGCTTACGTAGTGTACCTCGTTGTACATAGTGTACATAATCTATCTAAGATTCTGTCTTCTCTATTTCGACTATTTTTGCAGGTTAAGTCACCTGATGACTTAGCAACTCTAGAGCTTAGTCTTCATTTAATGAGGCAGACTTTCAAAAAATTTAAACCTCGAGTCTCCTAAGCATTTTCTATTTCTTGTTTTTATTTTTTTTATCTTGAGGGACAAATAATCCAACTCCGTATTGATTTGGATTCTTGAAGTTGATTATTGATCTAATTCAATATTTCATCTTGTTTACTTACTTGTATTTTATTTTTATAGATTCTTGCCTTAATTACTTTCTTGTCCTTATTTTCTTTACCGACCCCTTCGCTTCTTGCTTCACGTTGAAGCTCTATTTTCTTTTTCTCGAAATACCACTTCGACTCGTCTCACACCTAATCCTTCATTCATCCATCAATCTCAACCTTCTAAGCTTAATCTTAGGATACGCAGAGTTCTCGACAAACCAATTCCTATCCACCGATCCAAGCCACGTCTTTGATTTGGGCTCAATCCATCAACCTATTTTTCATTATGTCACAATCTCCTTTGGCAGTGCCTCCTCTGAGGCCCGTGGCTGCTATCCCAGTTGAGCCATCGTCTTCGATGTGGGATCGTGTGTCATCGTGGATATCTGAGAACAAGGTTGCGGTTTACACCATTGCGGGTGTTGTGGTGGTAGTAACAGGAGCTGGAGTTGCATACTATCTGAATGGCCCTTCGGGCACCGAGCTGGTAAGTTCTATCTTTCTGCGAGGTTCTGCAAGATTCCCAGTTTTTCTGGAAATTCCGTGAAGATTTTCAACTGGCCATCGGCGTTACATATAATTCCTCTCGTTTTCTAACCACTTTCGCTATATCTCACATAGCCCAAGACCCCGAAGTCGTCGAACAAGAAGGGAAAGAAGAAAAGCTCGAAAAACAAGACTGTCGATGCCGAGAAATCACCCGCTGCCACTCCTGCCTCGACCAGCGAGCAGGCTACGAAAACCGCCGTTGTTGACAATGAAATCCCCGATGTTGACGAGACCTCAGTCGCCTCCCTTTCGGCTGAGCAGCGCAAGGACTATGCCGATCGCCTAAAACGTGCTGGTAACAAGGCCTACGGCGACAAGGCTTACAACCGCGCTATCGAGCTGTACTCTAAGGCCATTCTTTGCAAGAAGGATGATGCCATCTTCTACTCGAACCGTGCTGCCTGCTACAGCTCCCTCTCCGAATGGGATAAGGTTATTGAGGACACCACTGCCGCCATTGCTATCGATTCTCAGTACGTCAAGGCTCTCAACCGACGAGCTCATGCATACGAGAAGTTGAAGAGCTACAGCGATGCTCTCCTCGACTACACCACATCCTGCATCATCGACAACTTCCGCAGCCAAGCTAGCGCCGAGGCGGTCGAGCGTCTGCTGAAGCTCGTTGCTGAGGAAAAGGCGAAGGCGATGATCGCGAAGAAGCCGGTTCGTCTTCCCAGCCACACCTTTGTGCGAAACTATTTGCAGAGCTTCCGCACCAAGCCGCGCCCGGCTGGTATGGAGGATTCGGCCGAAGTCCCCGAGGACTCTGGCAAGGGCCAACTCAAGATTGGTCTTAGTGCCCAGAGCAAGGGAACTGCCGAAGGATACGAAGAGGCTCGTCTGGCCTTCGATAAGGCTCTCGAGCTTGGCGATCTGGGTGAGCATGAGGCTCTTGCCTACAACATGCGCGGAACTTTCCGGTGCTTGATTGGCAAGCATGAAGACGCCATCGCAGATATGACCAAGAGCATTGAGCTGGACCCGAACATGTCGCAGAGCTATATCAAGCGCGCAAGCATGTACTTGGAACTCGGCCGCCCTGATGAGGCGACTCGGGACTTTGAAGCCGTTGCCACCCAGAGCCCGTCCGACCCTGACGTCTACTACCACCGCGCGCAGCTTCATTTCATCAAGGCCGAGTTCAACGAGGCCGCCAGAGACTACCAGCAGTCGATCGACCTCGACCGCGATTTTATCTTCTCGCATATCCAGCTGGGTGTCACCCAGTACAAGATGGGCTCCGTTGCTTCCAGCATGGCTACCTTCCGCCGCTGCGTGAAGAATTTCCCGAACATGCCCGACGTGTACAACTACTACGGCGAGCTTCTCCTAGACCAAGCAAACTTCCAGGAGGCGCTGGAGAAGTTCGACACTGCCATTGAGATGGAGACGAAAAACAAGCCCATGTCGATGAATGTGCTACCACTCATCAACAAGGCGCTGGCCATCTTCCAATGGAAGCAGGACTTTGCTGAGGCCGAGAAGCTTTGCGAGAAGGCCCTGATCAGTCAGTTTACCCTACCCCCCCCCTTTCAAAACCTTTCCACGCACGCTTTCTACCGAGGTATAAATGCTAACCTTCAATCCCGATTTCTATTACAGTTGACCCCGAGTGCGATATTGCCGTCGCTACCATGGCCCAGCTCCTCCTCCAGCAGGGCAAGATCTCCGACGCCCTTACCTACTTCCGCCGGGCCGCTGAGCTTGGTCGTACCGAGGGCGAGATCATCAGTGCTCTCTCTTATGCAGAGGCCACCAATACCCAGATGGTGGTGCAGCAGAAGTACCCCGAGCTTGCTGCCAAATTGCAGCAGATGGGCCCTGGTGCTGCTATGAAATAATGGCTCAAAAATGCAATCATTCTCTTTCACGAGCAGATGAGACGACGCATCTATCGACACAGGAAACGGCTCCAAGCTCCCAATTCTTCTTACTCCTCCTTTTGCGACGCATGTACACTACATGCTTTGGAATTGCCCTTCTTTTATTTCATAGTTTTCGCGGTTGACTTCAATCTCTTCATTCTTTTCCCACTCCCTTCATTCTACTACTTTCAAAACTCACATTTCTTTTTTTCTCCTTGTACTATCTATCTAAACCTCCTCGCAACCTACCTATTTTGTAATTTCGGTTTTTGTGTTCCTTTTTTTTTGGTTCCTGCTTTCTCGCGTCTATCAACTGGTTGGTCATGATCGCCAACGAACACAGTGAAAAGTGTTTGAAAGCTTGGAGAAAAAGATGTATGTTACCACGTGTTTTGTGCTTGGCCCTTTTTTTCTTTTTTTTTTGTGAATTGTTTTCCCTTTTTCCCAAAAAAATCCCTCCTCCCCCTGGTTCGTCTTGATTCATAGAAGTGTGTTGTGTTTTCTGCTGTTTACGAGGTGTAAAAGGAAAAAGTCGAGAGATTTAGGCTAAGACGAGGGTTTTCTGTCCTTTTTTCTATTTGTTTCTGTTCTTCTTTACTACTACATATAGGGTAGCACTTGGTGACAAAAACGTGTACGAAATTATATAAAGTGTTGTGTTCTTGAAGGCGAAATTCCAGGTGTAGAGAGAGTCAATCCTGTTGCCATGATATGTTTGTTGCACTTGACCCTCAGCCTGAGTTGTGGCTCCTAGGTTTTCAGGAGGGTTGTAAATAGGGTTTAACCCGCACAGTTCACAATTCGCCAGAACGAACAAACGAGACGTGTATTCGGATTGTCTATTCTGTACAGTGAAAAGTGAAAAATAAAGCAAAGAAAGAGATCATATCTCACACAGCGTGCGCCCCAACGAACTTCCGTCAAACCTCGAAGATCTCACCGAGTCCAACACCGCCTCCCCGCCGACTCTCGACCAGATCCATCCGCCAGCCCTCCCAGTTCTTCAGCCCGCGCTTGACCTCCTTGATGCGCTCCAGCCGCGCACGGGCATCCTCCTCGGCCGCACGACGGAAGGCCTCCTCGTCAAACTCGCCAGCGGCCGAGTCGTCGTCCGAGAGCAGTTCGTCGTCGTCGTCGCCGTCGGCGCGGCCGGGGAAGTGGCCGGGCGGGGCACCGCCGGCGCCACGCGGGGCGCTCACGGCGGGACCGGTGCCAGTGAGGGCTTGGATGCCGCTGGTGATGAAGTCGCCGAAGCCAGCGGGTTGGGCGGGGCCGCCGGGACGGCGGCTGAAGCCGGCCGGGCTTGTCAGGTCGACGTCCTGGAAACCGGGGGCGCCGGCATTCGCGGCACCTGCGTCCAGCTCGCGGCGGCGGTCACGCCACACGCCGCGCCGCAGGTCGTGCACCTCGGACTCCAGGGCACGCATTTTCTTCTCCAGCCGCAGCCGCTCCTCATCCTCAAGCTCGTCAACGCCGTCGTCGTCCAGGCCGCCGCCGCCGGCCGCGCCATCGGCGGCGCGGCGCGCCCGCAGCCTGTGGAGCTCGGCATCGAGGCGCTCGATCTTCATGCGCAGGTCGCGCGCGTCCTTCTCGGCACGTTCCTTGTCGCGGCGGAGTGCCTGCAGCCGCGCGTCCTGCTCCTTGTGCAGCGTGGTCAGTGTGGCGACCTTCTTGTCGAGCCCGTCGGCGCGCTTCTCGGCGTCGAGGCGGGCAGCGAGCTGGTCGGCCACGTCGTGCTCGAGGGACCGCAGCTTGGTCTCGGCGCTGGTGCGTTCGCTGCCCTCGCGCACGGCCTTCTCGGCTGTGCGGTCGAGGTTCCGCTTGATGTCGGCGAGGTCGCGCTGCGCTTGGCCGGCAGCTCGCTCGGCGCGCGCCAACTTGTCTTCCAGCGCGGTGATTTGCTCGCGTTCGGACGAGGTGCCGGCGGCGCTTTGCTCCAGCTTGGCCCGCAGCTTGGAGAGCTCCATCTCCATCATCTCGATGGTGGCGTTCTTGGCCGACAGCCGCTCGTCGAGCTCGGCCGGCGAACCGGCAGACACTGAGGGCGACGGACCGTGTCGAGGACCCGAGCGGGACACCTGTTGCTGAAGCTGGGAAACTTGGCGCTGTAGCGAGGCGTTTTCGGATTTCTGTTTCCAGAGAGCAGGACAGAGCGTTAGGGTTACCATCTACGGTGAAACCGAGCATGCCAGGGTTGAGAACCACCTACCAGCTTGTTGAGATCAGAATCCGATGCAGGCTTGCTGCCATCCCCATCAGCCTCGCGCAGATCGGCCAGCTCTTCCTCTGCCTTCTTCCAGTTCCGCTCCGCATCCTCGGCAGCCTTGGCCAGGCGTTTGTTCTCCTTCTCGAGCTCCTCGATGCGCGCAATGTGTTTCCGGTAGATATCGGCGGCGGTCTCCCCATCCAGACCGGGCGACAGCGGCGAAGAGATCGAGCCCTGGCGGAAGCTGGACGAGCGCAGCTTTGACTGGAGGGCCAGTGATGACGACGACGCCGTGGGTGATGTGGGAGAGCTGACGGCCAGGTCGGCGGCGGATTCTTCGGTCGGAGTCGCGACGGCCGTGTCGGTGGCCGAGTCGTCGGGCTTGGAGTCGTCGGTGGCCTTTTCCGGCTCTTCCTTCTTCTCGGCCTTCTTGGCCTTCTGCTTCTTCAGTTGCTCGGCCTGTTCTCGTGATCGTTGAACCTTAGGTTAGTGTTTGTGCTTCAATTCAGCCTGTGACTTGTCGATGCGTTTCCGTTCACTCACGCGCTTTCGGGCAGCCGCCAACTTTTCGGCCTTCTCTTTGGCATCCATCGTGTGCAGGACTTGTCTTCGTCGAAGTCAACGATTAGATCATGGGTGTTTATTGTTGTTGTCGTGGGCCGATCGCTATAATGTCAAGTGAAACCGTAAGATGAAGCTGGTGAAACCACATTGACGCAAATAAGGACAGCTCCGAGTAAAAAGCTGTATGAAAGGTACGAAAGGTACAAAGGTACATGTGAGCCCGTAAATTCCACACAAACGCCACAAACGCGCGCTGTGGCAACCCCCTGAATAATTCCTGTTACCCGCTGAAGGTCACTGAATTTAATTGCTGAGAATTTCACTGGCGTGAACTCTCGTGTTTTTATTAGAAAACCAAGATAATTGAAGACACAGTAGTTGGACCGATAGTTTTGTATTTTTTGTGAGCTATTTGCAAGTACTAAAGCAAAGAAGTGAAAAAGAGCGAAGAAAAAAAGATTACCGCTCCCCGAACGATCACGAGTCGGTGTGTTTTTTGTTCTGATGAATGATCAGATACATATCTCTAGCTTCAAATTCTGAGATGCGTTGCCAGAAGGTGAGAATCCAGACATTGAAAGAGAGTATCTTTGCCAGGACTTTGGATGAACACATGCGAATCAAAATCCGACGCTGTCCCCTTACGTGCATCTAGATCAGTGATCCTTCTCTCCCCCGCTTCTGCCATCGTTCCACACTCGTCCTTCTATTGTCCCCCTCAGTTCAGACCAACAAAGAACACACACTCCCTCTTCCCCTCCACCGTGAGATCCCATAGGACCGTACGCTTCTGATCAAGCGAGGGCTTGATACAGCGCCAACGACCCTTGAGTTTAGCTCACCCGGGGGTCAATATTCAAGCTGGTAGGCCATCGTCAGTCCTTGGGGGCCATCACCATGGAACCAATTGGCACTGGGACGAACACCGGTCTTGGAATCTCATATCGGGAACTGCTCCACTTGCAGTGGTCTTGCGGATACGGAAGCAGCATAAACCGCGCATCCATTTCGGCTATCGTTGAAAGCCAGGAGAGGCGCGCAGTCTGTGGTGGTAGGAGTAGACCCAAGTACTGAATGGATGGGATGGTCGTGATGAGCAACGCGATGGTAATGATGATGACAGTGATCATATTTTGGTGCTCACTCGACCGTTGAACCCTAGTGATGGTAGTCGTCCAGGATGTTGAGGTAGATAGGTTGAATAAGGGAGAAGAAATCGCTTGCAGTTGATAGTGCCACTCGATGCACCAACCCGGGCTCTCCCACTCTCCAGCTTCTCCTCTCAATCCTTGCCGGCTCCGGTGCGTCGGGACCCTCCTCCGCCACCGCCGTTCGCCCGTCGCCCGTTCCGCCCGCCGTCCGCCTTCCCGTTACTTCCACCCATGCGGCCACCGCCGCCTCCGACCTGGCTCTGGAACGACGTGCTGATGCTCGTCTCGTCATCATCAAGGCTGCGGTAAGGGCCTCCGAAAGGCGCCATCATGCGGCCCCCGCTCTGCACGTACTGGTTGAAGCGCTCCTGATGCGCGTGGTGATGCTCAGGCTGCAGACTATGGCGCGCGGCTTCCTGCAACCCCGCACCGAGACTCACGCCGCCCTGGCCGATTCCGCTTCCTCCACCCATGCTCATGCCCATGCCAATTCCGCCGCCCATGCCGAAAACACTGGCCGTGGAGTCCGTCAGTTCGGAATTCGCCACACTTTCACCTGCAATGCTCTCTGTGCCGCGGCCACCTCGGCGGCCCGAGCGACCAGGCGGACGAACTCCAGGAAGTCCATGCCACGCCTCCGGCGTCAGGTTTTTCTTAGCCAGACTGCTCGAAAACGTGCCCAGCGAAGCTCCACCCAGCGCTGAGCTGTGCAGCGACGACGTGTCGTCAGGAATGTATGACATGACCGAGCTGGTATCAAAGTCACCCGCCGATGGCACACCGCCGGCGTTGAACCGCGGGTTTGCGTACGCGTTGTACAAGTTGGACGGTGGCTCGCTGTGCTTCTGGCGATACGCCGGCTTGGGCCGCGCAAACATCATCACCGATGTCTGCAGATTGGACAACGGGCCCTCGACGAGACACTTGCGGTCCTTGAAGTGAACTAGCAGCTGGTGCCACATCTCGTGCTTGTTGAGGACCTTGGGGTTGCCGACAATCACCAATCCGAAGCGCGCGCGCGTCAGCGCCACGTTGAGGCGGCGGGGGTCGGACAAGAAGCCAAGCCCCTGAGTTTCGTTGGATCGGACGCAAGACAGCACAATGTAGTCCTTTTCACGTCCCTGGAACGCATCGACCGACGCTACTTCAATTTCCCGCACCATTTCCTTCTTGATGCTGGTGCTACTCTGTAGCGTAGTTAAGATGTAGCTGCGCTGACCCTCGTACGGCGTGATGACACCGATGTCGGTCGCCATGACTCCAGCCTTGATGAGTCGAGAGACTGTTTTCTCAACATTAGTAGCCTCTGTCCGGTTCAGATACGAAGTGCTGGATCCTGACAGTTCTTCGTTTCCTTGGTTAACCCAAAACATCATCGGAGTTTCTTTAACGGGCCAGGGGAAGTCAACGTCGGTCCGGAGACGCTGGTCCAGGCTGACTCCATTCTGGAGTCCACCATCGTAGAACATGTTGGAAGGGAACTCTGAGAGGCAAGGGTGCATGCGATACTGGATGCTGAGACGAACAGGGTTCATACCCAAGTTGACCAGACGCTCAAACAGGGACTGGTTCAGTCCAGCCTTGGCCGCCTTCTTGTTCATGATGACGGGACCCAGCTGCTTGTGGTCACCGACAAGCACGACTTGTTTACAGCCACGAACCAAAGGAATCAGGCACTCGGGCTCGGCGGACTGGGTCGACTCGTCAATCAGAACGTTGGGGAGCTTTAGCTTCGCCAGACGCGGGTCACCAGCTCCGACACAGGTGCAGCAGATAACATCGGCATTCCGCAGAATCTCCTTCTCCGCCTGTCGTACTAGCTTCTTGTACTTTTTCTCGTCAACGCCCGCGAGTTCGCCAGCAACACGCTTGAGCTCCAACAGCTTGACAAACTCCGGATCGGCATACATGCCCACTTGCTCATGGAGCGCCAGAAACTTAACCGACGATTCCACATCCTCGCGGGACTTGGCTGTCAGCCGCACCACTTTAAGCCCGGTGCGGTGGATACGCTCACAGAGCTGGTCAACAGCGACGTTTGATGGTGCACACACCAGAACTCGCTCGCGCGTCATCTTCACAAGGTAGTAAATAATGGTAGCGGACGTGACCGTCTTTCCCGTTCCAGGAGGACCTTGGATCAGGCTGAGCGGGCGTTGCAGCACATTCCGGACAGCATCGCTCTGGATATGGTTCAGATCCGGGAGATTCGGCGCGCAGATTTTGTTGGGAATGTTGGGGCGCTCAAAGCTCTTGCTCTGTACATCGTGGCCCAGAATCTTCTGGAAGATGTAGCTTGACAGACTTCCGCTCTCTCGAGTGAACCGGCGAAGTGCCAGCTGCATCCGGTCGTATGAAGTCGACTTCCATACATAGTCGGCTGCGAATTCCGAGTTAACTTCGGTCGGCACCTTCGAGTCGTTTCCTGTGCGTCGGAGCTCAAGCACGACCTCGTCTGACTGGGTCTTGGGGATTTTGATCACATATCCGACGCTTTCCCACGCGGGCCGGATTTTTCCCGTGTAGCGAAGACGCATCTCGTCTCCAACGGCCAGCTTGACATCTCCAAGCTCGATTTTGTGGAGATTAAACGAAACCAAGGTCTTGTTGTTCAAACCACAATCCCACGTCACCTCGAGGCCTGATTCGGACTGGGCCTCCTTCAGTGTTTTGTCGTAGTCCGATTCCATTTTGACGAGGGGGCCAAACACCATCTGGTACTGATAAACATCGGCATATCGGAGCACAACTGGGGCGGGCTCTTCATCTGTGTCGACTTGGAGCTGGATTGAATTAATGGTTGCATTGATATCCTCCTTCCACATGTCCTCCAGGCGAGAGATCATGGCGCTGGTGAGGTTTCGAGCTCGAAGCTGGTCGGCGTCGGAAGGGGGGGAGACGATCCAGGGAAGAAACTTGCGCTCTTCGATCAGCGGCTGCCAGCGACTAACATCCCAGTTGCGGTCCTTCGAGGAGTTGGCAGCACACGGAGTCCGGCACAGAAGGACTACCACAGCATCGGTCTTGGCTGGGATGAAACCCAGAAGGAACACATTCTTGGTTCCACAGTTGTAGCACTCGAGCACTGTCTCGCCGAGCGCAGATTCCGCGTGTAGCTGCACTTCCTTGTGCCGGGCCCGGACAAGATGATTGATTATGTGCGAAGAGTGGCTATTTCCGCTGGCACTGCAAAACCACTTGCTGCAGTTTAAGCACTTGACAACGCTCGCCGGCGCATGGATACCGCAGTATTCGCAAGCGTGTTCAGGGAGCTCAGCTTCCTGTTCGGCCTCGCGGAGGCTCATGCCGTTCATGCCATCAACGGCAATGCTGCTAACACTGTCGTTATCATCGTCATCGAAATCCTCGTCCACGGCATCGGAGTGGTTGTCGTCGTCAGCGACGCGACGCCGTCCAGCAAAGTCGGGGGTTTTGGTTGAGTCACGGGATGAGTCGGTGGCTCGGGCTTTGCCATCGGTTCGCAAGCTGCTCTCCATTCTTCCGTGGTAGGTCGTTATCAAGCTGGGCTTGAAGAATTGCTTATGGAGCTGTCTAAGAGATGGAGGAGATTAGTCAAGGACGCCTAGTAGAGAATGAGTCAAAGGCAGTGATAGAGCAGGAACTTCTGTATACACTGCTTGAAGCCGCAGGTGGAACAGAAAGACAGGAGGAGGAAGGCCATCTCGTAAAGGGAAAGGACTATTGTCGGAACAAGGCATGGGCTCTTCCATTATGAGGGGTTCCTAGCTGATTCACAGCTGGCAATACAAAGGCAGTTCGCAACGAGTGGGGGGAAGGGGAAGCAAGGGTGCCAACCTACAGCTCAGGATAAGACCTGGATTCAAAGTTGGACAGCTTCAAAGGGCTTTGGCCCCTTTGAATAACTGTTAGGTTGAAGAGAATAGGAAGGGGATCGTCACCGAAAGTTGGTTTGTGACGAGGGAATCATGGAAAGAAAAAAAATAAGGGAAGGCTGAAAGTTGTCGAGAGAAAGTGTCACATCCTCTCAGCGTTGAAAAGAAAGAAAGTCTGAGAAGGAAAACAAATAAAAGGAAAGTGGCAAATAGCGA
The DNA here is from genome assembly GCA_001510575.1 of Knoxdaviesia capensis. Lineage (NCBI taxonomy): Eukaryota > Fungi > Ascomycota > Sordariomycetes > Microascales > Gondwanamycetaceae > Knoxdaviesia > Knoxdaviesia capensis. The sequence goes on along the minus strand of LNGK01000002.1, from coordinate 3,472,740 downwards.
AGGCCACTTAGGAAAAGAGAAAAAAAAGACATGAACAGGATATAAAATATCCCAAAGTACGAAATACTGCTGGTGGGTGAAGAATTAAGTGAGATGGAAGAATTGATAATGCTTGAAGCCCACCACCGTAAATGATCTAGAATTATTTTGCAGGGATGGTTTTTGGTGTGCCGTTTATTGCGGTAGCACCTGTAAACAGCTGGGCGCAAGATTTTGGTGGGGGATGGAATAAGCGGGGCTGGGTGATCGCCGGCTAAATATAGTTGGTGACTAGCGATAAGATAAGGAAAAATAATTTTTGTTCGCTTTTGAGCCTCCGCCGGTCTCGAGAAATCTAGATCACGAACCGAAGTTACCAGACATCTCATTCCGGGTTTCTTGTATATCTCCTCATCTAGCGACAGCTGAACTCACAATGATTCGAAAGCAAGCTCGCCAAAGGCGCGACTGTATGTTCCGCCATCTTCCAGTCGATATGGTGCCTCTCCTGACTCTTGACACTCGCTAATCCTGCTTCGAATAGACCTATACCGGAGGGCGCTGACCCTACGCGATGCCGAAATTTCCGAGAAGAGAGCAAAGTTGAAGGCGTCGCTGGCATCCGGGCGTTCGATTGACCCCAAGATCGCCAAAGATAAGGCGCTGCGCAAAGACTTAGCATACGATGAGTCTCGGCCAGATCTCACAGTGAACGAGGAGCTGGACCTGGACGACGAGTACGCCGAATTGTCGGGAATTGTCGAGCCTAGGTGAGTGCACAAATGGACACGGGTGCTAGAGCCACCTTGGCCATCACACTAATGCGTGCTATTGCTGTCATCAGAGTACTCGTGTCGACTTCCAGAGACCCGAGCAGCCGCCTGGGTGCGTTTGCAAAAGAAATCAGACTACTGTTCCCGACTGCGATACGCCTAAACAGAGGAAATTTGATTCTGCCCGACCTGGTGCAATCGTCTAAAGCCAATGGTTTAACAGACGTTGTGCTGCTACACGAGCACAGAGGAACGCCGACTGCGATCTCGATATCCCACATGCCCCATGGGCCGACCCTGTACGTCTCTATATCTTGGACCGTTTGTTTCCTTCCCAGCAACGAGTTGTATCACCTACTGACAATAGCTGCCGCTTCAACATACAGCTCCTGCTCGCTCCACAATGTCGTTCTGCGCCATGATATCCCCGGCAGTGTGCGCGGCACTGTCAGCGAAAGCTTCCCGCACTTGATCTTCGACGGGTTTTCCACCCGGCTGGGTCAGCGCGTGGTCAAGATTCTGAAGCATCTATTCCCGCCGCGGGATCCTCTTACCAGCAAAGCGAAGCTCGGAAGCCGTGTTGTGACGTTCAAGAACATCGACGACAGCATAGAAGTCCGACACCGTATGTCTTTCCATCTTTTTTGACCCACACATCTGGGGACAGATGTTAATTGGGAAGCGTTCTTCGCTAACATGATTCCCGATTTTCTCCTTCTGCAGATGTGTTCGTGCGGACTGGGCATGACAGCGTTGAGCTGGCCGAAGTTGGCCCGCGCATGACGATGCGCGTGTTTGAGATCCGCAACAGCACGCTCGAGAACAAGGACGGTGACGTCGAGTGGCATTTGTCGCAGTACACGCGCACCGGCCGCAAGAAGAACTATCTTTAACTGCAGGGATAAGAACCCGCCGCCTATCCTGTATCGTCACATGAACAACAGGGAGAGGTTCATGTACTCCCGGATGATGCATAACCCAACGATATAGTTTCTCGGGAAGTCGAGGCACCACGCCATCAGCTGTGGTGCGTACCTGAAGAGAAGCATCTCCTGAAATGATGCCGACAACAGCCGCAGAAGGATAACCGTCGTCCACATCGTGGTTGGAATCTAAACGATCAAGAGTTGATGCGAAGCTCGTATGCTCTCTCCAGGTCCTTCTCTCTCTCGAGGCATCGTCTCGTATGAGAGGGCCATGGCCGGTCCTTTTATACCAATGTATTTTGTCTTAATGTGCGGCGCAAGGAGTTTACAATAGGAACCAACACTCTCATTTTTAGTGGAATAGGGAATACAAAAAGCAAAAACATTTGGGCATTTCACTTTTGGACCCCAGTTTCAGGCACGGGAGAACACCGAAGAAAGTTGTTATAGATAAAAGTCAGATGTCTGTGTTAGACATCAAACAACAAGATAAATTCTCACTCGTACCGGCTTACCCGTACAAGGCCTATCTATTCTGGTTTCTGATATGCGCAAGGAGCAGAGTCACTTCTGGGGTGTGAGTATGCGGCCAAGACCGTGTGACTTGAGAGACGATACGGTTATCAACCAGCCTCACAGGATTCACTCCACCGGTTGTCAACTTCTTTCTATGGTTTGGCTGCCATATCAGATCCGGTCGTCCAGTAAAACCAACGGGCCTTTCCTCTATTACTACCATCTTTCCAGAAAGCGAACTATGCTGTTTTATTTTAGGGTTTTGTAGTCGCTTACCCGCTCGCAAACTTACCGAATAAGAATAAGCAAGGCAGCAATTCTGTGCCGTCGACGTCATTTCAACCGGGACATGTCCGAGTACCATTTCCAGCTTGATCCCGCCAGCCCAGTACATATTTTTCATCCTGAGAAAGTCCCGTCGGTTCGCTCCTCGTACAATCAAAAGCCTTGTGCCCCGGAGCGGCTCATTTTACCACCCACAATTTGCAAAGAGCCGGCCCACCCCTGGCTCCCAAAGAAAGAAGGATTTGCGAGGGGAAAAAGAACTTCTTTTGATTAACATTTTGGGGCTTTCTCTTCAATTACAGCATACGGTCGAAACAGAACAAAACGTACAGATAAACCAACACAGATAAATTGGGAAGCAATGCACGAGACACACAAACAAGATCACGAAGATGACGGACGAAGCCCGGAGATAGTGGACTAGGCCTTGCATGGAAAGATTCAAGAAGGGTTCAACATGGCTTAGTTCTAAGCACTCTCCGGAACGCTCGGTGGCCCAACCTGTGTGTGACTGAGATGCTCCAACCTCCCCAAGGAACACTCCCAGGACCCACGACATCACTGCCGCGCCACTCTTTCGTGCAGGTACAGTATAGGTAGGTTGGGAGGTAGGTACATTAAGGTTCGTCAATTGGCTGTACATAGCTGGCTGTGTAGGGCCGGCGAAAGTATATTTTACGCTTGAGTGAATTCAGATGTCCTCCTCAAATTTAGCTGTTCTATGGTGCCGGCGGTTCAATACGTCCGCCGGCCCAGGCTTGTTCTGCTTTCTCTTTGATCTTCTTCTTTTTCTTTCCCCGTCTCTGTTGTCCGTCAAGCTTCTGTCTCGTTTCCTTCCAGCTTTTTAACTCTCTCATCCCAATTTTCGGTTTGTCTCACCAGATCGTTCTTTTGGGCCATTTAGTTTCTAGTGCTGTTTCTGCTGGAATTTGATCAATTGTTCACTTTTGCCCGGGCTGTCGAAATCAGGTTACTTGGAGCTAAAAGCACATCTCTGTTTTCTGCTCTTGGTGCCACCAATAAACCGGTTTTGATTGTGGACTGACATCATCGGTCAAAAGCCCGCTCCGGATTTTCCAGGTGCTTTTTGGCCCGCCGCCTTACACATTGGGAGCTGTCACCTTTCAGTATTAGTTTTCAACATCTAGAATCCTTGAGCTGTTTTTGTTTTCCTCTTTCTTTTTTTCCTGGTTTTCCCTTTTTTTTTCTTTTTTTTTTTCTCCTAAATTGCCAATTTTCGTCGGGTTTTGCGCTGAAAAGTATCGTCAAGCCTTCTCCTGCAAACGAATCCGCAAACAACTCCCCTCTATCAGGAATCGGAATTCGAACCTACACAAACTCCCCAACCCCGAAAATCGCAATCATGTCGAATCCCTACGCCTCATACAGCGGAAACCCGTACGAGGAGGCTCCGGCCGCCGAGAATGGCAATGGACAGTACCAGTACGAGATGCAGTCGTACAACAACCAGGCTGCGCCGGCACAACAGCAACAACAAACCCGGGTTCTCGCGCTGCCGGACTTTCTGAGCGAATGCCAGCGCATCCGCACCGAGCTTAAGGCGCTTGGCGGCGATGTTGACCAGATTGGTATGCTGCACCAGCGGTCGTTGTCGGAGGGCAGCACCGAGGCGTCACGCACGCTGGAGAACGGACTTGCGGCTACCCGCGAGCGCATGCAGCGCATCCGCGACGAGATCCTGCAGTTGCAAGCCGATGTTGAGGCTTCGGGTGGCGAGCCGGCCAGCACGCAAGAGACCAAGATGGCGCAGTTCAAGGCGGTTCGCAAGCAGTTCCAGGACCAGCTGCAGGCCACAATGAACGTCGAGTCGGACTACCGCCGGCGTTACCAGGCGCAGATCTCGCGCCAGTACATGATTGTCAATCCGGATGCGACGGAGGAGGAGGCGGCTCAGGCCTCCCAGCAGGATTGGAGCAACGAAGGAGTGTTCCAGGCGGCGGTATGTCTTTCTTCCTGGTGAACCGGGAATTTTGAAAAGAGTGAAAAGATCTCGCTCTTCAATTTACGAATTAATTTTCCCATCTATCCAGAAAAGAAAACCGAAAAATTGGGGGGTTTTGCGATCTCCATACTAACAAACCATCACCTTTCCCCCACTTATAGGTCAGCCACAGCAAGGTCCAGCAGGGCCGCACGATTCTCGGATCAGTGCGCCAACGCCACAATGAGATGAAGCAGATCGAGAATACCGTCAGTGAGATGCTGCAGATGTTCAAGCAGATGGACACGCTGGTGGCGATCCAGGACCCCGTGGTCGGCGAGATTGAGCGGCGGGCGTCGGACACCGTCGACAACCTCAACAAGGCCAACGACGAAGTGCGCGGAGCTACCGAGCACGCGAAGCGTATCCGCAAGATGAAGCGCTGGCTCATCTTCATCGCCGTCCTGATCGTCCTGGCCATTGCGCTGGGTGTTGGCCTGGGTGTGGGTTTGAGCCGCAGCAACAGTAACAAGAACTAAATAAAACCGTGCGGAGTACAGTTTTGGGGTCTTGTTTCTGTTTCGGCCTGTTTTCCCATCGCCCCGCCACCCCGGTTCCAATGACCCCGGCCGGTCTTGGCTGGTGTTTCTCCCCGGCTGTTATCCGGTGACAGCCGGGTGTCTCGTTTCACACCTAATGTTCCTCACGATCTCTCACGACGAAAAAAATACACCTTTCGAAATATATACTGATATATATACCTTCAAACTACAATATGGCGCTCTCAACTATACTCATGCCTGATCTGATGGCCCCGATAATAATACGCGATAGATTTTGGTCTCCCGTGTGCATCCATCACCGGGCCATCGCACACAGGCCCCTGGACCCCCGAATTCAACAGCCCGCCAACAACTGTTATACTTCCAAGATACTTAATAATTTGTGTTTTTTTTCTTCGTTCTCGTCTTAGATAATGCTATTTACTCTTGTTCATACGGATTCCTGCTGTTCTTATTCCTTCTCGTTACTGTTCGCTGGTTGGAGGCTTCTTGTCTTGTCTGTTACCCCTTAGCCTCCTACGACCACCTGTTTTTTTGTGTGTTTACAAATATGTATTCATGTACCTCTATTACCCACTCTAATAACTGATTGATCTTCTGATTCCTGCCCTTCGGACACTGTCGTGGTATCACATACGCAGTTCTTCAGAGAAAGCAGTTGGCCCAAATGCAACCAGTATGCAGATAATCAAGGCCTGATCCGGAGTCCGGTGAGTATTTAGGGCTATGTTGCAGATTAACCCTATCTCTTGCGTTAACCCTAAGTCTAGTGATGGAGCTTCCCCCTTTTTGCAACTTTAAATTCTTCCCATTCTTCTTAAAGTTTCCTCTCTTCTTCTTATTCCTTATTCCCATTCCCCAAGAATCATAGCACTGGACAGCACTATGGCATCTCTATTTGAAAACCCTGGGCGTTCCTTTTCTCGCCGGATACGAACTTCGTATCCCTCTATCCAAGTCATCAATAAGCGCCATTCAATTGCCACCCCAAGCAATGGTTTTGTTTGACAGGCCCAGTGCGCTTCCAACAAAAGCTGAGAGCTTGGCATCGGATCTGCTTTACCGGGGCAGTGATTTTTTCTTTAATACTACGGACAGGGGCACAGAGCACCGCAAAAAAGGGTCTTCGGAGCCCTGTCTCTCTTCTTCTCCATGTTTCTTTTTTTTAGCGAGCGTGAGACTGAGAGAAGCAGACAGGTGGATGGATCTTCAGAAGCAACTTCAAATACGAGGGTTAGGATATATCTGTGTTCCAGGTGATCAGCACTCTCTTTAAGCCTTCTTCTCCTCGTCATTATATTCGTCCCTCTCCTTATATCTCGTTGTTATGGTGGTGATACCAGCCTGAATCTTCGTGATCTTGGTCATTCCTTAGCACAAACAATGAAGGCCCAGGCTTAAACGCCCAGAATCCGAAAAATACGTGTTTCCAGGTCAGATCTTGGCTTGATTCTTTCCTTTCTCTTGGTTTGAGACTTGAGACTTTTATATATGGTTTATACTCAGCTTGCTCTTGTTACATCTTTCCTTTGCTGTTCATCTTTCTGTCTCTCCTTTAACTGTTCACATATGGCCTTTCAGTTCTGGCCTTGAACATCCTCTAATCTTCTGTTGCTCTGAGGTCATGATCCATGAGATCTCCTCCTCCCACCTTCTCTTCTTTTCCGGACGCACTCCTTTTTGAACCGTGATCCCGTTGCCGATTAGTCTGGTATAGCACGATCCTTGAGACGCACGACACTCTACTCTCTCGACTACACCGATTCTCCTTCAACATGGCGGTTATTCGCCGCTCCCGCATCCCCCTGGTGTTTATGGTGGTTGTGGTGGTATATCTCTTCTTCTGGCCGACATCTTTCCCGAATGCATTCTCGAAACCAAGCATCCATGGAATTCCATATCGGAAGATGGCCGAGGACTGGTCCCGAATTCCCCAGGCCCACCCAGTACATTCTTTCCGACCGCTACCGTCCGGCGAGCCGAAGACCATACCTCGGATCCAGTTCGATTTTGCGTCTGCCGCCGCAGCTACCGACTCTCCTCCGCGCAAAGTCTCTGACACCGAACTCGAACGTCGCCGCGATGCTGTTTGCGAAGCCTTCCTGCACGGGTGGTCACACTATAAGAAATTTGCCTTTGGTAGCGACGAGCTGATGCCCATCACGGGACACCGGAGGGATCCGTTCGGCGGTCTGGCCGCCACACTTGTCGACTCGCTCGACACGCTCTGGATCATGGGCTTTCAGAAGGAGTTCAACGATGCTGTGCGCCAGGTGGCCCTGATGGACTGGGCCGAAACCGAAGCCACGAGCCTGAACCTGTTCGAAACAACCATCCGGCATCTCGGAGGGCTGCTCAGTGCGTACGACCTCAGCCAGGAGCCGGTGCTCTTGGCCAAGGCCACTGAGCTAGGCGACATGCTGTACATGGCCTTTGACACTCCCAACCGCATGCCGCCTTTCTGGTTTTCGTTCCGCTCCGCCAAGGCTGGCGCGCAAACGGCCGGCCAGCGCGACCCTGCAGCTGCCATCTGCTCTCTCTCGATGGAGTTCACGCGGCTGTCGCAACTGACCGGCAACACGCGCTACTACGAGGCCACCGAGCGCATCGCCGACTTCCTGGCCGCCAGTCAGTCGACCACACGGGTTCCCGGCCTGTGGCCGCTAATGATCGACTTCCTCAACAAGAAGGCCGATTCTGGAACCTTCACACTGGGTGGCGGCGCCGACTCGATGTACGAATACTTGCCCAAGATGTGGCTTCTCCTTGGCGGTCTGCACGATGGATACCGCAACATGACGCTGGCGGCGCTGGATGCCGCGCACGATAACTTGCTGTTCCGGCCGATGACGCCCAACCAGAACGATGTGCTGTTCTCCGGTAGCATCCACGCTGCGCTCCCGCGCGGTGGCAGCCCTGGCACGGCATCCAGCAGCTGGCTCGACTCCGACTCAGGCCATCTGCACTGCTTCACCGGCGGCATGTTCGAGCTGGCCGGCCGCGTGCTGGAGCGGCCCGAGTGGGTTGGCGTTGGCGAGAAGATGGCGCGCGGCTGCGCCTGGGCCTATGCCGCCTTCCCGGCCGGCATCATGCCGGAGTCGTTTGACCTGATACTATGTCCGACGAACTCGAGCCGTGCGCCCGCCTTCGAAGCGTGCGAGTGGGACCCGACGAAGGCCGCGGCGGATAAGATCCCGGGGGGCTTCGCGTCGGTCCGGGACACGCGCTATCTGCTGCGGCCCGAGGCTATCGAGAGCATCTTCTACTCGTACCGTATAACAGGCAATGAAGAGTACCTGGACATTGCATGGGACATGTTCCAGGCGATCGTGAAGAGCACCGAGGTGAAGTATGGGCATGCCTCGCTCCAGAGCGTAAATGTGGCGCCGAGTGAGGTGTCCCACTTGGATTCCATGGAGGTAAGTCTTCTCCTCTGGTCTTTCGCCGATCTGCCCTTCTTTTCTTTTTGAGTCGTTTCGTTGCTAACCCACTCACCGTTTTTTTACCACCACAGAGCTTCTGGTTCGCCGAGACTCTCAAGTACTTCTACCTAATCTTCTCATCGCCCGACCTGATCAGCCTGGACGACTACGTTCTTAACACGGAGGCCCATCCGTTCCGCCGTCCCAAGCCCGGTAATGAGGCGGCTCCCCTCAGGCCACCATCCCTCACCCCTCCGCCTCCGCCTCCTCCTCCTCCTCCGCCGCCGCCGCCGCCGCCGCCGCCTCCACCACACGTCTAGGTGCGCCTGTCCCCGAGGGGCGCGGTAGCGTGTTTGTTGATAGTGTTCATTAGCATGATTCGCCTCTGATTTTTCTTTGTTCTTGGTCACCTTGCTTCATAGCATGCATAGCATCGGCTTCCTGAAAACCAGGGCCGCACATTCTCCTTTTTTTTCACCGGTGTTGGGGGTGTTAGGGTCTATCCCTTTGTTTTTCTTCACATGCATTCTCGTGTTCATTAGTTTGCGAGTTGTAGATCATAGACGGATTATTAGAACATAGAGCAGATGTCATGTACCGCGAAACGCTCCGTAGTGTGTAGAAGTTTAGTGATTAATGTAGAGAGATATTTGCAGGCAACAAAGACTCGAGCATCTATCCCATACCGCGTGTAATTTGGAATGCGCTGAGGTTGACTCTAACTCGGCACAAGATCATTTCAACGCCAGACCCTAACCCTAACAGACTGCGGCACGTGACACATGACATCAAACGCACGTAAATTTTAGACCTTGAGATCCGATGTTCTCTCGCATGCTCTTTTTATCTGATGAGAAGCTTCAGAGTTCCCGGAGCTTTGCCAAACGGATCGCCTGCGAAGACCCATTTAGACCGCGGAAGGCGTTCTCCTACACTTTCTGCCCTGGCAATTGACTGCTTATCTTTCCGATTTTCCCCTTCTGAAGACGTTGGTCTCTGCGATGCCACGCTGTTGACGTCCGTCTGTCCTTGTCTACGATTTCCACAGAACGGATAAAGTTGACCAAAAGAAAACAAAAAAAACCACACACAAAAACCAGATGAGATGCCTCTGAGAACGTCCACTGCGCGGCCGATCAGCCGGCGCCTTCACGCTGCGTCCGCAGCCGCGTGTGCCCGGTCCGGCGTGCGGCCGCCGGCATCGCTGGTGCAGGTTCTCGCCGCGATCATGGGTGCTGGCGGCGGCGGACCCGTGTTGCGCCGGCAGCCACATGTCGCGCTCCTATCGCAGCGGCGCGCCTTCCACACCACCCGGCCGGTGCTCCGCCACGGTGCGCCGACTCACTACGAGACGCTCGGCGTGTCGACAGCCGCATCGCCGAGCGAGATCAAGAAGTATGTGTCCTTCCGCCCCAACCGCCGCCGGTGTCCCCATGTTTCGTGCGTGTGGGTGAGACTGACCTTGCAACCCAGATCCTTCTACGCGCTCTCCAAAACCCACCACCCGGACCTGAACCCGTCCGACCCGACCGCAAAACACCGCTTCATGCGCATCTCCGAAGCCTACCACATCCTCGGCACGCCCGCCAAACGCGCCGCCTACGACCGCACCATCGACCTTTCCTCCTCCTCCTCCCCACCCTCGTCCAGCGCCCAGCGCTCCGGCTCGTACCACTCCGCCCACCACAACCCCGCCGGCGGGCGGCCGCCGTCCGGCCTCTCGCGCCGCCGCTCGCCGTTCCGCGGGCCCCCGCCCAGCTTCTACCGCACAAACCCCACCGCCGGGAAGCACGCCGACTCGACGTACCCGCGCAACCCCCGCGCCGCCGACCCGGATGCCCCGGGCGACGGCGGCGCGGCGTGGTCGCATCTCGGCGGCATGGGCCCCGGCCAGGACCCGTTCGGCCAGCGCGGTGACGTCCCGCACTTCGACCGCGCCGCCCACGAACGCACTCACCAGAGACAGGACGCGCGGCGCGCCCGGCGGCGCTCCTCGGCTTCTGATGACGCGGACGACGATGCCGAGTTCGAGGATATGTACTCGGGCGGCAAGCTGCCCGAACGCCCGGTTTCGCCGACGGCGCATTTCTTGGTGGTCACTGGCATCTTGATGAGCACTGTGCTGGTACCGTTGTTCTTCTCCGGCTCGTGGAACACCAAGAAAACAAGCCAGAGTCCTAGGTAGACGCATATGTGTGCGTGTATGCTTATATGGAGCATCTCGAGTTAGCTCGAGTTTCCCCCAGAATGGAGGAGCATTTGTATATAATTACCAAACCAGGCAATGACTCAAGATATGCGTCGCGCTGCTGTAATTCAATACCGGAACGCTTAAGACAAACGCAAAAATCACTGCGGGACCAAGTAAACATGCACGAACGTCAAAACCATGCGAAGCCACAACCAAAGATACCAAGAACGAAACACAGAAAAACCACTTTTGTAGGAATACAACCCTAAGACAGCCGCGCTGCAAACGCGGTTCTTGGGGAACTGCTTTTTAATTCAGAAAACACAGACGTTTCTAGACTACAGAGTTTCACTCGATGAAGGAGGGTTGACAACTACGTCGAGAGTCGGAGTAAGGGATATGATGGAAGGAAAGATAGCATTGGAATCAGATGCTACAGGCGCTAATTTTTGCTCAGTTTTGTTGCTGACTATGGGTACAACAGGCTGCCAAGGATGATGTGGGCATCCGGATCGGTAGCGAGGCGTCTAGGACTCGAAGGTGAAGCTGGTGCCGATCTGGATCGAGGAAAGCAATCGGTTAGACAGGGGCCATCATGCAAACAGTGGGGGGGAGCAATGTGAATGAACGTACCTTGTGGGTGGCCTGGTCGAGCTTCTGGGTGTCAACGGACACACCAAGACCCAGGGTGACGCCCTCACGGAGGAGGACGTTGTATCCGAGGGCGGCAATACCACGGTCGTTGATCTTGACCTGTTTGGAGGGGCGCGACAAGACGTCAGTTAATACAAAATTCCTTTCTGGG